>CM035843.1:262478935-263019260 GCA_020510985.1 Pholidichthys leucotaenia
TTCCCCCCATACAGTGTTTGTGTGTACGTTTTCAGATTCCCTGAGCATGAAAAGATATGACTAGCAATTGGATTCACAATGATTATTTGTTTATTTGACATGGACAGTGCAATAAACAGACAATTAATGAATGACAATCAATGTGATAGTGATAAGATTAGTGGCTCAGTAGTGTAAAACGGGGCTATAAGGGACGGCGGGTTGATAAGGGACACTTTTGTGGGAAATGTTTTAAATGTAATTCTGCTTTTTTTATTTTGAGCAGGACGCTGAGTTGTGTTGTTATTGTCAAATATCCATGAATCCTTCATCAAATGTAGGCGGAAGCAAAATTAAAAAAGCAGAATTACATTTAGAAAAGTGTCCCATATTACCCCGCCGTCCCTTATAGCCCCGTTTTACGGTTGTAAAAGCATTGCCTCCTTGGTGGAGGTAATAAACTGAAGTGTTGGTGTGTCCATCTCCTCCACTGACGGATGCAGATTGGTTAGACAGGTTGCCGTGGGTTTTATATTATATTGGGGTTGCGCTCGGCGGCAAAACAGAATGTAGAATTTTCCCCGGCAGAGAGGTCGTTTTTACGCAGCGCCTATAGCTGGGCGGGGAATTTGTGGCAAATAATCGGGCGGCGGACAGGTGGCCGTGTCAGGTTTTGCAGCGTGGCGCAAAAACACGCACGCTGGCGGGCCCAGGCCAGCAGTGTTTTCCGCGTGCTTTTGTGCCTAAGACGTTGAAGAACGCGGAGTTTGTGTTGGTCAGACACGACGACCAGCGCAATGTGCGCAGCGCCTATGGCTGGCGGGCCCAGGCCAGCAGTGTTTTCCGCATGCTTTTGTGGCTAAAACGTTGAAGAAGGCGGAGTTTGTGTTGGTCAGACACGACGCCCAGCGCCGTCCATTGCGCCTGCGCACATGTTGAAAATGGCCGTATGTCACAGTGTGGAAAAATGCTTTAAAAAATTCCTGTATGCAGACGGTGATGCGGATCATCCCCAAAATGTAATCAGTTCTTCCTTGTACCATTTCCAACAACGCCTGAAAGTTTCATGGAAATCCGTCCAAGACTTTTTGAGTTATCTTGCTAACCAACAGACAGACAGACAGACAAACAGACAGACAGACAGACAAACAGACAAACACGCAAACCCTGGCAAAAACATAACCTCCTCCAGGCCTTTTCGGCCTGGCGGAGGTAATAACACCATGCCTAACCACAAGCAGAAGAAACTGACATTCCCCAGGTCAGGACGCACAGCGGCCGCGGAATCTGAACCGGAGGACCTCCGTTCAGAAGACGAGGACCTGGGCCTAGCTAACAAAAGGATTAGCTTGAAATCGCTATTTGACGAATTACAACGATTTCGGGCTGAATTTCTTGAATTCAGAGAGGATCTAAAAAGGGCGAACAGTAGAATGGACCAGGCCGAAAACCGAATCTTGGAAGCTGAAGAAAGAATGAAAGTGCTTGAAGATTCTGTGCTGGATTTACACAGAAAACAGTCAAGGCTGGAGGCTAAGCTAACCGACCAAGAAGGAAGACAGAGACGAGATAACATCAGAATTCACGGTCTGAAAGAAGGAGCTGAAGATAGTTTCAACACAGTGGCGGAATGCGTGGAATCCTTATTGAGAGAGAAGTTGGATATTCCACAAACCACCGATTTGAAGACAGAAAAAGCCCATCGTACATTAGCCGCAAAGCCAGCCCCGGAAGCGCCCCCACGTTCTGTGGTGGTAAGATTCGCCAGTTTCAAAATAAAACAAGAGGTTGTAAGATGGGCTTGGCAGAAAAAAGGATTTATGCATCATGAGAGAAAAGTCTTCGTGGAGCATGATTACGCCCCTGAGGTTCTTAAAAAGCGACGGGAATATAATGACGCCAAAAAGGTTCTACGGGAACAGAATCTACACTTTCAGACGCCATTTCCGGCGAAGCTAAGGGTCTTTTACGGGGAAGAGTCATGTCTCTATAATTCAGCAGAAGAAGCAACAACTGACATGGCAAGAAGAGGACTCCCGGTAACGGTGTTTAAACCCGCAGCGGATCTGAGCGAGAAAATCAGAGCTCAAACGTGGTCCACTCGGAGACCTTCAAAATCCACGGGCCAGCAGCGGGAAATCCAGCCCCAGAGCTACAAAGATAAGCTTTCCAGTTCCAAGAAGGAATAGCGACCTTTTTGTTTTTGTTTTTTTTTCTTTTCAGTCACTCTGCACTTCCATCCCCCCTCCTACAAGGTAACAAACATTAAAGGAGATGCAGAATCAGCATGTGGTAAAACCTTTCATGGAGCAGTTATAGCATTAGAAACAAATGTCTTCTTAATTTAAAGGGAAAAAAAAAATCATGTTAAAATAGAAATGTAACAATGACCCACATGTTCTCTCCACACTAACAAATACTGTATTAGAGTGAATGTTTGCTGTGATGGGGGTGGGAGGGTGCACACAATCTCATAGGGTATAGGCATAAAAAAAAAAAAAAAAATCATTACAAATTCGGATTGGGATCTGAAATTCACGTTAAAAACGTGGGACAACTTACAGGGGTAAGAGAGGGCCCTCAACACGTAACAGAATTTGAGGAATTTCCCTCAGAGCCTACACTCCATCAGGGCTCTTACAGGGTCTTTAAAGAGACCCCAGCTCAGGAAGTTTTTTTGACAGTTTTTTGTTTTAAAGTTTCGTACACTATGTTCTTAATGTTTTTTATGTTCTTAATGTTCTTTCAGTTTCTGAGTAGCAAAAAAGAGGGCCACCACACTGTTATACTAAATAAGAAAATACAATGGAGAAACAGGGTGTAACCAAAATAGCCTCATATAATGTAAAAGGGATCCTGAATCCAGTTAAAAGATCCAAGATTCTACGCAAAATGAAAAAAGACAAAGCAGAAATAATATTTTTACAAGAAACCCACCTAACAGACGTGGAACACACTAAACTCAATAGACAAGGGTTTAAAATGATCTCTTCATCTTCATATAAATCAGGGAGGAGGAGGGGAGTAGCGACATTGATATCAACCAAAATTACATTTGAAAAAAAATCAGAACACAAAAATAAAGAAGGGAGGTACAGTTTGGTAACTGGGCGGCTAGAGGGAGAAGATATCACCCTGCTGAATGTATATGCACCACCAGGGGCTAAATGGAAATTTTATAAAATTGTATTCGACCTAATGATAACTAAAGCCCAAGGTTTAGTGATATGTGGTGGAGACTTCAATCTAAGACTGAATCCATACTGGGATGCAACAGGTAATTCTTCACATCAAAATAACACCCAAAATAGGAATACTCGGATGCTACTAAAAGAAATGGGAATCTGTGACGTATGGAGGGAATTCAACCCCAATGTAAAAGATTATACTTTTTATTCAACGCCACATTCATCTTACTCAAGGATTGATTACTTTTTTATGTTTAATAGAGACATTGGAAGAGTAAAAACATGTAAAATAGGACTGATGGATCTCTCCGACCACAGTCCCATCTATATGGATTTAAACATCCAAAAATACACAAATAATACATTTTCCTGGAGGTTGAATTCAAGTGTCCTGAAAGGACCACTGAAAGATGAATTGGAATTAGATATTCTCAGATATTTGGAAGAAAACGATAATGGAGAAGTATCCCCTTTAATACTGTGGGATGCGTGCAAAGCTGTAATAAGGGGAAAAATTATTGCAAAACTGGCAACCCAAAAGAAACTGAGACAAGAAAAACTAATCACACTAGAGTCAGAGCTCAAGAACCTAGAAAAAGAACACAAAGACAACACTCATTCTAATGGCTCGCTCAAGATCAAAGAAATTAAAAATCAAATAAATGAGATCTACACAATAGAAATCCAGAAGAAACTTACATTTCTGAAACAAAAACACTATGAAGCAGGCAGTAAATCGGCAAAATTACTAGCCTATAAATTGAGGAAACAACAAACGGAAAGAGCAATCTACAAAATCAGAGACCCAGTATCAAAGGAAATAAAATTCAGAATTCAGGATATTCTTAAAAGCTTCGAGAATTACTACAAGAACTTATACTCCCACAAAAAACATAAAAACGCATCCGAGACATTCCTAAACACATTAAACCTTCCCCAACTTACGGAATCACAAAATACAACCTAAAGAATTGGAAAAAGCAATTCTGAAACTTAAAGCTAACAAATCCCCAGGAGCAGATGGCTATACAGCAGAATGGTACAAAACCTTTAAACAGCAACTATCTCCTCTCCTCCTGAAAACATTTAACTACGTCCTCCACACGGGGGAAATCCCCCCCCTCCTGGAGAGAAGGGGTCATTGCAGTTATACCTAAACCTGAAAAGGATAAACTAGAATGCTCCAACTACAGACCAATCAGTGTATTAAATCAGGACTATAAGCTTTTTACCACTATCCTTGCCAAAAGGTTAAAAAACATACTGACAGACTTAATTCACTTAGACCAAACAGGTTTTATAAGACAATGACAGACACAAGACAACATTCGACGCACTTTACACATAATTCATCATATAAAAAAATATAACTTAAATGCAGTCATATTGGGATTAGATGCTGAAAAAGCATTCGATTCGGTTGACTGGTCTTTCCTATATAGAATCTTATCCAGTTTCAATTTTCATAACAACTTCATTAGAACTATACAGGCATTATATAAAAAACCAACAGCTAAAATAAGGATTAACGGTAATTTATCATCATCTTTTGAGCTGGAAAGAGGATGTTGTCAAGGCTGCCCCGTCTCCACTGCTCTTTGCAATCTTCATAGAACCTCTGAGCCAATGGATAAGACAAAATCAAGAAATTCAAGGTATTACACTTGGTCAGAAGGAACATAAAATAGCACTCTTTGCTGATGACATTTTAATATACCTAGGGCAGCCAGACACTTCTCTACCAGAACTAATCTCAGTTTTTTCAGACTATGGAGATTTATCGGGGTACAAATTAAACATGCATAAAACCCAAGTTTTAACATTCAACTATGACCCAAATAATTTTTCACTAAATGAACTCAAAACTAACTGGGAGTTGGAATCTATGAAATATCTGGGGGTCAATATCCCGAAACAACTCGACAAAATTATAACACTAAACTATGATCCACTGGTGACAAAAATAAAATCTGACCTAGCAAGATGGAATATGATACCATTCTTAGGTACTGCACAAAGAATTGAAGCAGTCAAAATGAATATACTTCCACGTCTTCTATACCTTTTCCAAACAATACCGGTAGGACCTCCCAAAAAAACATGGCAGGAGCTGGACAGAAGGATCTCAAGATTCATATGGCAGGGTAAGAGACCTAGAATCAGATATAGAACCCTACAGCTAAACAAAGACAAAGGTGGGCTCGCGCTGCCAAATATCAGGGACTATTTTATAGCTGCACAAATTAAAACTTTAGTAGAGATATGTAACCCAGTCTTCACTGCACAATGGAAGGAGATGGAATGCCAAATAACAAGTGACATCCCCCTACAGGCGATAATAGGGAACAATGCCTTAACTAAACTCTTGAATAACACTAACCCGTGGATAGAGACCCCGCTAAAAATTTGGTTTAAGATAGTCAGAGAGAATCAAGCAAAAGAGCCCTATCGACTTCTGCAATGGATTGCCTATGATCAAGACTTTACCCCCAATAAAACAGACACTAGATTTAAAGAGTGGAAAGAGAAAGGGCTCGATAAAATATTACGATTTTTTTAAGGGGCAAACTTTAAGAAGTTTTGAAGATTTGAAAAAACAAGGTCTAATAAATCAAGATCTTTACAGGTTCTTTCAGCTTAGACACCACATAAACAATATATTTAAAAAGGAGGATTTGGATAGGGCCCAGTCAGGTGTTCTGAAGGTCTTCTTAATGGCATATAAAGGGATCCCAGGGATCAGATACATTTCTAAAATATACCAAGGTCTTCAAGACTTAAAAGGAGACAACACATCATATATAAAAGAGAGATGGGAAAAAGAGGGGAATTTCACTTTACAATTAGAAATATGGGAAAAGCTAAATAAACAGCAATGGAAAAGTACCTCATCCCTGCAGTGGAGAGAATTTGGATGGAAAAACTTGGTAAGATTTTTCAGAACACCTGCACAAAACAAATTTACCCATAAGGGGTTGAACTGTTGGCGCTTGTGTGGTGAAAAGACTGCAAATCATTTTCATGTGTTTTGGCCATGCCCAGTTATCCACCAATATTGGACCAACGTACAGACAATATTGGGGAAAATATTCAAAATAACAGTTCCCTTTTCTTTTGTAACTTTGTATTTGGGTTTATTACCGGACTCACTGGAAAGACGAGGAGATAAATACTTATTCAATGTTTTAATATTGGCAAGTAAAAAAGCCCTAACTAAAAAATGGATGCTGAAGGACTGTCCTACACCTGAAGATTGGATTAACGTGATTCAAGACATTTACTCGATGGAAAAGTTGACATTCGCACTGAGACAGGACATGGATGGGTTCATGAACTTTTGGCAACCCTGGATCGCATATGTGTCTTCCATTAGATCTAATCTTTGACAAATACCATTTCAATAATGGTCCCGCTCTTTGTTCCAATGCTACTCAGTTGCTCTTTTACTTTTAATTACTTAATTTTCTGTTTGTTTGTTTTTTGCTGTTCTGTTTGTTTGTTTATTTATTTTTTTTATTTAATTCTCCTTAATTTCACTTTTTCTTTCACTTTAAAGAAAAGGGGGGGGTGTTGTAATAACTATCCTACCAATGTTGTCAAATAGCAAAAAATAAGGGAACACGTGATGAAAATGTAAACAATGCAATGCTGTAATGACCTGTATACCCTTTACAAAAACTTAAAAAAAAAAAAAAAAAAGGCAGTTCATGCTCGAAAACCCTCCAGTATGGCTGAATTATAACAATTCTGCAAAGATGAGTGGGCCAAACTTCCTCCACAGCGCTGTAAAAGACTCATTGCCAGTTATCACAAATGCTTGATTGCAGTTGTTGTTGCTAAGGGTGGCCCAACTAGTTTTTAGGTTTAGAGAGCAATCACTTTTTCACACAGGGCCATGTAGGTTTGGATTTTTTTCCCCCCTTAATAATAAACACTTTCATTTAAAAACTGCATTTTGTGTTTACTTGTGTTATCTTTATCTGATATTTAAATTCGTTTGATGATCTGAAACATTTAAGTGTGACAAACCTACAAAAAAATGACAAATCAGGAAGGGGGCAAACACTTTTTCACACCACTGTAACACGAAAACCTAACCTGAGAATCATAACTAAGGACCAACAGGAAGACACTAAAATAAAACTAAAAAAGCACTCGGAGAGCGCAGTCCTCCGCCAAGCGCCACAGTCCCCCCCCCCCATACAGTGTTTGTGTGTACGTTTTCAGATTCCTTGACCATGAAAACATATGACTAGCAATTGGATTCACAATGATAGGATTAGTGGTTCAGTAGTAAAAGCATTACCTCCTTGGCGGAGGTAATAAACTGAAGTGTTGCTGTTGTGTCCATCTCCTCCATCTCCAAACTCCCAGGCTGCGGGCGTTGCAATTCATCGCACAACCGCGTACAACCCACAGGCCAATGGGTTATGCGAGCGTTTTCATAGATCACTGAAAGCAGCACTCAGGGCTTCACTGACGGATGCAAATTGGGTAGACAGGTTGTCGTGGGTTTTATATTGGGGTTGCGCTCCGCGGCAAAAGAGGATTTGGAAGCTTCCCTGGCAGAGAGCTCGTTTTTGCGCAGCCCCTATGGCTGCCCGGGGAATTTCTGCCAAATAATCCCGCGCCGGACAGCTGCCCGTCTCAGCTTTTGCAGCGTAGTGCAAACACAGGCACGCTGCCGGGCCCGGCTCACCACTGTTTTCCGCGTGCTTTTGTGCCTAAAACTTTGAAGAACGCGGAGTTCGTGTTCGTCAGACACGACGACCAGCGCCCTCCATTGCGCCTGCACACATGTTGAAAATGGCCGTATCTCACAATGTTAAAGAATCCTTTAAAAAATTCCTGTATCCAGACGGTGATCCGGATCATCCCCAAAATTTAATCAGTTCTTCCTTGTACCATTTCCAACAACGCCTGAAAGTTTCATCGAAATCCGTCCAAAACTTTTTGAGTTATCTTGCTAACCAACAGACAGACAGACAGACAGACAAACGCTGGCAAAAACATAACCTCCTGCGGCCTGCGGCCTGGTGGAGGTAACAAAACAGGGAATCAAGATACATGGACCTAAACAATACAAACAAAGGAAGTACTTTCAAAATGAACCTAAGATCAAATGAGACAAAATAAACACAAAGATAACACATGGGATACTTAGAAAACCAGACTAAGGACAAGTGACACCGACTAGACAGTCATGGCACAAGGTATGCACAAGATAAACTAAGAAACAGATAAATCAGCATCATATTATAACACCAAAATAATCAATACCTCTGGAGTGGGGCATGATCCCAATGCCCCCATGGCACAAATCCAGACTAGCTTGAACTAATCACTATTTTTAATTATATTGATATGTGCTTTGCAGGAAGCTTGGAATCAGTGATTTTTACCTTTACTTTTCAAAGTAACTCATTCCATTAAGAGATCACTGAAATTATAAAGTAACCCTTTCAGATTCCATGTTGGTTACTGTTAAAATCTAATCTTCAGAGTACTTTTGTATTGCCAAAAATTACCGTGGGTGCAAAGCCCATTTGGTGGCATCTGAAAGGAGATTGAACTCACAACCTCCCGCAGCAGAATCAAGCATTCTACCTGTGTCATCAATAGGGCTGAATGTGTTTTTTGACACTATTATATTAATGCTTACTTATAGCTGATACAGACTAGATGATGTTTAGCCTAAGGTTCATGAACCCTAAAACATGTTAAAATTATCGTATTGCATTAAAAAATTGACATTGAGCAAAATTGCATGGTCAAAATAATCTGATCACTGGGAATAATTAGATAATTCTAATAACCAGATTTGTTGTATTTACATGCACTGAAACAGATTATGGGAAAGAAACTACTTGTTTCGATTCACAAACCAGATAAACCATGGCCTTTATCTGATTTTCTTTTTACATGACTATTTGAATAATCAGATGACTCCAGAAATCTGACTATAATCAGTATTTTACTGCACATTTAAACATAGCTATTGTTCGCAACCCATTTTAGCCAAATTAAAGGCTAGCTGTTGCAGTTATGCAGCTGTAACAGCCACATTGTTCTCTTTCTCTAGTTAGCTTACAGGAGCTTCTTCGGATGTTAAGTAGTGGGCTTAGCAGCTGACAGAGACAATTACTGTCACCCTACCATAAATAAATAAAGTGAATACACTTGCAACTGAATGGCCATCTGTTTCAAAGGGAGGGCTACATTTACTCTTTCAACTGGAGTTGCATCCAGTAATCACTATAATAAACACAAAACAACACAGCTATGTGCAGCAAGTCAAAAAAGACAAGAACACTGCAAATGTTCAGAATATTTTAAAAGTAAATAATTACTTGAACTGCAAAAACTAATGCATTACATTGCCCCTCGGTGGATCGCCACCTTATTATGATGGAGGGGTTTGCGTGCCCCAGTGGTCCCAGGAGCTATGCTGTCGGGGGCAACTTGCCCCTGATAGGGTCTCCCACGGCTAATTGGTTCTGGGTGAAGGGCCAGACCAAGAGCAGTTCAGTAGATCCCCATGAAAAAAGTTACATCAAGAACCCAGCGTATCCAAAGGAGCCAGATGGGTCTGCCCTCTAGTAGGCTCACCATGTGAAGGAGGGATCATGGTTCTATGTGAACTGTGCGGCAGTCTGGACTACTCAGTTTGGACTAGGGCTGCAGCAAACGATTATCTTGGTAGTCGACTAATCTAACGAAGCAGTGATGATATAGAGTGAAGTATGTGGCGGTAATGCACCTGTAAGCTGGTTGCCAACCGCCAATCAAATCTAAAAGAAGAAGACGACTAATCTAATGACTTTTTTTTTTTTGATTAATCGACTAATCATGATTATTTCTCTCATGTCCACCATCTCTGCTTCCTGTTGGGACTCTAGTGCATATTTTACCTCACCCACTGTTTAAGCCTGCACATCTGTGAAAATCACCTTGTTGTCAGTCCCTGCTTTAATATAACATTTTATAAGCAGTTTCCAGAGCTAAATACAAAAAACAAGAAAGCTGTATTAATTATCACAAGTTTAAGGTTATATATCAGTTCATCACAGACAGGATAATGCCTAATGTCAATTAAACAATTGATTAAATATCTTACAACTGAATTACTGATCGGTTCCAACCCACAAACTACCATTAGGTGGAAGTTTTCAAAAAGTGCATTTGTAACAATATAATTCAGAAAGGTTAAACCTTCATATTCAGTGTTCACTGCACTTAAAGGTGCAATATAGAACATTCTGACCTCCTGGCCAGTAGGTGTCGCATTCACTGTTGCCTCATGATAACATTGCACGGGTTGCAGGTAGAAACACAAACGGCGCTGGAAACGAGCATCAACAGGCAGCATCAACAGACAGCAGCAGACTGTATGGAAATCAGTTTCATTGTGATTACGAGCCAGTAAAATCATGTCAAGCGATGAATCTTTTGTGGTATTGTGCCCAGTTGTAGAAGAGCTTGGAAATGATGAGGCGATTTGATTTATAAACCAAAGTTTAATAATCAGCTCTCCTAACAAGTCTCATCTGGTGCAGAGTGGCAGAAGGAAAAAAGAGACAGAATGTCTCCGGCTCACTGGCTTTATACTTGCACACAACAAAAGACATGCATAACAAAGGCTGACATCCCTCATTATCTTAATCCCCCCATTGTCTTGGTATTTCCTCTCCTCGCCTTAGGGGGTGAGGGTGGCTCCTCCGGTCTCCTCCGCCGTGTCTGGGGACATCTTTGATCTTCACTCGGCGGTTGAGAGCCTTTGTCCTTTCAGAGGTGTGAAGTCCTTTACATATGTAATTGCTAAACATTTCCACATGCTTCAACATATGTAGGTTATGGAATATATGATTAATATAGAACACAGGCCCCCCAAACAACTAAGAAAAGACAATAGAACGGTTCACAGTCTAAGATAATTACTATGACATACTAAGCGTTACATCTCTTGCCACGGAAGAAACTTTCCAGCAGCCATGCTCCTAAGAGAGTTCAGTGGTAATCATAACAGCATAGTAAAATCATAAGTCAGTCCTAAACTGTTGCAGCACAATTAGTGAACAATTGTGGAGTGGTTTGCATCAGTCCCTGTGCTGTCTGGGTTTTAATCTTCTCCCAAAACTGCTGTAGGTTGGTTTAGGCGCCCTGCTGGGACCTTCTTGTGAGGAATCTGCAGTGTGGGAAGGAGAGTGGTTAATTGTTCCCTGCCGGGGGGCTGAGTCTTTTCTCTTGGGGGGTCTACCCCGCCGAGGTGCTCTCGCCAACTGTGCAGGCTTGTCTTTCAACAAGAAGGCAGGCTTAAGTCTGTCAATGCTGACTGTTTCTTTTCTATCCCCAAAATCAAGCACAAAGTGTTTATCACCATGTTCCAGCACTCTGAATGGCCCATCGTATGCTGGGCGGAAAGTTGGTTTTAAAGCTTCATGCCTAACAAAAACAAACTCGGCGTTTTTTAAAGCTTGAGGGACAAAAACCCGTGGGAAGGAGTGATGAGCTGGACCGGGGAGAGAGTCCAGTCCGTTGCTGCCTAAAAACCTTGGGACTGGAAGGTGCCCTGGCTCTGGGTTCTCTGGTAAAAATTCACCTGGAAGCCTGAGAGGTTGTGCAAAGACTAATTCTGCAGGAGAGGCGTCTAGATCCTCTTTAGGTGCAGCACGCAACCCCAATAAAACCCAGGGAAGTTTATTTACCCAATTTGTGTCCGTTAGTGAGGCTCTGAGGGCAGCCTTTAAAGACCTGTGAAAACGCTCGCATAACCCATTAGCCTGAGGGTGGTAAGCGGTGGTGCGATGAATTGTTGCCCCTAAGCTGTTGGACATGGCTGACCAGAGCTCTGAGACAAATTGAGGCCCCCTATCGGACGTGATGTCCGATGGGACGCCGAAACGTGCTACCCAGTTTGTCAAAAAAACGCGAGCGACTTCCTCCGCTATGGTTGCCGCTAGAGGGACTGCCTCTGGCCAGCACGTGGTGCGGTCTATCATTGTTAACAGGTGTGTGAAACCTTGGGAGGAAGGTAGTGGCCCCACGAGGTCGACATGAACGTGGTCGAACCTTCTAGCAGGGATTGGAAAAGGCTCCAGAGGGGCTTTTGTGTGTCTGTGTATTTTGGCGTGTTGACAAGAAATGCAAGTTTTTGCCCATTCTTTTACGTTTTTGCGCAGGCCTGGCCACACAAACTTTTCGGCGACCATTTTAACCGAGGCGCGCACACCTGGGTGCGCGAGGGAGTAAATTGCATCGAAAATACGGCGGCGCCATGTAGCTGGTACTAACGGGCGAGGTCGGCCGGTTGAAACATCGCATATTAGGGGGGGCACGCCGTCGCGTAAACCCTTTTTCTCCAGCCTTAACCCTGTTGGTCCAGACAGGAGTGCGCGCACGTCCGCGTCACCGCTTTGTTACTCCGCCATGGCTGCATAATCTATCCCTGCATGGATAGGTGCTGCGTATGTGTCTGCGTTAGTGAAGAGTTCTGCTGCTGAGGCAGTATAATCTGTCTCCTCATGCTCTGGTGGTGTCACAGCGCGAGAGAGACAGTCTGCTGCTACGTTAAGTTTGCCTGCCACGTGTCGAATGTCTGTGGTGAACTCTGAAATCGCAGCTAGCTGTCTTTGTTGCCTGCCTGACCATGGTTCTGAAATTTTAGCCATAGCAAAGGTGAACGGTTTATGGTCTACAAAAGCCGTGAAACTCCGCCCTTCTAACCAGAACTGGAAGTGGCGGATGGATAAATGAAGCGCTAGCAGCTCCCTGCCAAAAGTGCTGTATTTACGCTCAGTTTGGTTTAGCAATTTGCTAAAGAATGCTAAAGGTTGCCAGACCCCGCTGACAAGTTGTTCTACAACTGCCCCTATAGCTAGGTCCGAAGCGTCTGTGGTTAGCGCGATGCGGGCCAAGGGATCTGGGTGAACTAACAATGTGGCGTTAGCTAGGGCGCTTCTTACTTCCGCGAAAGCGCGTTCGCGCTCCGGGGTCCATTCGACCGCGTTGGAAGCTTTCTTTTTTTTGAGCGTGTCATATAGGGGCTGCATGAGCTGAGCTGCGTGGGGGAGGAAGCGGTTGTAAAAATTAACCATCCCTAAAAATTCCTGTAGCGATTTGACCGTTTGTGGCCGTGGGAAACTTTCTATCGCGTGAACTTTGTCTGGAAGTGGAACTGCCCCCTTCGGAGAGACTTTGTGTCCTAAAAAATCAATTTGTGACACGCCGAATTTGCATTTGGCTGGATTGATTATTAGCCCGTGCTCTTCTAGCCTCTGAAAAACCGTAGTGAGGTGCTGCTCGTGTTCTTCCTCAGATGAGCTGGCTACCAGCATGTCGTTGAGGTAGACGAAGACAAAAGGAAGGTCGCGTAGGACCGCGTCCATCATTCGTTGAAAAGTTTGAGCAGCGCCTTTGAGGCCGAAAGGCATTTGCAGAAATTCAAAAAGGCCGAAAGGGGTTATTACCGCTGTTTTAGGAATGTCCTCTGCTCGGACTGGGACTTGGTGATAACCGCGGACTAAGTCTATTTTTGAAAAAATGCGCGCACCTGCCAGATGTAGTGAAAAATCTTGAATGTGAGGAATTGGGTAACGGTCATGCGCTGTAGCGTTGTTTAATCAGCGGTAATCTCCGCACGGTCTCCAAGAACCGTCGGATTTCGGAACCATGTGAAGTGGTGAGGCCCAGGGGCTCTTCGAGCGTCTAACAATGCCCAATTTTTCAAGGGTTGTAAACTCGTCCCGTGCTATGTTGAGCTTGGCCGCGTCTAAGCGGCGAGCTTTGGCAAATACGGGTGGTCCCGTTGTGGGAATGAAGTGTTCAACCCCGTGTTTAGCCACAGTGGCTGAGAATTTGGGAATTGTGAGTGCTGGAAATTGGGTGAGGAGTTGCTCAAACTTACCTCCTGCTGTGGTGACGTTGGCCTGCACAGGTGGTGGAGAAACTCGGGCTGAGCATGGAATAGAAGCAAAGGACAGTGCATTAACCAGGCGCCTATTTGCTAGATCCACTAATAACCCATGTGCACACAAAAAATCTGCGCCTAATAAGTTAAAACTCACCGCCGCTACAACAAATGTCCATCTGTAGTTGCGGCCGTGGATGAGGAGGTGCAGGCTCTTTTCGCCAAACGTGTCGATGTTAGAGCCGTTGGCTGCCACGGCTCCGTTGCCCCGGGTGCCCGTGGCTCGATCTGCGTGGGAGGGCGTGACGAAACTCAGCTGAGCTCCTGTGTCGATGAGGAACTGCTTGCCTGTGTGTCCATCCGTCACGTACAACAGCTTATTCTTCTCGCCGAGAACCGCTGCCGTTAACGGCTCTCGGCTTTGGCGTTTCCCGAAATCGCAATTTTGCAGGGGGGGAACGCATTTGCGGGCCTTCTCGGCGAAGCGGTGGTGATAATAACAGACGTCGCTCTGTCTGTTACGTTTTGGCTGTGTCGCTGTCACCGTGGGCTGGGTCTGCTCAGTGGGTTGTGGCTCCTCGTGGTTCGGGGCGTCAGCGTTGAGGTCTGCGGATGCTGCTGTGGGTGTCAGCTTCTTGCAGGCGTTGACGAGCCAATGAGCTTCGTTGGCCAGTGCGCGGAAGTCTTGGTGGTTGTTGCATTTCATGCTGGCGAGTGTCCCTCTCATGTGTGGCGGCAGCGTGCTGAGGAATATAAATTGGAAGAGGAAGTTGTCATTGTCCTCTTCTTTAAGCTGTAGCAAATCCTCCATGAGAGCCTTCGGTTTGCACCCTCTGTGGCCGTAGACCACCAGGATCTTCTCGGCTCTCTCTTCCGCTGATGGGACGTAGTTCGCCACGATGGTTGCTTTGAGTGTCGCATATTTGTCCTGGGCCGGTGGCCGCCGGATCATGCTCCGCACAAACTTTGAAGTGGCGCGTCGAGTTTGGAGACGATATGGTAGAATTTGGTATCGTCAGCCGTGATGCCCGCCAGTGTAAACTGGGCTTCAGCCTGCTGAAACCACGAGGCGGGGTCTTCTTGCCAGAAGTCTGGCAGGTTGACAGCGACGGCATTCGTGTATACCATCACTGCTGTGTCCGCCGGGTGAGAGTGCCTTGCCTCGGCTCTCACGACGGTGCTGGTGCTCGGTTGAGCCCTCTCAATCTTTTCTGCCGGGGGGAACAGTTGTCCATCTGTTCCCCCGTCTGCGTGGTCGCTGGCGTCTGCCTGGGTCGCCACGGATGAGTCGATTGCGGGGGTACGCCTCAGGGTCATACTCGCGTCAAGGTCACCAGTGTAGAAGAGCTTGGAAATGATGAGGCGATTTGATTTATAAACCAAAGTTTAATAATCAGCTCTCCTAACAAGTCTCATCTGGTGCAGAGTGGCAGAAGGAAAAAAGAGACAGAATGTCTCCGGCTCACTGGCTTTATACTTGCACACAACAAAAGACATGCATAACAAAGGCTGACATCCCTCATTATCTTAATCCCCCCATTGTCTTGGTATTTCCTCTCCTCGCCTTAGGGGGTGAGGGTGGCTCCTCCGGTCTCCTCCGCCGTGTCTGGGGACGTCTTTGATCTTCACTCGGCGGTTGAGAGCCTTTGTCCTTTCAGAGGTGTGAAGTCCTTTACATATGTAATTGCTAAACATTTCCACATGCTTCAACATATGTAGGCTATGGAATATATGATTAACATAGACCACACCAGTGATTTTAACCAAGTCTTCTTTGATGTTTATCTCCATTCTACATTTTTTTAAAATTACTGTCATATAATTATTAATAATTTATAGTAATGCTAACGTTTCACAGACGTGATTGAACCTGATAATTACATAATTTTGATAATGTAATCATGGCAAAACTGTAGCTGACTTTTAAGGACTTTTCTGTTGGTAGAGTATTTTGTGCAGATATGCTGTAACACACTCTTGTGGTTTGTTTATGTTCATCATTTTAGCTAAGAATGCTGTTCTAAAATGAGCTGTTGCTATGGCTAACCCATTGCCTTATTCTGTAGCCAGAGGTAGATACCGCTGATGCCAGCTTGACTGAGGTCAGCCATGGTCAAGGCAGAGGGAGAGGCAGGAGGGGGCAGAGAACCAGAGGAGTAAGATGGCAGATTGATCTTCCATGTGTGCCATGGTGTACATGTGGCAACTGTAGGGACATGCCCACAGATCAGGAGAGGAAATGCTGCGGCCAGGAACCAATCCATTGTATTAACCAGAAGCCACACTTCTCCCTGTACTGCCTTGATGAAGCCAACTTGCGTATTCACAGACAGTACAGGGAGGACTTGTCAGGTAGTCATGGTGGCAAAAGAGCCTGGAGATGATAACCGGGAGTACCGTTATGCTGCCTGTAGGCATTTTATATTTTGGCAGCATGGCTCTCTGGGCCAGGGAAATTGGTTGGTCATCCCCAGTTGCTGTGTGTGGGCAATCGGTGGACCATTACCCTGATCCATATGGACAATATACTGGGTTTGTTCGAGGTCGCTAGCTCACGCTCCTGGTCTGTGGCAGGTCCACATGTACATCCATGGTACAAGGTGCATCATCAGGGGATCAAAAACCAGGAGGTGGCAAATTATCTGTTGGTTCTGTTTCATTTTCTGTTCATTTAAAGTAGAACTGAACCCACCTTTTGGCGCAAAAAGTAGAATAGCAGATTAATTCCTTATTACCTATTGTATTTTTCAACACATAAAAGAAATTTTTAGGCCGTGCGATGGCCAAGCTATAACCCGATAAACTTTTGCCTCTGGCTGGCAGTGCCAAACAAACCGGAAGTAGTGCAGACGACGCTGCGTGACGTCACGAGTGTGATCCCTAAACAAAACAACAATGGCAGATGATAGCAGTTCCAGCAGTCAAGAACACTAGAGTTTTCAGAGTGAAGAGGCATTCAGGATCGGTGACGAGACAGAGGAGGATGCAGGAGTGTGGCAGGTGGCAGGCGTGCACAACGGCGAGCCCGGGAGACAGCGACCTGATGCACCTGTGACAGCAGCTGGCAGACGGCGATGCAGAGGCGAGGTCCGCCGCCGGGGAATACACCTGTGCACAGGGGAGAGACTGGAAAGGCAAAGGTAGGTATGCTTACGCTGTAGATCTTGCTGGGAGATGAGGGGGTTCCTCTGCAGCAAGAGGGCTGAAGGAATCAGACGGCTTCATGCCGAAGCCCAGGGCAGAATGGCTTATATCCCACGTTGCTGATGAGGCGCAAGTGTGCACGCAGCTGGCGCCGCTAATGAGCAGCGAGTTGTAACATATCCAGCCTGTGTTGTGTTGTAGCTTAGTTTTCTTTTTTCTCTGTCACATTTTGTCTTAGTTTTGTTTTGAATTGTAATCGCTCTTGCCTGTTTTCTCTTTTGAATTCTTGGATGGAATATGGGTGGGCAATATAAGCTGCGGCTTCAGCCATCACCCATTTCGGATAACTTACGTTGAATTGTATAATCAGATGAGTCATTGTTCAATTTGACCTTGTTGTTATATCATTCAGTTTCTTTCAACCTGTACTGTACTATCCAAAATAAATAAATTCATTCATTCATTCAAAAAATTGGGCTATGTATTACAATACTTCTACAGACTATAGTGGCAATACACATGAACAGAACTGGCCTCTGCATTTGACTGTGCTATTTATAAATACGTGATCCCTCACTTATCGCGTTTAATGGGGACCAGAACCGACCGCGAAAAGTGAAAAACCGCGAAGTAGCATCACCCCCCCCCCCCAAGGGCATCACAAGCACTATTTTGCACAAAAAGGCACAAGAGAACAGCGAAAAGTGCCACTAAGCAACACGAGCGATAAAGAACAATGAATGCGGTTTTCCTTCGCTGGGTATGGGCGCTCTGCAGGAAGAGAAGCTGGGTAAAACGTCTCGGCCAATGAGCTTGCGAGGTAAAACGTCTCAGCCAATCAGCTTGCGAGATTCCCAAGTGGTGAAGAGGTGGGCGGAGAGGAGTGGAGCGGTGGTCAGAGAGGTGGATTTTGAGTTGTGCGGGCTCTCCGTGTTGATACCTGATGTTCTAATGTAGTCTCCCCGCCTTCTGCTAGCGCCCGGGCAACTTTCGTGCCATTTTTTCTCAATTTTGAATTTTTGATGAATATTTTTGAAAAATCCACGATGCACTGAGGGCGCGAAAGGTGAAACGCGAAGTAGCGAGGGATCACTGTAATATCTATATCTAGAAACGCATCGCTTCCCGGTCGCTTTTCCTCCCCCTTTCTTTTCTTTCGTCGCCATGACAGCTTTCCTTGGCCACTGAACAGATCTTCCCAGGTGTTGGAAGTGTTTTGTAGTCGACTATCACAACAAAATGCATCAAAAACAACCAGTGTTGACGTGCTCGCAATGGTAAACATGGAGGACTGTGTCACACTCGTGACGTCACGCGGAACTCCGGCTGCACTTCCGGTTAATCGGCGGATTTGTCTGATTTTTCAGGGCGGGAAATTCAAAATCGCGATTTTCTCCAAGACTCCGGGATTTGTGGAGGGGGTGCCAATGATAAATTATCTTTATAATTGTATGTACTATCACCCAGTGCCGTTCAATGCCGTTCAGTTCAGTTCTACTTTAAATTTTATTTATCCATCCATCCATCCATCCATCCATCCATCTTCTACCACTTTTCCGGAGGTCCGGGTCGTGGAGGCAGCAGTTCAAGCAGAGAAGCCCAGACTTTCTTCTCCCCAGCCACCTGCTCCAGCTCTTCAGAGAGGATACCAAGGCGTTCCCAGACCAGCTGGGAGACACAGTCTCTCCAGCGAGTCCTGGGTCTGCCCCAGGGTCTCCTCCCAGAGGGACGTGCCCGAAACACCTCAAGTGGGAGGTGTCCTGGAGGTATCCTGATCAGATGCCCATACCACCTCAACTGGCTTCTTTCAATGTGGAGGAGCAGCGGTTCTACTCTGAGCCTCTCCCAGATGACTGAGCTCCTCACCCTATCTCTGAGGGTGAGTCCAGTGATCCTACGAAGAAAGCTCATTTCAGCTGCTTGTATCCGCGATCTCATTCAGTCATTGCCCAAAGCTCATGACCATAGGTGAGGGTAGGAACGTCGATTGAATGGTAAATCCACAGCTTTGCCTTAGAGCTCATCTCCCTCTTCACCACAATAGACCAGTACAACGTCCGCATCACTACAGATGCTGCTCCGATCCGTCTGTCAGTCTCTCGCTCCATTCTCCCCTCACTCGTGAATAAGACCCCAAGATACTTAAACTCCTCCACTTGGGGCAGGAGCCTGTCCCCAATCCGGAGAGGACAATCCACCTTTTTCCAGCTGAGGACTGTTGTAGAAAAAATTTATTATTCCCTTTTAGCCTGGGTCCTGAAGAAATTAACACCAAAGATCTGCAAAAGTTGGAGTACCTTTATTTTCCTGCCGGCAGGGAAGAGGGCTGCTGATACGTACAGTGGGGCAAGAAAGTATTTAGTCAGCCACCAATTGTGCAAGTTCTCCCTCTTAAAAGATGAGAGAGGTCTCCAATTTTCATCATAGGTATACCTCAACTATGAGAGACAAAATGAGAAAAAAAAAATCCAGAAAATCACAATGGAGGATTTTTAATGAATTAATTGGTAAATTCCTCGGTAAAATAAGTATTTGGTCAATAACAAAAGTTCATCTCAATACTTTGTTATATACCCTTTGTTGGCAATGACAGAGGTCAAACATTTTCTGTAAGTCTTCACAAGGTTTTCACACACTGTTGCTGGTATTTTGGCCCATTCCTCCATGCAGATCTCCTCTAGAGCAGTGATGTTTTGGGGCTATCGCTGGGCAACATGGACTTTCAACTCCCTCCAAAGATTTTCTATGGGGTTGAGATCTGGAGACTGGCTAGGCCACTCCAGGACCTTGAAATGCTTCTTATGAAGCCACTCCTTCATTGCCTGGGCGGTGTGTTTGGGATCATTGTCATGCTGAAAGACCCAGCCACGTTTCATCTTCAATGCCCTTGCTGATGGAAGGAGGTTTTCACTCAAAATCTCACGATACATGGTCCCATTCATTCTTTCCTTTACACGGATCAGTCGTCCTGGTCCCTTTGCAGAAAAACAGCCCCAAAGCACAATGTTTCCACCCCCATGCTTCACAGTAGGTATGGTGTTCTTTCTCCTCCAAACACAACAAGTTGAGTTTTTACCAAAAAGTTCTATTTTGGCTTCATCTGACCATACGACATTCTCCCAATCCTCTTCTGGATCATCCAAATGCTCTCTAGCAAACTTCAGACGGGCCTGGACGTGTACTGGCTTAAGCAGGGGGACACGTCTGGCACTGCAGGATTTGAGTCCCTGGCGGCGTAGTGTGTTACTGATGGTAGCCTTTGTTACTTTGGTCCCAGCTCTCTGCAGGTCATTCACTAGGTCCCTCCGTGTGGTTCTGGGATTTTTGCTCACTGTTCTCGTGATCATTTTGACCCTACAGGGTGAGATCTTGCGTGGAGCCCCAGATCAAGGGAGATTATCAGTGGTCTTGTATGTCTTCCATTTTCTAATAATTGCTCCCACAGTTGATTTCTTCACACCAAGCTGCTTACCTATTGCAGATTCAGTCTTCCCAGCCTGTTGCAGGTCCACAATTTTGTTTCTGGTATCCTTTGACAGCTCTTTGGTCTTGGCCATAGTGGAGTTTGGAGTCTGACTGTTTGAGGTTGTGGACAGGTGTCTTTTATACTGATAATGAGTTCAAACAGGTGCCATTAATACAGGTAACGAGTGGAGGACAGAGGAGCCTCTTAAAGAAGAAGTTACATGTCTGTGAGAGCCAGAAATCTTGCTTGTTTGTAGGTGACCAAATACTTATTTTACCGAGGAATTTACCAATTAATTCATTAAAAATCCTTCGATGTGATTTTCTGGATTTTTTTTTCTCATTTTGTCTCTCATAGTTGAGGTATACCTATGATGAAAATTGGAGACCTCTCTCATCTTTTAAGTAGGAGAACTTGCACAATTGGTGGCTGACTAAATACTTTTTTGCCCCACTGTATATGTGTCCCCTTATGGACCACTTCTCTCTCTGTCCCTTTTATACTTCCAATCCCCTGTCCAGTGATCTGGGGGCTCATGCCACAATCCACATTGGATAAACAGTCTGCATGGTGCATTAGCATAACATAGTACATCACAATACATTAACATAACAGTCGCTGGCCTGCTGCTTCTTCTTCCTCCCTGTAGCCAGCGTCTGCACCTCCCCTGTCTTGACTCGACCCCCTGGTCAGCTTCCCACTTCACGGTCTATTGTCTGGGTGGAGGATGTCACCTCTATGTCCCCCACAGTGTACCATCAAAGTAATTTTGTAGTCATCATTTTGAGGTAAAATACACAGTTCTGCAAGGTGCTCACATCATTGCCTTATATGGGAACATATTGGAATTTCTGGCATGAAAACAGAATAAAACGTCACATCAACAGTAATATTAATACATTTCCACTTCATTTCCCCTCTTCTGATCATATATGATCACATATATACAAGAATGTCAATGTATGGTGTCCGCTACGCTTCAGTATTATCATAGCCATCAGGGAAAGGGAGGTGTGACATATCTGGGGCAGTGTGAACATTTTCTGCTGGATGGTGTCTGAAGCCTGTTCAGCTGTGGGGAGAGCTGTGTAATGCATCATGTTAATAGCAAACATTTTCGACATCATATTGCGGATAATTGGAATCAAGCAACAGCCACAAAACAACAAAATCAACAGAACCACTAACAGCATCATACCTATCCACATCAGCCATTCCCTCCAGCCTCTGCTGGTAAGCCAGGACCATAAATCCCAGCCAGAGGATGGAGTCACGTTTTGTTGTAGCTGTTGTGAAAGTAGGTTGTTCAAATGGCTCACAACATGTGTCATGTTATCATCTTGATCAGGTATGCATGTGCAACAGTCCTGACCTACTATGTGACATACCCCTCCTTGTGCTGCCAAGGTTATATCTAAAGCCAGTCTATTTTGTAACATTACATTCCGCATAGCTCGCATTTCAATTGTCATTGCTGAGAATCCCATTTCTGTCAATGCGGTGAGATTTTCTAAATCAATAGCTAGTCTGTCAATGTTATGTGCATTATTTACAGTACCCCAAGAGGGTATTAGTGCACTGAAGAGTTTCACTCCTGGATGTATTCTAACCCTATCTGTCCATGTCTCCCGTCTTTGACGGTGATGCTAGTGTGGTGGGAAATAATGTGAATATGAATGATGGGCGTGATACGTGAGATTAGTCATAACACGCATTGTTGGAATCAGCTTTGCCATATAACATGTACCGCACCATCCCGGTGGTAAATACTGATAAACCTGTGACCCACACACCCAAACATGGGCTGTGAGGCTGCCGTAGCCATCTGAGCTAGGGAAAATAATTGAGGGTTATCAGAACATTGGCTTTTATTCTGACGTCCACACGTGGCCCTCGGTAGAGTGAGGTTTGGAGTTGTGAAAAATGGCGTCCTCAGTGTATTTAAACATGGGGTACCAGTCATGTGGAAACCACAGGTGGCATTAACCCTCATCCTACCAACATATTTTACATACAAATAGTACCAACTGGGGTCCGTTTGGACCCCACACAAAATTTAACTGTTAATTGGATTATTAAGCAATACCAAAGTATTTTTTTTCACTTAAAATGTTTTATTTGGTTAAAACAAACAGTTGTGCTTGAAACATGATCCAAAAATCCCGGAATGGGGCTAGTTTGTCGGTTGCCTGCCTTTCAGCACGAGTAGCCCGGTTGTAATGTGTTTTTCAACCAGTGTGCCCTGGTGCGTTCAGGTTTTTGTGGGAAATTATCTAATTTCACTTCTTAATTGGTACAAGAAATGCAAATACTTTGCCATTGTTGTGCATGTGTTCTGTAGGGCCTACAGAATACAATGCTACATGCTACATGTAGCATGCTACATGCTAGCATGTACTACATGTATGTAGCATGTAGTACATACTAGCATGTAGCATGCTACATGCTAGTATACAATGCTACTTTGCTACAATGGCAAAGTATTTGCATATTTGTATGGCAAAGTCTACCTCGTTGAACCATCATTCACTGAAATATAACACAAAATTCATACATTTAATATCATTAACATCATATTTTTCCCTGGGGTCCGATCGGACCCCAATGAAAAATCTGAACTGACAATACAGAAGAAAACTGTATTTTAAATCAGATTTATTTTTTGTGATTCACAGATGATGACAAAGTCAGAAAGCATGACAGCTGTGATCGATAATATGTCCGTGTTGTGCATAAGAACATATGTGTGGGGTCAGTTGGGACCCCACTCGGTAGGATCAGGGTTAAGGGTGGTCTCACACCATTTTGTAGTGCCCAAATATGTAGACCCATTGTGATTGCAGTTGAAGTGAAAACATACTGGGGCTGTAAAAAGTGTGGGGTTGGTGGTGAATACAGGCTTCTGAGCCTTCTTGTTTATGCAGGTTACATTGTGAACCCTGACTTGGTGGAAAGCAAAATCTGTTACACTGACATTTAACCACTTACGGTATTCTGTTGTATTCCCCGCAAGTTCAACAGTAAACCCCTTATCACATTCATTGTCACTGTAGTGCACCCTTTCAGTTGCAGTCTGCGCTAACAATGCTCCCATTGTTTCTGATCTGTTTAGAGGATAGGGAATCATAGGCACAGAGTGAGTAACGTGATGTGGTAGGTATGTGCAGACATACAGTAGCAAGATCCAGTCACATTTGCTTTTCTGACTGCCAAACACACCACCTGGTACCATGCATTATTGTCATATGTGTCACTAGAATAATTGTCAAAGTTATGCTCCAGATGGCTTGCTTCGCGTCTTGTTCGGAAAGGATTGATTGGTGGGGTAGAACAGTGCATCAATAGGTATATGATTACCCCAATCAGGAAAGTGATAAGCAAGCACACCCACACCATGTCCGTTTCGGTCCAAAACTGACGGCACCACTGGCATCTTCAGTGGTGTTCCTCTTCAGCAGCCTGATGCTGCTCTGAGTCTGAATTGTTCGTCACATCAGTATCAGTATAAGTGTGCATGTGTGCTGTATGTTTCTGCTGAGCAGCATTCGGCATGCACTCAGGTTGTTTGTGACGGCTGTCGGGTGCGATGTTATGCAATCTTCTGTCTTCACACAGCTTGGCTACTTCTCATCCTAGTCTACAACGTGGGGTGGTGATTGTGGCTAATCACTTACTTCTGCTTCTCATCCTCGTCTGGTCTGGGTTCTTCTGGCTTGACTGGTGAGACCTTTCTGCAGTGTGTTGCGTCCTTTCTGCAATCTTCACAGCCGTGAATGTCATCAGCAGGACTTGGTAGGGACCCAACCACTGTTTGCTATGCCAGTTCTTTCTTTTGAAGCTTTTGATCATCACCCAGTTGCCAAGCCTTATGTCGTGGAGAACACCCTCAGCAGGTTTGGGCAACACAGCCTTCACCTGTTGAGAGATGTTTTGCAATTGGCAGGACAGAGCAGAACAATAAGCTAACATAGCATTTTCAAAATGTGATGTGATTAGTGGGGGTGCAGATCTCTTTTCCATGGAGAAACCTAAAGCTGGGGGATGAGCAAACAGGATTTCAAATGGAGACATGTTATGGTTCTTTCTAACTCGCATGCGCATGTACATGAGTGCTAATGGGTGGCACTTAGTCCAGAGCAGGCCAATTTCATCTTCAAGTTTTGCCAGTTTGTTTTTTAGAGTGCTATTTTCACGCTCAACAGCGCCACCTGACTGAGGGTGGTAGGCACAGTGTTTTCTCAGGTCAAAACCCAGTGTAAGGCTTTCAAATCAGTTAGAGCTTCATTTACAAAATGTCTACCATTATCACTGTAGATTTTCTCAGGTATTCCCCATCTGGGAATGATTTCTGACAACAGTGCCCTAGCCACAGCTGTGCTAGTGGCATGTTTAGCTGGAAAGGCTTCTACCCATTTGGACCACATGTCAACCATTACCAAACAGTACATTTTACCCTCTGCTGGTGTGCGTTCAATGAAATCCATCATCAGGTGTTGGAAAGGACCTGTGGGGACTGGATGAGCAGCTGGAATCTGTTTGGAGAGCCTGTGAGCATTGTTAGTGGCACAGATTAGACATTTTTTTTTTTTTGCAAAAATTTTCAGCATAAATAGTAAAACCAGCGGTAAACCAGTTAACATGAAGTGGTTGTATCATCCCTTCTTTTGACACATGATCTGTTCCATGTGTCAACTTAGAAAAATGATGGAAGAAGTGAGCTGGGAGGCAAGGGAGGGAATTTGGGCCCCTCCAGACACCAGTCTGGTCTTCATGGCATCCTTTTTTTGTCCATTTCTGGCGTTTCTGTGGAGAGGAAAGAGACTGCATGGACAGGAGGGAGTCAATAGGTGAAGGGAGGGGGCACTGAGAGGAGGGGGGAGAAGGTAAACGAACAGCAGTGAGCGACAGAGGTGCAGCCTTTGCTGCAGCATCTGCACAAGCATTTCCTTTTGAGATTAAATCTGAGGAAGACGTGTGAGCAGCACATTTACATACTGTTACAGAAGACAGAAGAAGAATAGCTTCAAGAAGCCTGGAGACATAAACAGAGTTTTTTTTTTTTTTCCCTCAGGCATGCCTGCAGATGTGAGGAAGTTGCGTTCACGCCAAAGGGCACCAAAGTCATGGACAACACCAAAGTCATAGTATGCAACAGGCCGAAGTTTGTCTCCATGAGGCTGCAGGAGAACAGAGGTCATGCATCCAGACTTCTCATCAACATGCTGAACAAAAAGTTTAGAGGGGTCAGGGAGAGAGAGAGTGGGAGGAGATAGGAGAGTCTCCCTCATGTTATCAAAGGAGTCATTAGTAGCAGGTGTCCACTCAAGTGGAAAGTGTGAGGGACCTTTTGATGGAATGATGTCACGCATTGGTCTTTCAATGCATGAGAAATCAGGAATGAAAGAGCGGCAATAGGAGGCCATGCCAAGAAAAGAAAGGAGCTCCTTTTTGTGTTTTTTGGTTTGTCCATGTGGCAAATTGCATCCACACGTTTGGGAGAGAGATTTGCCCTGAGCAGAGATTTGGTGACCCAGGAATGTGACCATTGGTTTACAGAATTGCAATTTGGGTTTAGAAGCTTTGTGGCCTTCTGCGTCTCGGTGACACAAAAGCTTCAGAGAGTCAGATTGGCATTGTGGTTTGTTTGGTGCACACAGCAAGAGGTCATCAACATATTGAATCAAAACAGAACCTTCTGTCAGCTGAAGAGAACTCAGTGAGTCTTTAAGGGCTGCATTATAAATGGTTGGGCTTTCACAGTAGCCTTGGGCTAATCTGGTGAAAGTGTACAGCGCCCCCTTGAATTAGAAAGTGAACCAAAACTGTGATGCTTTATAGACTGGGACACTGAAAAATGCATTGGACAAGTCCACTACTGTAAAGCAAGTGGAGTTTGGTGGAATTTGGCTCAAAATCGTGTGAGGGTTAGAAACCACAGGCGTGTGCTGAACAACTGCAGCATTCACTGCCTGGAGATCCTGAACAAACCACCATTCAGCAGGTTGACCCTTATCTTTGATCTTTTTCACAGGAAAAATTGGGGTGCACACTGGTGAATTAGGAGCTGGGACAACAATATCTTCTTTCAGGAGAGACTCAAAAACTGGGGTGATACCATCACATGCTTCAGGTCTGAGTGGGTACTGCCAGCATTTGGGTCCCAAAATCAGATTTGGGTGTTATTACCACAGGAGGGCAGTTCTTTATTAGCCCAACATCATACTTGTGTGCAGCCCACAGGGATGATGGAACACGTGAAAGTATGGAATCAGGGTCTTCCGACTGAATGGGTTGAGTAACAGGGCGAACCCATCTGTACTGTCTGTTCTCATCTAACGTCTGTATGAAGTGTTCACAAGGGAGTGAGACTGTGTATTCTGCACGAAACATCTGCAGAGATGGTGAGAACGAGATGGCATACAGGCCTAAATGAGAGAGTGGCCTTGACGTTTCCCAATCATCGGCTTGAAACATGGCCAGAGCTCGTGGACTCATGTCACGCCATGCTGAGGATGGGGTTTTTGTAAGTGAAATGTGCGGGTGGCTGCCGGGAACTGAAAACAAACTGTTCATAACAGGTGTGAGATTAATCAACAAGAAGCTGAAATCAGTATTCCAAATAATGTGGGAGCTTTGCAATGAAGTGGGTTTAGCTTGTAGCCACTTGCTCTCATAATGTGTATCAGGGCCCTGTGAGAGATGTGATGTGCAGTGTGTTCTGTGCTGAGGCATGGAAACAGTGGAATTTGGAGATAAGGCCCTCCCTAGTTCCACAAGGTCAGAGCTCTGTTTCTCATCTAACAATGTCCATTCATAAATGTACAGTGACATTGGAGCTTTTTGCAAAGGTCAAATCAGGAGTCTCCATCTTTGTCCTGTGCGGTGTGCAGGTGACTGAGAGAGATAAACTGCACATTAGGTCTCTACCTAACAGATTAAAGGGACATTGTGGTGAAAAAAGGAACTTGTGACTGAAATCACGTCCATCCACTACACATGACAGTGGCTCAGTGAAAAACCCATGTGTGAAACCTCCAGTTGCCACTTGTGATGTGAGTGAATGGGAGGTGTGAGGAGGCTTTAGGCCTGATGATGATGACAAGACTGAGTTAGTTGCCCCAGAATCTACCATAATATCAGCTTCCCTGAAATTTGTACTGGCAAAATAGGCAAATCCCTGAAGTCAGAGGCTGAATACTTGGTTGAGGTGGCGTGAACATCAATGTGGTGGTATGTGTGTGTATATGGCTGCAGCGGGTTTTTTATTAGCAAGCTCATGTGTGGCGTCTGTTGGGGGTGAAAGTGAGAGGGGCGTGCATGTACCAGTCTTATCTGCCTGGCGTCACTGTTGCTGCTGTCATATCAGCTCCTGGTCTTGTGCTTGTGAATGGGGCTGTGGCTGTGGTGTGGTGCGGTGCGCTGTTGCCAGGCCCGGCGTCCTCCACGCTGAAAATTGCCTCTGCCCCTTCCTCTTCCGTGGAAGGTATTTCTGGGCTTCACTGGGCAGTCCTTTGCTCAATGTCCACCTTGTTTACAGTAGTTGCAGCTGGAGAGCTGTGGGCATTCTTTCACCCAATATCCTTCTTCTCCACAATAACGACATTGATTTGGGCCGACTAGGTCCTGATGGGGGTGAAGTAGGGACCCATTTGGCCATGGTCAGGAGTGCTTTCTCCAGGTTAACCTCTTTAGCCTTGGTCTTCTTCTTTGTAGAACTCTCAGCCTTTCCATGATGATGTTCTGCATGGCGCAGAATCTCCTGTGACGTCTGAGTTTGCCATCCTATGCATGTCTGCTTCACATCTGCAGCCAGACTAGGAAGGAGGCCTGCCATGAACCACATATTCAGATGTGTGCCATATGGTCCCGTGTCCGTCATGTAATCGTCAGGGCATGGGATGGTTGTTGCCCCACTGAAGACCCTTTCTCAGTAGATGGAAATAATCCCCAGGTGTTTCATCATCCTTCTGCACCTGCTTAATTTGTGGAGGGGGACCATCATCTTCCGGAAAATGCACAACACAAGTGGGCTGAGGCAGTGCTGGATACAATGCTGCCATAAAAGGGTTAGTAGGATTAGGGGTGGGGGGAACCGGACGGTCACATTCGTAGGGAGGGGGAAAGGGGTCCCCAGCAGAGTGTAAACATTGCTGTTGTGCAAGATGTTCCCTGTCTTTCTTTGCCCGTTCATTTCTCTGTCTGCCTGTCCCCTGCTTATCTCTTCATTTCTTTGCTTCCGTCAACCACATTTCTGCTGCGCCCTTCTCTAACTGTAAGTTTGTCTTTTTTTTCTTCTTTTTTTCTGTTCTTCTTGCTTTGCTTCTTACGTGTCTGAACTTTCTGAATTTCAACATTAATCTTGTCCCTCAAAGTAGTAATCACTTCAACAAAAAGTGACCGCACCCCCCCCCCCCCCCGAAGGAAATCCACTCTTGCAGATCCATTTTCCCCAAAAAATCAACACTCTCAGGACGATAATTATCAGTAATATATTTCACCTTAGGACCTTCTAGATCTTTGGGAGTCTGCTTTGATTTAGTAGCCCCCATCACTGGTTTCAGATTTGACCACCAGGCATCCCTGCATGCGTCAACTAATGTTATATCCCCAACCCTGGCATCGTATACAACTAAACAATGTTATATCCCCGACCCTGGCGTCGTATACAACTAAACAATGTTATATCCCCGACCCTGGCGTCATATACAACTAAACAATCAGTCCTGCCATGGAGTTAACCCACCGGACTTCATAGAAACGGTCCTGCCACAGGAAAATATCCTGTCAGACCTCACAGATATAGGCCAACAAAAGGTGAGATAAATAACTGATTTAATTTAACTATATCATGTATCACAGAAAAATATATGTTTAAATTTCACTTACGGAGATCTGGAGGCTGCGTCCTTTGAGAATCCAGTGCCGCTCCCCTCCTCCCGCTGAGTCCCCGTCACTAACTCGAGTGGAAAGGATCAGACGAAATTTGTGTCTGAGAGGATCAGTCCACGGTGGAAGAAATCAGGATTGCGGTCTAGGATCCCACTTCTGACACCACTGTTGTAGAAAAAATTTATTATTCCCTTTTAGCCTGTGTCCTGAAGAAATTAACACCAAAGATCTGCAAAAGTTGGAGTGCCTTTGTTTTCCTGCTGGCAGGGAAGAGGGCTGCTGATATATGTGTCCCCCTTAGGGAGCACTTCTCTCTCTGTCCCTTTTATACTTCCAATGCCCCTCCCAGTGACCTGGGGGCTCACGCCACAATCCACATTGGATAAACAGTCTGCATGGGGAATTAGCATAACATAGTACATCACAATACATTAACATAACAGTGACTGGCCTGCTGCTTCTTCTTCCTCCCTGTAGCCAGTGTCTGCACCTCCCCTGTCTCGACTCGACCCCCTGGTCAGCTTCCCACTTCACAGTCTATTGTCTGGGTGGAGGATGTCACCTCTATGTCCCCCACACTGTACCATCAAAGTAATTTTGTAGTCATTATTTTGAGGTAAAATATACAGTTCTGCAAGGTGCTCACATCATTGCCTTATATGGGAACATATTGGAATTTCTGGCATGGAAACAGAATAAAACGTCACATCAACAGTAATATTAATACATTTCCACTTCAGGACCATGGACTCGGACTTGGAGGTGCTGATTCTCATCCCAGTCACTTCACACTCAGCGGCAAACCGTCCCAGTAAGAACTGTAGGTCATTGCTGGATGAAGCCAGCAGGACAACATAATCTGCAAACAACACAGATGAGATCCTGAGGTCACCAAGCATGACACCCTGCATTCCCTGGCTGCACCTAGAAATCCTGTCCATAAAAATTATGAACAGGATTGGTGACAAAGGGAAGCCCTGGCGGAGTCCAACTCTCACTGGGAATGAGTCAGCTCGAGTGTTGGCAATACGAACCAAAGTCTCACAACAGTCGGACAGAGACCGAATAGCTCGTAATAACAAGCCCGATACCCCATACTCCTGAATCACCCCCCACAAAAAACCACAAGGGACACGGTCGAATGCCTTCTCCAAGTCCACAAAATACATGTAAACTGGTTGGGCAAACTCCCATGAACCCTCGAGGATTCTCGAGAGGGTAAAGAGCTGGTCTGATGTGCCACGGCCAGGACGAAAACCACATTGCTCCTCTTGAATCCGAGGTTCGACCAACGACCAGACTCTCCTCTCCAGTACCTTGGCATAGACTTTCCCAGGGAGGCTGAGGAATGTGATCCCTCTAAAATTGGCGCACACCCTCTGGTCCCCTTTATTTGAAGAGAGAAAACACCACCCCGGTTTGCCATGCCAAAGGCACTGCCCTCGACCTCCACACAATGTTGCAGAGGCGTGTCAACCATGACAGTCCTACAACATCCAGGGCCTTGAGGTCCTCAGGGAGAATCTTGTCCACCCCCGGGGCCTGGCCACCAAAGAGATTTTTAACCACCTTGGCGACCTCAGCCCCTGTAATAGGCGTAATAGGTGAGTCGTCCCCCTTGTCCACAAGCCCTGCTTCCTCTGAGGAAGGCGTATCAGTGGGATTGAGGAGATCCTCGAAATATTCCTTCCACCACCTGACGATATCCCCAGTCGAAGTCAGCAGTTCCCCATCCGCACTATACACAATGTGGACAGGGAGCTGCTTCCCCCTCCTGAGCCACCGGACAGTTTGCCAGAATCTCTTCAAGGCCGACCAAAAGTCTTGTTCCATGGCCTCACCAAACTCCTCCCATACCCGAGTTTTTGCTTCAGCAACCACCCGAACTGCACTCCACTTGGCCTGCCGGTACACTTCAGCTGCTTCAGGAGTCCCACAAGCCAACTAAACTTGATAGGACTCCTTCTTCAGCTTAATGGCCCCCCTCACCACTGGTGTCTACCACTTGGTTTGGGGGTTGCCACCACAAGATGCCCCGACGACCTTGCGGCCGCAGCTCTGAGCCACCGCTTCAACAGTGGAGGTGGAGAACATGGCCCATTCAGACTCCATGTCTCCAGACACCCTCGGAATGTGGTTGAAGTTCTTCCGGAGATGAGAGCTGAAGACCTCCCGGACAGGGGCCTCAGCCAGACATTCCCTTCACACCCTCACTATACACTACCGTTCAAATGTTTGGGGTCACCTAGACAATTATTTTGTGTTTTCCATGAAAAGTCACATTTATTTACCACCATGAGTTGTAAAATGAATAGAAAATATAGTCAAGACATTGACAAGGTTAGAAATAATGATTTGTATTTGAAATAATAATTTTTTCCTTCAAACTTTGCTTTCATCAAAGAATCCTCCATTTGCAGCAATTACAGCATTGCAGACCTAACATGATTGCACAAGGGTTTTCTAATCATCCATTAGCCTTCTGACGCAATGAGCAAACACATCATACCATTAGAACACCGGAGTGATAGTTGCTGGAAATGGGCCTCTATACACCTATGTAGATATTGCACCAAAAAACAGACATTTGCAGCTATAATAGTCATTTACCACATTAGCAATGTATAGAGTGTATTTCTGATTAGTTTAAAGTTATCTTCATTGAAAAAAAGTGCTTTTCTTTCAAAAATAAGGAAATTTCTAAGTGACCCCAAACTTTTGAACGGTAGTGTACGTCTGGGTCTACCAGGTCTGAATGGCATCCTCCCCTGCCATTGGATCCAACTCACCACCAGGTGGTGATCAGTTGACCGCTCTGCATCTCTCTTTACCCGAGTGTCCAAGACATGCAGTTGCAGGTCTGATGACACAATAACAAAATCGATCATCGACCTGTGACCCAGGGTGTCCTAATGCCAAGTGCACATATGGACACTCTTATGCTTGAACATGGTGTTCGTTATGGACAAACTGTGGTTAGCACAGAATTCCAATAACTGAACACCACTTGGGTTCAGATCGGGAAGGCCGTTCCTCCCAATCACCCCCTTCCAGGTTTCACTGTTGTTGCCCACGTGCGCATTGAAGTCCCCCAGTAGGACAATGGAGTCTCCAAATGGAGCACTCTCCAGTACCCCAGTCAGAGACTCCAAAAAGGGTGGGTACTCTGAACCATCATTTGGCGCATAGGCACAAATGATGGTCGGGACCCATTTCCCAATCCGACGGTGCAGGGAAACAACCCTTTCGTCCACCGGGGAAAACTCCAATATAGAGGCAGCAAGGTGGGGGGATACAAGAATACCCACCCCTGCTCGTTGCCTCTCACCCAGGGCAACTCCAGAGTAGGCCAAGCTCCAGCTTCTCTCCAGGAGACTAGTCCCAGAACCAGAGCAGTGTGCTGAGGTGAGGCCCACTATATCTAGTCGGTATCTCTCAACCTCATGCACCAGCTCAGGCTACTTCCCCACCCGAGAGGTGACATTCTACATCCCAAAAACCAGTTTAGGAAGCTTGGGATCAGCCCGCCAAGGTCTCCGCCTTTGACTGCCACCTGATCCACATAGCACTGGACCCCATGATCCCTCCTGCAGGTGGTGAGCCCAGTGGAGGGCGGACCTATGTAAATCTTTCGGGCTGAGCTCGGCTGGGTCCCATGGGTGGAAACCCTCCCACCAGACGCTAGCCATTGAGCCCCTCCCCCAGGCCTGGCTCCATGGTGGGGCCCCGGTAACCCCATACCGGGTGGGGTACACTGAATCCTTGTTCAAGTACTTATCATGAGAGTCTGTTGGATCGGTCTTTGCCTGGCCCTTCACCCAGGACCAGTTTGTCTTGGGTGACCCTACCAGAGGCAAAATGCCCCGGACAACATAGCTCATGGGATCACTAGGGCATGCAAACCCCCCACCACGATAAGGTGACGATCCTTTATTTATTGTTTTATAGTATTGTTTTATATTATTCTTATTTGGTTTTTATATTATTGTTAATGTTATATATTATATTAAAATAATTTTTTGTAAAATGTATGCATGACATTGTGCCTGTTCTAATTTATATGTAAAGGGTGTTGTTGACCCATTTTTACAGATTTACCAAGTGATGGCTTACCTATCCTCAATGCACAGCTGAAATACAGTCAACCTTTGTATAACCTTGTGAAATTACTGAGAACTTCAGTTATACATACCTGATCAGACATATGCATAGCATTCTCTTCAATAAGCTCATTTTCTGAAATTTGTAGTGCAGTAATACTCCAGTTGTTTTCATGTGGATACTCATAGTGTAAAAAAGTCAGTGCATTTCAGAGAATAAGCACATCAGTAATCCAATCTGACACAAAATCACTAGTCATAATCCTCATAATATCTATAAAAAAAGTATTCTTTCAGTATTTAAATTTATATTGGATTACTGTGTAATCTTAAAGTTTTGTTAGTATTTTATAAAAGTTAAATTCTCATCAATATTACATTTTCTGACAGTGTAATAATATAATGTTATAAAGCAAATCAACCTCAAATAAAGTTGTCTATGAAAAATAGGGCTTTTTTTTTATTCATTCATCTTCTTCCGCTTAATCCTTTTTGGGTCGCAGGGGCGCTGGAGCCTATCCCAGCATCTTTGGGTGAGAGGCAGGGTACACCCTGGACAGATCGCCAGTCCATCGCAGGGCCAACGCAGAGAGACAGACAACCATTCACTCTCACAGTCACACCTAAGGACAATTTAGAATCCCCAATTTGATGCCAATTAACCTAACTTGCATGTTTTTGGCATGTGGGAGGAAACTGGAGAAATCCCGGAGTAAGCCCACGCAGACACGGGGAGAACATGCAAACTTCACACAGATCACTGTTGGTCGGGGGCTGGGATCGAACCCAGGATCCCCCGGCCAAGGGTGAGTTGCTGTGCTGCCGCAGTGCTAACCACTGCGCCACCGTGCCGCCCTGCCTTTTTTTTAAACAACTTTATTATATAGCACCAATTCACAACAACAGTCAGCTCATAGAACTTTGAAGTGTTGGACAAAGACCCCACAATTACAGAAAGACCTCAACAATCAGGTGGTCCCCTGTGAGGATCACTTAGCCACAGCGCAGAGGAAGAACTCCATTTTAACAATAGGAAGCCTCCAGCAGAAGTGGTTTTGGCATCTGATCAGGCTGCCTCCTGGTCGCCTCCCACTTCAGGTGTTTGGAACACGTCCCCGAGGATGAGACCACGGGGCACACTATGACTCCCAGCTGGCATGGAACACCTTGGTGTCTCCTCTGAAGAGCTGTAGAAGGTGGCTGGAGAGAGGGAAGTCTGGGCTGCTCTACTTGGACTGTTGCCTACATGACCTGGATCCCCAGAAAAGCTGTTGAGGATGGACAGACGGACGGATGGATGGATGGACAAAAGAAAATGTTGACACTATTCTTAAAAGTAGAAATAGTCTGTCTCCCAAATATCAGAATTTGAAAACAAAGTCAGATGTAGGCATCTTCCCCCTGTGTGACTGTTGAGTGAACTGGATCAGCCTGGTACATGGAGCCGATCTGGGAGAGCAATATAGAAAAATAATATAAGAAATTGGACACAAACTTCAAACCTTTCGTTGTCTCTTTAGTTTGTGTCACCCTAGCTTGTTACAGTAAGGTACAAAATACCAATGTCCAAATTAAAAAAAAAGTCTAAAGAGAAAAAAAACTGCATAAAAATATGACAAAATCTGAACTTGTAGACTTTTTTTAAACATTACAAATATGCTACAGTGAGTGTGCTTGGTCTACTAATGCAAAATATACTGTTAGTGATAGAAAAAGTGGGTAGAGAAATGGAATTTGATTTTAACTGTGTGCCGTGTGCTGTGTTCACTCTTGCTGCAGCATTAGATGTGATTCAAGAACAGGAAAAAGATTTTTAGTTCCACATCTTTGGAACACCAAGTGTACCGCCACCTTGTAGTTTCATTAACAATGAAAAGTTTAAGACATTTTAACGTCCCCATTTGTAATATGCTCTTGATCAGACATTCAAAAAAAGAAAAAATCTCTTCTATTTACCTAGGCCTCTCTGAGCTTGTGTCCTCAGAAGCTCTTCCATTGGTGGCAGTGGTACTGCAGGAACAAGGCCGAGTGTACGTGGGTCCTCTGGGCACAGTTGTCTATGTTGTGGCAGCCCTGCATCTGCAGAAAGGCGCTTTGAAAGAATGCGGGCCAGAAGGGGTGGAATGCGGTCATAAGTCTTCTCCTCCTTGACTGCATAGACACTCCAGCACATTGTATTCTTTTTATACAGTCTCCTGGTATTTGGTGAGAACACCAAGTATTAGGAAATTCATATTAGTAATTTATTCAGTTTGAAAAATGATAAATGAATATGACTGGATGGACATACCAGAGTATTCACTAAATATTAACAAAAACAATCGTTTCTGTAAAATTTACAAAAAGGTTTAAAATTAATAAATCACCCCCCAAAAAAGACATTTTAAATTTATAATCCAAGTATTATGGTTTATAGATTATTGTGTAAAATGTTTTGGTGGCACAAAACTTACATTGGCTTGCCATTGACTGTCTTCCTCACTACCTGTGCTGGCTATAGTCCAGTGCAGCTAAAAGGGTCTGGGCCTCACATACAGGTGAGGCAAAGGAGAACCTTTTGGTGGCATACATTAGTGTCATGAACCTCCCTGTGTGCTCTTCCACAGCACATGGAGGAGAAGAAGGAAGAATGGACTTACTCGCAGGTCACACCAAACACACATTTATTGACACAAAATAGACAGATCCAAAATAACATAGACAGCTCGGGTAAAACTTAGAGTTCTCCAGGACGCTCGGCTGGCACGGGAGAAGAAGCTGGGCAACAGTGCCTAAGCGTAGCAGTTGTGCCGCAAGGGGAAACGCTACAGACAAGCGTAGCAGCACAACTGCAAACAGAAACGCTAACAGCTCTTACTCACCATGCAGGAACAGTCTGAGTCATCCAAGTCTGCCAGCGAGCACATACACAATCCTTCCCGGACGTGACTGGCACAGGGTGAATTACGACCGTGTGATCGAGTACAATGGTCCAGGGGTGTTTGACTGGCAAAGCCCTGCCTAGGTATAAACACCGCTGGCATGACAAATTGGCAACACCTGGGCGAGGCGCGGGACAGATAATTACCGGGGCGAACAGCTGACTGTCAGAGAGAGAGGGGGGTGGTCGGACCGGCGAATGTTAGACAGCGCCCACCAGGATGTGGGTCAAACGGCTGCCCAACAACCGCCGGCCAGAATGGCGGCTACAGGCATGGAAAAGAAACAGCACACAGACATGAAAACCACGAGAAATCAAAAGATAACAAAACATAATAAACCCAATGCTCAGGCATTGGGTTTATTATGTTTTGTTATCTTTGAGTTCGGCGAACAGAGTCTGGTGGCCTGCCGGAAAACACGGGCCATCTGGCCCAGAGACTCAGTCCCTCAGGTGGTCGGCTAGCCCTGTAAAGCCACCAGGGCTGGCGGAATGAAGCAGGAGTTGGCCTGCCCACCGGAAGGCTCACTGGTGGGTGACCGGACCGTAGGGAGGGAACCCCCATGGCATAGGACAGGGAGGAGAAGGGGGCCACAGCATCCTCAGGGTGATCCGCAGCACCCTTGGTGGTCCCGGCTTGGGACACAGCTGCACACGAGGTGGACCCCGACCGGGCTGATGCTGCACCTGCGGTGGACCCCGACCGGGCTGATGCTGCACCTGCGGTGGACCCCGACTGGGCCGACGCTGCACCTGCAGTGGACCCCGACTGGGACAATGCTACCTCCGCGGTGACCTCCAGCTGAGGCTCAGCAGCAATCTGCGGTGACCTCCGGCTGAGGCTCTGCAGCACCCGCGGTGGACCCCGATTGGGCCAAAGCTGCACCCATGGTGAGCGGGCCAACCCGCAGGAGCACCAAGCTGAAGAGGCGGTCGATAGGGGGAGCCCTGGTGACCCTGGCATGAGGAGCAGAAGCTATGGCGTCCTCCGCTGGTCAGACCGGACCCACGGCGACCTCCGGCGACAGCACACCCTCTCCGGTGAACCTAAACGAAGGCTCAGAGACAGCAGGAGAAAACGGGTGGTTAGGGTCGCCGGCAGCAGCGGAGTCTGGTGAAGGGAGCTCAGATGCAGCTGCGCGCTGCACCTGACTCTCCTCACCCAGAGCCAGGCAAGATCTCTCCAACACTGACATGAGAAATACGAGAGAGAAAACTTGCCTGAGATGGAGCTCCACCGCCATCCAAGACTCTGTCGAACTTCACAATGACAGCCTGGGTCCGGCCTCGAAGAGGTCCATCTCCGGCTCCCACTCCACTGCAGCAGCCTCCACAGCAGGCAAGATGGTCATAGCAGTCCAATTGTCCACCTGCAGCGGCTCCAATGCTGGGGATTCTTCCGGTGTGGCTGCAGGGGAACCTCTCCATGTTGGCTCCAGGACAGAGTCCTCCAAAACCAATGGCTCCTCCACCGTCTGGCGGCCCTGACCTTGGGCCAACAGGCCCTCAGGAGGAATAGGAGGAGACATGGAGAGGATAGAAAGTGAATTAACTTCTGCAGCTGCAGGAGAGGACCCAGCGGACTGCTGAAACTGGGCCTCTCCCTCGGGAGACAGACAAGGTTTATTGTGATTTAACTGAGTGGAATGAAAAAACACTTGCCTGTCATCCTGGTTCTCGATGTTGACAGCTGCAGGCAGTAGGCAGTCATCCCCTTCGTGTCACTGGCCCCTTCAAAGGATTGTGGAGGAGCCGGCTCTGATGATGCGGAGGTGGGCGTAGCCGGGACAACCCTAGAGGACCTCTCGGTGGCTGGAGAGACAGTGGCTGCTGAAGACGAGGAGAGCTTCACCCGGCGTTTCAATGCAGGATGACTCTCTTTGGATGAACTGAGGATGCATGGGCTGAGGCGGGCACTTCGGGCTGAGCAGGAGAGGAAGCGGATGGCTGATGAGGGGAACATCTCCGCTTCAGCTCGGCAGGAAGTGTCCTCGCAGATAACCCAGGAAATGAGCGCTCAAGCGCGCAGACCGTGGAGAGCAGCTCTGCATATTGTGGGCACCTCCAGAGGCCAGGATGCGCTTCTAGGATGCCCATAACCCCAAGCAAACACTCCCATTTGTTCTTGGGACTCTGGGATGCGAGAGCCTCCTCCACAACGTCCCGGATAAAATCTGCTGCCCACCCCTCCTTCAGCGTGGGGATGCCAGCTGCTGGTCCTGCCTTGCGACGACGAGGTCGGCAAGCCCAGGACATCGTGCGCTCCAACAAACACAGATAGATAGAAAAAAAGAAAAAACAGTTTCAAAAGGAAAAAGACAAACGTGTGGGTGACTCTGCTAAGTCCGGGCTGGCTGGACCATTCTGTCATAAACCTCCTCGTGCGCTCTTCCACAGCGCATGGAGGAGGAGAAGGAAGAATGGACTTACGTGCAGGTCGCACCAAACACACATTTATTGACACAAAATAGACAGACCCAAAATAACATAGACTGCTCAGGTAAAACTTAGAGTCCTCCAGGATGCTCGGCTGGCACGGGAGAAGAAGCTGGGCAACAGTGTCTAAGCATAGCAGTTGTGCCGCAAGGGGAAACGCTACAGACAAGCGTAGCAGCACAACTGCAAACAGAAACGTTTACAGCTCTTACTCACCGTGCAGGAACAGTCCGAGTCATCCAAGTCTGCCAACGAGCACACACACAAACAATCCTTCCCTGACGTGACTGTCACATGACGAATTACGACCGTGTGATCGAGTACAATGGTCCAGCGGTGTTTGACTGGCAAAGCCCTGCCTAAGTACAAACACCGCTGGCGTGACAAATTGGCAACACCTGGGCGAGGCAGGGGACAGATAATTACCAGGGCGAACAGCTGACTGTCAGAGAGAGAGGGGGCGTGGTCGGACCGGAGAATGTTAGACAGCGCCCACCAGGAAGTGGGTCAAATGATTGCCCAACAACCGCCAGCCAGAGCAGCGGCTACAGGCATGGAAAAGAAACAGCACACAGACATGAAAACCACGAGAAATCAAAAGATAACAAAATATAATAAACCCAATGCCTGAGCCACCGAGAACGGTCAGAACCAAGCCTACAGCAAACACAGGCTCGGTTCGTGACACATTAGAATGTGATTTTGAAAAGCCTCAAGGTCTATAGTTGATCTGTGAAAACGCATTCATATTAATGATCGCCCTTTTTCTTTCTGTTGGCATTAAAGAATTTCCATTGTACTCACCTAAAGGTCAGGTATTTGTGGACCATCCGTAGCCACTGCTTGTCCATCACAATATCGATGAGGACCTGGAAAGCCACTGAGCCTTTTCCCAGCCATTGTTTGGTGGAGCTGTTCTCCAGTGCCTCATGTAGACGTTGTCCTTCCACCCATTTGTGGTCATTCACCACATAGTGGAGAAGGCCAAGCCACAATTTCTAAAAAGAGGTGAAATAAAATATTACGGTTTTCTACTTGTGAAGCCCTTAATCCAGTTTTAAATTCAACTTTACAGGGCTCAAGAAGTCAAGTGACTTCTGGTGTGCACTAAATTTACTGAGGAATAAATTATAATATCTTTATTTTAATATTGGAGCTTAATGATAACAATAACAACTGTATAACCCATTTTGTCTCCAACAAAGAAAAATTGCACATCAAGGGTGATACTTTCTTAACAAAGTCATTGATAGGCACAATGGTTGCACAATTATTTGTGTTGTTGCAGTAATACAAGAAATGTTGCCCCTACCATGAAGTCATCATGCGTTGCAGCTTTGTTACAGCACCACCAAAAATGATTAACGATATCACGCAGCCACAGTAGCAATACAGCCTGCCCCTTCATTTTAGCTGCCTGAGGAGTACATACACAAATCCATCTTTTATTTTTCGTATTTCATTTCTGGATAGTTAGGATATTGTAATGATTGTCGAAGCTTGCAGATGAGATCCTTTTTACAAGATTCTTGGCCCCATGCCACACGTCAAAGCTTTGCTTGACACCAGGAAAAAAGCCACAGTCTAAATGACAAACATTGCATTTTAAATTACATCACTAATTAAAATATTCAGCTATAGAATTTTGATACCCACTTTCCCATGAGTGCCGAGATCTGTGAATGGGCATCAGTGCACACTTTGACCACCTTCACTTCTGTCAGGAGTTGGGTCATGGTGTCCATAAAGACCTTCTTCTACATTACAACGGAGTTGTGGTCAGTCTGACGCTTGTCAACAGTCCGAACTGAAATGATGTCTTTGCTTTCATGGTCCATAGTCATGTATATGCAGTACTGAGCACAGTGATCGGGGCTGTCCATCCTCCCGTCAGCTATAGACACAGATTGAAATTAATTAGCTGTGAATTTATTGAAAAAAAATTAATAAATAAAAAATAATCTCTCCACATCAAGCCCACCCCCCAAACAAAATAAACAAAAATGCACAGATTAGCACCACTTCTCTGTTTTGGACCCTGTTTGTTTTCTCCCATCTTTTCTCCATCCAGCTAGCCTTGATAATGTTCACACAGTAGGTATCCTGGATGATGTGAAATGTATTCCGGGCCACAAACCCTATATTCATAAATTTAAATAATAGGGTGTGGAGAAACAGGTGAGGCAATGAGCTGGACAACACATGAACTTTATTCCTTCTCCTTCATACAGTACAGTAAAAGATCTCTCGGGTCTCTGTGCATTCCTCTTTTATACCTTTAATTCCATGCATTGAGACCCGGAAATTCCGACCATAATACATTGTTTGGAACAAAGACCTCTGTGGCACATGAACATGACATAACGCCGGCACTGCTTCTCACACCCTTTCCTCTTCCACCGGCTCCGGCAGTTCCTCTTCTCCCCGAGGGGTGCATAGTCCGTACTGTCCCGTCTGAGACCCCCCAGTGACACTTCCTCCTTCGGTCCATTGTTTCCCCCTTCTCCAGCTGCCTTCTCTGGGTGGAGAATCTCCCACCCGTACCACCACACAGCCCCCCCCCCCCAAACACCCAGAAGGGGCACGAGCCCCCCCATCCTTTGGGGTTGAGCTGGCGCTCATAGCGGCTGTAGCAGGTGGTCGCCGATCCAGTCAAAACACCCTGCTGGTGAGGTATACAAAAAGGCACGTCAGTCTGTGGAGGGAAAAAGGGAGGGGGAAAACATCAGCTTCGCAGGCGCAGGTCCCACTGAGGGAACACCAACTTGCGGGGCCACCAACGGTGGCCGTCTGTGCCAGGGAGCTTGGGCCAACACCACCTGCTCATCTGCCAACACAAAAACAGGCTTCAGCCTGTCGATGCAGACGGTCTCCTTACGCCCCCCAAGTCTAACACAAAATGTTTCGCCCCAGGTTCCAGCACCCTGAATGGTCCGTTGTACGGTGGGTGCAGTGGGGTCCGGTGCGCATCGCGCCTGACAAAAACAAAGCTGGCGTTCTGTAAACTCTTGGGGACGAAAGTGCGGGGAAAACAAAGGTGGGCCGGGCCTGGTACGTTAAAAGCCTCTGTGCTGTGCAAAAATTGCATGGGCGGATCAGGCTTGGGTGCGGGGTTTTCCGGTAAAAGCTCTCCGGGGATCCGCAGCAGCTGAGAAAAAACGAGTTCTGCCGGGGAGGCTGCCAGATCCTTCTTAGGCGCGGAGCGCAACCCTAAAAGGACCCAGGGCAGGCGGTCCACCCAATCTGTGTCCGTGAGCGAAGCGGCCTCGATGGGATCACCACCTTATCGTGGTGGGGCACTTTGAGCGTCTCCATGACCCCTAGAGCTATGTCGGCCGGAGTCTCGTACTCCTGGCAGGATCACCCAAGCCGAACAGGTCGAAGGGTAGAGGCCAGACTAAGAGTGATCCCGAAGACGAAGATGAAGACCTCAACGGTAGAGCAGGCAGAAGCTGGTAGTAACGATAAACACCACAATGGCTGTAATAGCGGACGAAGGCTAAGGGAGCATACCCTGACAAAAAGCAAGCTGGTGGTGGCACGCTTTGAGGCGGTTTCCCAAAAATTTGGATTCCGGCAGCCTCTTGCAGTTGTGAGAAGATGCCTGTCGTCTAGGGTCTCCCTTGCCACTGGAACCATCTTCTCTATAATCAAGGTAGTGGCATCGGGAAAAGCGCACCCCCCATGCCACTCTAAAAACCATCACTGCGCAGGTATCTTCTTTACCTGAGTTTCCGACCTCTAAAGTCTGGCGGCGATGGAGCATCCAGTAACGGGGGCAGGTTTGAATGAGCTGGAAGCTTCTAGCTGGAACTCTGCACGTCAGCGGCACAGGACAACGGTTGTTAGCAGTTGGGATTGAGTAGCAGCTGCTTCCGGCAGACTCCTGTGCGTCTGAGCAGCTCTATTTAGGGACCGCACTGCTCACCCCAACTGGGGAAAGGCCTAGAAAAGGTGGCCTAAACATTGCCCACTCAGCACAGCACCCGGATAGGAAACCGCACCTGTCGGGACATTCCACTATGCGGTCGAAAAATAAAAACAATACCATTTAGAATTGCAGCATGGAACATAAGGACACTCCTGGATGCCAGTCCGGACAGACCACAGCGCAGAACAGCACTCGTTGCCAACGAGCTGAAGCGTTACAATGTGGATGTGGCAGCACTCAGTGAGACACGACTCCTCGAGGAAGGCTCACTCAATGAAGTAGGAGAGGGTTATACATTCTTTTGGAAAGGATACCCCATTGGCGGTCAACTCCTTCATGGAGTTGGTTTTGCAATCAAGAACAGCCTCCTGCACAAGCTCACAGAATCACCAGTGGGTGTCAGTGAAAGGCTCATGACTCTTCGTATCCCCCTTGCAAAATGCAGGTATGTCACTTTGGTAAGTGCCTATGCACCAACTCTGTCATCGAACGCTGAAGAGAAGGACCGCTTCTACCAGACACTCGATGACATCCTCAGTCACATCCCAAAGGGTGACAAAATCATGCTGCTTGGTGATTTCAACGCAAGAGTCGGAAAGAACTTGCAAAACTGGAATGGTGTGATCGGTGCCCATGGCATTGGAAAAGTCAACCCCAATGGCATGAGACTTCTTAGTCTCTGTGCAGAACATGATCTTACCATCACTAACACAATCTTCCAACAAAAGAACAAATATAAGGCATCCTGGATGCATCCCAGGTCCAAACATTGGCACCTGATCGACTATGTGATCGTGAGGAGGGCTGACCTCAAGGACGTGCTCATCACAAGAGCTATGCGAGGGGCAGACTGCTGGACCAACCACCGCATGATTCTGTCAAAGGTCAGAATGCATGTTAGGCCCCTAGCTCACCACGGTGGCCCAAAGAGGAAAACACTCCACTGTGCCAGACTCTCCAGCAGCGACATCTGTGACAACTTCCGTCGCTCCCTAGCTGAGAGGCTGGAAGGTATTGAACAACTGATCATCTCAGAGTCTGGGATGGATGAGAAGTGGACTGCTCTATCTACCATTCTCTTTGACACTGCAGCCCAAGCCATCGGTTTCAAAACCAAGAAACATCAGGACTGGTTTGACCAGAATGCTGGAGAGATCTCCACCCTCCTGGACAGAATGCACAGGGCACACAGAGCCACCTTGGAACAACCCACAATCCCAATTCCATAAGAAGCAATGGCAAGCCCTTCGTTCTGAGGTCCAAACAACTCTCAGGAAACTGCAAGATGAGTGGTGGATCTCAAAGGCCAACGAAATCCAGACTCATGCTGATAGAAACGATATGCACAGTTTCTATGATGCAGTCAAAACCATCTACGGCCCCAGAAACTGCTCCCTGGCACCTGTGAGATCTGTTGATGGCTCTTCTTTAATCAAGGATCAGGCCATGATAGTGGAGCGGTGGGCTGAGCATTTTAACACCGTGCTTAACCAGCCCACCTCAGTGGACCCAACTGTCATTGCAGAGCTCCCTGAACATCCTACCATGCCAGATCTCGACCTCCCCCCAACCTTCAAAGAAATCCTGCAAGCAGTAAAAACCCTGAAAAACAATAAATCCCCTGGACCTGATGGCATCCCAGCTGAACTTCTCAAGGAAGGAGGCTACCTCTGTACTCGGACATTGTATCTCTATATCTCAGAGGTGTGGAGACGAGAGTGTGTCCCACAACAGTGGAAAGACAGCAACATTGTGACCATCTACAAGAACAAAGGAGACAAAGCCATCTGCTCCAATAGTAGGGGTATCTCTCTGTTGGCTACTGCTGGAAAGGTCCTTGCCAAGGTCATGCTCCGCAGACTCATCTCTGCAGTATCAGAGCGGGTCACCCCAGAGTCACAGTGTGGTTTTCGGAAGGACAGGGGAACAGTTGACATGATCTTTGTGACGCGTCAGCTCCAAGAGAAATGTCGGGAGCAGCATAAGGACCTGTTCATTGCCTTTGTCGACCTGTCAAAGGCATTTGACACAGTGAACAGGGAACTACTGTGGCAAGTCCTAAAGAGATTTGGGTGTCCACCCAAGTTTCTCACAATCCTTGCGCAGTTCCATTCTGGGATGATGGCCCGAGTGGTAGTGGGAAGGCACAGCTCAGAACCTTTTGGAGTGCAAACCGGAGTGAGGCGAGGCTGTGTGCTGGCCCCAGTTCTCTTCAACATCTTCCTTGTCTGTGTAACAACTCTGCTACGTAGGAGGGTGGAGAAACAAGCTGGAGTTACCATTGACTTCAGGCTTGATGGTAACCTGTTTAACATCAGGAGGCTACAGGCAACTTCCAAACTGACATCAGAGACCATCATTGAGCTACAGTACGCCGATGACTGTGCCCTGGTTGCTCATACACCAGACGCTCTACAAAACATCCTCTCGGCAGCTGTAACTGCATACACCAGAATGGGACTGACAATCAACACCCAGAAGACAGAGGTACTCTGTCAGTCCAGTACCGACCCACCACAAAACCCAATAACCCTCACAGCAGCAGGGCAACAGCTGCTCACAGTGCCCACATTCAAATACCTGGGGAGCATAATGTCTGACACCTGCTCAATGGATGACGAGATCCAGAACCGCCTCAAGCAAGCATCAGCATCTTTTGGTCGTCTAAGGAGAAGGGTTCTTCAGAACAGCAATCTCAAACTCCACACCAAAGTGCTGGTCTACAGAGCTGTATGTATCACCACCTTGCTATATGGATGTGAGGCATGGACTATTTACAGCCGCCATCTGAGAAGCTTGGAGACCTTCCATATAAGATGTCTCCAGAAGATCCTTGGCATCACTTGGAAGGACAGAGTGCCGCACACAGAAGTGCTGGAGAGAGCTGGCAGCTGTAGCGTGGAGTCCATCATGGCCCAGCATCAACTCAGGTGGTTGGGGCATGTCATCCGGATGCCCAGCCACAGACTCCCACGCAGAATCCTGTATGGTCAGTTACACCGTGGCCAACGCAGCGCTGGTGGGCAGAAGAAGCGCTTCAAAGATCAAATGAAGTCCATCCTGAAGAGATGTCAGATCAACCCCTCTTCACTGGAGGAACTCGCTTCCTGCCGAGACATCTGGCGCTTCCACTCCTCACAGGGAGTGGATTATATGGAGGAACAGCGCACACAACACCGGACAGCAAAGCGTGCAAAGAGGCATGCTCGCCAAGTCCCCCCTGCTCCCCCCAGCACCTCCTTCACATGCCCGGTCTGTAACCGAATCTGCAGATCCAGGATCGGACTATTCAAACACCAGCAGACTCACAAATAAAGAAGATGGTCATCATCGAATCAATGGACTACCAGAGAGAGAGATGCAGTAGTGCGGTGAATTTTGACTCCCCGGCTCTTGGCCATCGTGGACAAGAGCTCCAAAATGAATTGCAGACCCCTGTTAGAAGTGATGTCCAAAGGGGATCTGAACCGTGCAACCCAAGCCGACAAAAAAGCACGAGCTTCTTCCGTGGACATGGCAGAAGTCAGCGGAACCACTTCAGGCCAGCGTGTGGTGTGGTCCACGATTGCCAAAAGGTGTGTGAAACCTTGCAACAGCGGAAGGGGTCCCACCAAATCCACGTGGATGTGGTCGAACCTCCTGGCTGGGATTTGGAAGGGCTCGAGGGGGGCTGTGGTGTGCTTGTGCACTTTGGCCCGCTGGCACACAATGCAAGCTGCAGCCCACTCTTTCACGTCCTTGTGCAAGTGCGGCTAGATGAATTTCGCCCTCACTAGCTTCACTGAAGCGCGCACTCCCGGATCCGAAAGGGAGTGGACTGACTCAAAAACGTGATGGTGCCAAGAGCTCGGAACCACCGGGCGCAGGCGGCCAGTGAAGACATCGCAGAGCAAGGGAGGGCACCCTTTCTGCACCCCCCTGCTCTCCAGCCTTAACCCAGTAGGTGCCGACTGGAGCGTGCAAACGTCGGCGTCCCCAGCTTGCTCCGCAGCCGTAGCAGGGAAATCTATTCCCATGTAGACCGGGGAGACTAACGCGCCTGACAGACAATTGGCCACGACATTGAGCTTACCAGCAATGTGTTGAATGTTGGTCGTAAATTCCGAGATCGCGGCCAAATGCCGTTGCTGCCGGGCTGACCATGGTTCTGAAACCTTAGCAACGCGGCATCTGCAAGCTCTGTTTTGGCATTCGTGAAAGCCTGGACTTGCTCGAGAGTCCAGTTGATGTTTTCTGTGGGCTTATTTTTTTTTCAACGTGGCATACATCCCGCAAAACTCCTGCAGGGCCCTCACGGTCTGCGGACGCGGAATGTCCGACACGACACGTACCTTATCCAGTAGCGGAATCGTGCCCTCTGGTGAAATGCGGTGGCCCCAAAAATCAATCACTGACACACCGAACTGGCACTTCACCGGGCTCACTATAAGCCCGTCCGCTTCCAACCTCTGGAAAACTGTCTTGAGATGGGCGATATGCTCCTCCTCGGATGCGCTAGCTACCAGAATGTCATCTAAGTAGACGAAAACAAAGGACAAGTTGCGCAGCACTGCATCCATCATCCTCTGGAAAGTCTGCGCTGCACCTTTTAATCCGAACGGCATGTGTAAAAACTCAAAAAGGTCAAAAGAAGTTATTACCGCTGTTTTTGGAACATCTTTCGCGTGCACCGGGACCTGATGGTATCCATGGACCAGGTCCACTTTCGAAAAAACACACGCCCCAGCCACAAAAAATCCTGGATATGCGGAATAGGATAACAATCATGTTCCGTGGCGTTTTTCAAGTGCCGGAAATCGCCGCACGGTCGCCATGACCCGTCGGCTATAGGCACCATGCGTAGTGGGGATGCCCACGGGCTGTTGGAGCGCCTGACGATGCCCAGCTGTTCTAAGTTGGCAAACTCCTCCCGCGTGCTGGCCAGTTTAGCTGTGTCCAGGCGCCGAGGTCGTGGGAACACCAGGGGGGCCTTTTGTAGTTATGAAATGTTCGACCCCGTGTTTCGTTATCATCGCCGAAAAAGTTGGGTCCGTGAGTGCTGGGAACTGTGCGAGTAAATGTTGGTATTTACCCCCTGGAGCTATAATGTTAGCCAGTATTGTTGATCCAGCTCATCGACTAACAACCCATAAGTACATAGAAAATCTGCGCCTAAAATGGGGGCAGAACATGCAGCTACCACAAAGTCCCATTGGAAATTGCATCCGTGCAAGCATGTCGTCAGTATCCGTTCGCCATACGACCTGATGGTGGATCCGTTGGTGGCCATGAGCTCAGGACTGCTGCCTCCTGCTAACCCGTCTGCGTTGACCGGCAGGATGAGGCTCTTCTGGGAGCTGGAGTCCACCAAAAACCATCTCCCCAAACGTGTGTCCATGGCATAAAGCAGTCTGTTCCTGTTGCCAGCAGTTGCAGCTGCAACTGAATACTGAACGTGCCGTCTTCCCGGCTTCTTGAGTTGGCATGGCAACAGGCAGCGTTGGGCATTCGAGCTGAAATGGCGATGATAAAAACAGCTTGTCCTGTTCCTTTGCCTCCTGGTGTCCGTCCCGGCTACCACCAACAGCTCCTCGACCTCGCTGGAGTCCGTCCTGGATGCCGGTGCCACTGCCTGCATGCTGAGAGTTCTGGTTGCCAAATGATGGGGTCTGCTTCCTGCGCCAGGGTGTGGTAGTCCTTGGCAACCTGCCGCGGCAAGTTGGCCAGCATCGCCCTCACTGTAGCCGGTAGGTTCCTGAGGAACAAGTGGGCGAACAGGAAAGATTCATTATCCTTCCCCCTCAGCGCCAACATGCTCTCCATGAGCTCCACCGCTGATCTGTCACCTAACTCTGAACGCGTTAGAAGTCTCTCTGCCCTCTGACTGTCAGAAAGGGTGTAGTGCTGGAGTAGCATCCTCTTGAGCGCTTCATATTTCCCCTGAGCCAGCGGCTCCTGGAGCAGGCTCGTCAGCTGTTGCACGGTGACCACGTAGTAATACTTGGTATCATCCGTTGTTATCCCGCGGAGTGCAAACTGGGCTTCTATATGCAAGAACCACACGATCAGGTTGTGAAGCCAGAAGTCTGGGAGCTTAACTGAGACAGCGCATGCAGCACTGGTGCTCTCCCTCCAGGTAGTCTCCGAGGTGGTGCTAGGCTCGCTTTCCATGGCATGTCTTGGGGTCACCAATGTGGAGAAAGGAAACAGGTGAGGCAACGAGCTGGACAACACATGAACTTTATTCCTTCTCCAACATACAGTACAGTAAAAGATCTCTCGGGTCTCTGTGCATTCCTCTTTTATACCTTTAATTCCATGCATTGAGACCCGGAACGTCCGACCATAATACATTGTTTGGAACAAAGACCTCTGTGGCACATGAACATGACATAATGTTCATGACAATTTACCCATGAACTGCATGATACTTTTTTCTCAAAACTAAAGTTTTGAGAAAAAAGTTGCAAATCTATAAGAAAAAAATGTAAATTTGCAATTTTTTTCCTGCAAATTTACTAGATTGTAAATTACAAATTGTTTATTAAATAGATTGTTAATTAAATAGATTGTGCTTCTCACAACCTTTCCTCTTCCAGCGGCTCTGGCGGTTCCTCCTCTACCTGGGAGGTAATCGGGGCTAGTGGAAAAGAGCCTATAGTCCTTACTATCTCGTCTGAGACCCCCCGGTGACACTTCCTCCTTCAGTCCATTGTTTCCCCCTTCCCCAGCTGCCTTCTCTGAGTCGAGAATCTCCCACCCGTACCATCACAAGGGCAACTTTGCTGTAGTTATTCCCTGACAGTAGAATGTTAGAAGCCATCATGAAATCTCCGGCTTGCATCCCAGACTTGAGGATGGGTTGTGAGTTCCATCTCCAGATAAGATGCCTTTGTGCCCATGTCTGAATACAGAGACATACAAAACATTTAGTGACGGTGAAGTGATTTTACATCCAAACAATCATTTATATTAATAAAAGCACAATGCTATGACATAGTTTGGTGTATTTATTAAATTTTATTGCCATGTACCATGCAAAAAAAGGTCAGTGTTATATCAAGAGTACAGATACACAACTACTTTTTGGGCCTCAGTTACAACTGAGAATTAAAAAAGTCCACTGCAATTACTCACCCAGTCCATAATGCTTGCTGATCTCCTTCCATGGATGGAGACATCATAGGGTGGATGACATTTGCATTGCATCCCGGTAACCTATTGGTTGCAGTTATTTTTTTTTACAGTTATATCTGTTTACAGTATGCATATTCACAGGTACAGAAAGTACATAAGTGTGGTATCAACAATACTGATAATAAACAATGTTTGTCATCATTACCTTGCACATGTATGGGCATCTGCTAACTGGCAGCACAAGGAACGAAGCCAGTTGTTTCAGATTATCTTCATACACTAAGAAGGCACACTTCCCTATGATGTCTTCTTCACACTGAACCCTCAGTGGTGGAGGGACGTTTGGTGGTATGGTGTCTGTCTGACGTGGTGGTGGCGGCTCTGCGTTGCCTTGGATGTCATGGACCGTCTCATCCACACCGACGACAGGCAGACTTTCAATACATATGATTTCAGAGCGGCACCAGTCCTTGGGTGGAAAAAGTGAAAACAGTCCCACTCATGAAAGTAATTGTTTTATGTGGAAAATTCAATACACCATCAAAGGCCAAAATAATTAAAGAAATAACACAACTCTCTAAAAAACAATGTGTGCTATCGTATACATGTTTTTGTTCAGAGTAAATGTACTGAAGAGGATTGATCCAACTAAAGGCTATGGATGGTGAAACGGTTTTGCAGGAGAAAGACAAGATCCTGGACAGATTTGCAGACCACTTTGACCAACTACTAAACAACCCTGGAGATCTCACTGAAGAGGCTAAAGAAGCCCTAGTGCAGCGACCAGCTGTATCAAGTCTGGATGAACCACCAAATTTTGATGAGCTAATGGCAGCTATCAGGACAACACAGGATGGTAAAGCTCCCGGAAGGGATGGAATTCCAGCAGAAGTGTGGAAATTTGGTGGTGTTCAGCTGACCAACTGCCTGCACAAGCTCATCCAAGAGATATGGGATGCCCAGAAAGTACCTCAAGACTGGAAGGATGCAAGTATTGTGCCTTTGTTCAAGAAAGGTGACAAGAAGGATTGTGGAAATTACCGAGGTATATCACTGCTAGCCACTGTTGGTAAGATTCTCTCACGTGTACTACTTAACAGACTCAGTGAACACATCTCGCAGAATGTACTACCGAAAACCCAGTGCAGCTTTAGAAGTGGAAGAAGCACAATGGACATGATTTTCTGCTTGAAACAGGTTCAAGAAAAGTGTATTGAACAGAATATGCCACTTTATGTAGTCTTCATAGACTTCAGTAAAGCCTTCGATACTGTTTCGCGACAAGGACTTCGGCAGGTACTCAAGAAATATGGCTGTACAGAGAAGTTTGTCAGCCTGATCGAGGCACTCCATACAGGTATGCAAGCAAACGTGGCAATGACTGGTTCAGTATCTAAAGACTTTTCAGTAAGCAACGTGATGAAACAAGGGTGTGTGCTGGCACCTACACTCTTCTCGCTATATCTGGCAGCTATGCTTGAGGTGGCCTTCAAAGACACTTCAGAAGGAGTATACATTCAAACAAGGAATGAAGCAGACTTGTTCAATGTGGCACAAGTTAAAGCCAAGAGTAAGATTTCGATAAAGGTAGTAAGAGAAATGCTCTTTGCCGACGACAGTGCTCTAGTTGCACACAGTGCGGAAGATATGCAATCTTTAGTGGAGAAATTTGCAAGAGCAGCTAGCCAATTCAGCCTCCAAATCAACATCAAGAAGACAGAGTGCCTTTATCAACCACCAAAGTTCCAATTATCAACATCACTACCAGAAGAGATCAGCATTGGTACAGAGCCACTAGTCAAGTGCAAGACTTTCAAGTACCTAGGGAGTACTGTTTCAGAGAATGCTAGGCTGGAGGATGAACTATCTCTCAGAATGGGAAGAGCGAGCGCTGTGTTTGGAAACTTGAGGGAGAGACTGTGGAACAATCGACATGTGTATCCGTGTGAAATGCAAAGTGTACAGAGCGACCGTATTGGCTACTCTATTGTATGGTGCTGAAACTTGGGACTGTCTACAGAGTGCAGGTGAAGAAACTCCACGCGTACGTGATGAGACACCTTCGAGCCATAATGAACATCTCATGGAAAGACAAGATAACCAACATAGAAGTGTTGAAACGAGCTGGTCTACCATCAATGGAGGACATGCTAATACAGACGAACCTGAAATGGCTCGGACATGTTGAGAAGATGGACCACCAGCGTCTCCCTCGGCAGTTACTCTACTCACAGTTATGCGAGGGCAAATGCAATCAGGGTAGACCAAGGCTCAGATTTAAAGACACTGTAAAAAGAAACTTGAAGAAGTTGGACATAGACAGGAGTTCCTGGCAGCGGAAGGCTAAGGACAGAGCTGTGTGGAGGAATCTGATCAGACCTAAATGAAACAGTCATTGTCGCCCACGACAGACTGCTATGATGATGATGAAATGTACTGTTAAATGACTTTATCAACATAACAGAAAGATTTATCACTCTTAAACAGACGAACAATTTTTGAATTGTTTATGCATCAGAAAACACAACAAAATAACATACTGTATACAAAGACCAGGGACGAAGTCCTCATCTGATGTGTCACTCTAAGTACCATCCACCTTGTCCCAGTCTATACTGTTAAATGATTTTGATGAAAACCATTACCACCATAAAGTTATTAATAACTACACTTCAAAAGATAATGTCTTTATCCTCCTAGTCACTTACATACTGTTTCTGAGGTCATTGATTTCATCCATGTCCATGTCCACATTGGGCTCGTCTTCCACACTCACCTCCTGAAGGTTAAACAAAACTTGTCAGATGTTTTCTTTAGGCCAGTATAAGGGTGGAGAGAGTAATTACAACAGTCATAGACGTAGAAATGATCATAGGCTCTATATATGTCACGAGGCTGAGCGCGGTGTTTTCACTGTGCTCATGCTCTCTACTTACTTCTGGTTATTTCCTGCTTTTTCTCATGGTTGTCTGATTATTTTACTGCACTCTGTTCCTGGATGTATGATGTGTTTTGAGTTGCCAGTTATTTTTGTTTAACTCCTGTTCTCAGCATTATTTTGTCAGTTCCTTTAGGCATCTTTGTTCATCTAGGTCAGTGTTTATATTGTGTTTTCTGTTTGACATGAGCTCCCCACCTTGTGACCAGACACTCCCACCCTGTTATTATCTTGTATGTGTTGCTCCGTATTTCATGCCTAGTAATTAGGTCAACCTGCCTGCTAATGTGATCCACATCTGATGCCATTTGTTATGATTAATTTCCTGCCCTATTTAAGACGGGCTTTGTCAGCCACTCCTTGTCAGAGTCTCAACTTAGAATCCACTCACTCCCATTGAAACCCTTCCCCTTTTCCGACGTGTATTCCTCTGTTTCATCCCGCCGTCTACCTGCTCACCTTGTTTGTAAGTTTATTTTTATACACTGAAATTTGTGTTTCCTTATTAAACACCACAAACTGCAGTTCAGTGCCTGGGTCTCTCTGCTCTGCCCCGTAGCGGCCTATTCATGACAATATAGTCATAAAAAAAATCTCACTACAATGTCATTTCAGCAACACACAATGATAATATAAATAAAATTTCGCACAAAATTATACCTTTCCTCCAGGTGTAAAAGTTCAGTAGCTGTGACTGCCTCTTTTTCACTGCGGACAAGCTCACTAAAAGCAATTACTGTATTCCATTTAAATATCCAATGCCCATACATCTTGGTAATTTGGATGACAATCTAAGTTATGTGTAACTAAAAATATATAACTACATTATTGTTTATTATAATTCTGTTGTTTGGAGTACTCACCGTTCTGGTGAAAGTGACTCTTGTATACTTGATACAGGTGGCACTGGTGTCACGGTACATTTCCTTTTTGTTTTTACAGGAGCTGATGTGATCGGGTCATAATTGTGATAATACCTGTAAACAGATAACATCAGTCTTTTCATTTAGTTATGGTGCAACATATTACATGACTTTCTATAGTAATATTTTTACCAACAAAATACATGTACAATAGTTAAGATTGTTTAAAATTGTATTTGTCATAAGTGTTAGGCTTGGTAGTTATGTAAATCCAAAAAACACAACGTCATGGGCTGCTAGGCTGATCACCTGCATTGAAAACAAACTAACTACTAACTAACTAACTAACCTGCACTTATATAGTGCTTTTCTAGTCACAAAGACCACTCAAAGCGCTTTCACTAATACTAACCCTCTATTCTAAGGGCCTGTAGGAAACAGATATCTAGGGACAATTTAGAACAGCGAATCAACCTAACATGCATGTCTTTGGATTGTGGGAGAAACCGGAGCCCCCAGAGTAAACCCACGCAGCACAGGGAGAACATGCAAACTCCACACAGAAAGGTTCCAACCCCTGCCAACCTGGGGATTCGAACCAGGAACCTTCTAGCTGTAAGGCAACAGTGCTAACCACTGCACCACCGTGCTGCCCAAACCAAAAAGACTGCACGATGGATACAGGTCAAGTGGGATCCTGACCAAGTGAGCACCCTAAGTGGACCATGGGATCCTATATGTACATGTACAAGTACATTCTCAATCCTGTGATTTATAAAAGTGAAGGAGAACAAGACTTTTTTATAAAACTGTTGGGAATACCTTTCCCAGATACCAAGAAGTGTAAAATATATATATACTGTATATAGATGTAAGTCTGTATATATATGACAAGTAAGCTGACCTGGAGAAAGTTTTGGCTCTGTTTCTGCTTTCAAAAGAATTTTATTCTTCACCACTGCTGCTCGTCACCGCCGGCTGCCCCCAGATGAAAATCCACAGAATTGGTATGTGGGACTATAATGTTCTGAATGAGGCTTTAAAAAGCTCTGAATCAGTTTGTAAATCACTGGATTGAAAATTTACTTGTACATGTACAGATTGGACCCCGGGGTCCACATGGGGTGCTCACTTGGTCAGGGGTCCACTTGACCTGTCCCCCTGCAAGATCATTAGCTCCAGTTACATACATTGACACAGCGACATTTCGGGCAAAGAGTGCTTCTTTCATTAAATGGGGAAAAATTGGGGGAAGATCATCTAACACAATGTAAAAGCAATTTATTTTATAAAAGTCAAAAATGTTTGATCACGTACACTAAAGAGCCATTGTTCGACATATCAGAGGCTTCTTCTTCTTTTAGATTTGATTGGCAGTTGGCAACCAGCTTACAGGTGCATTACTGCCACCTACTCTATCTTCAAACATCGCTCTATATACCTGTATCGGAAGCTAATGCTAACTCTAGCAAATTTTGATTCTGGCTAAAGAAGACCACAATAAAATTATGGGCAAAGAGTGCTTCTTTAGATAAGTGGCCACAAGTGTGTGGGAGATCATCTAGCACAATGTAAAACTAATCTATTTTTAAAAGCTCAATGTTTGTTAGAGAAAAATGGAGTTCCTGCCTTCACGGTATCAGAAGCTAATGCTAACTGTAGCAAGTGGGGATTTTAACTACACTAGACCAGAGTGGAAAAAAATACTGTTTGGAAAGGACTAGCAAACAATTCCTGTGGTCTATCCCATCGCCATACACCAGTTGATATCATCTTCTTCTTTTAGATTTGATTGGCGGTTGGCAACCAGCTTACAGGTGCATTACCGCCACGTACTTCACTCTATATCATCACTCTATCTGGTCAGGAGCTGTAGTCCTATCATCATTGCTGTGTCCAGTTGAACCTCAACTCTATCTTCTAACATCACTCTTCTTCATCTTCTTGTACTTCACTCTATATCATCACTCTATCTGGTCAGGAGCTGTAGTCCTTCTATCATCATTGCTGTGTCCAATCGAACCTCAACTCTATTTTCAGACATCACTCTTCTTTGTCTCCTCATACTTTACTCTATATCATCACTTCACTGTATATCATCACTCTACACATCTTGGCCGTGGCAAGATCTCGTTCAATAATCAGTTGCTATCATCACACAGTCATCATCACTCTATATATAATTCAAGAAATCTCTGTGTGTCTGTCACGACAATAGGACATGCTAAAAGATCATAGGATTGCCTATGATGTGAGTATGATGTCTACATGATGTTTATATGATGTCATATGGACACCTCAAAGATCAAAGGCAGCCATCACTCATGATCACAGGACATGAGTAATCATGTCCTGTGATCATGTGATTTTGATCACAGATCAAAATCTGTGATCAAAGATCAAAGGCAGGCATCACTCAAAGATCATAGGACTCGCTATGACATCATCAAAGATCAAAGGCAGGCATTGCTCATGATCATAGAACTTGCTATGACATCATCAAAGACCATAGGACTCACTATGACATCATCAAAGATCAAATACAGTCATCACTCAAGATCATAGGACTTGCTATGACATCATCAAAGATCAAAGGCAGGGATCACTCATGATCATAGAACTCGCTATGACATCAAAGATCATAGGACTCGCTATGATATCAAAGATCAAACGCAGTCATCACTCACGATCATAGGACTCGCTATGACATCAAAGATCAAAGGCAGGCGTCACTCAAGATCATAGGACTTGCTATGACATCATCAAAGATCAAACGCAGGCTTCACTTACGATCATAGGACTCGCTATGCCATCATCAAAGATCATAGGTTTCACAATGACATCATCAAAGATCAAAGACAAACATCCCTCACGATCATAGGACTCGCTACGAAGATCATAGGACTCACTATGACATCATCAAAGATCAAACGCAGGCATCACTCACGATCGTAGGGCATGAGTGATGCCTGCCTTTGATCAGTGATCAAAGATCAAAGGTGGGCATCACTCAAAGATCATAGGACTCGCTATGACATCATCAAAGATCAAAGGCAGGCATCACTCACGCTCACTCACGATCATAGGACATCAAAGATCAAAGACAGGCATCACTCAAGATCATAGTACTCGCTATGACATCATCAAAGATCAAACGCAGGCATCACTCACGATCATAGGACTCACTATAACATCATCAAGGATCATAGGACTCGCTATGACATCATCAAAGGCGGGCATCACTCAAGATCATAGGACTCGCTTTGCCATCATCAAAGATCATAGGTTTCACGGTGACATCATCAAAGATCAAAGGCAGGCATCCCTCACGATCATAGGACTCGCTATGAAGATCATAGGACTCACTATGACATCATCAAAGATCATAGGACTCGCTATGACACCATCAAACATCAAAGGTAGGCATCACTGAATGAATGCTGACGTGCTTGCTTACACCCTGCTTACACCTGCTTTCTACGGGCATGCAGAAATACTTGCTTATACTTGGTTTCTACGGGCATGCACTGGTATGCACGGGCATACACAGGTACGCACTAGTATTAGTAACAGGAACATCTCAGAGACCAACTGTAGAAAGTTACAGAAAGCTATGCAAATGCTAGTTAGTTTAGCTTAGCTTACCGGTCCAGTAGCAAATTGGCGACCTCTGTATGGCTTTTCAACTCTTTATGATTCTTCAGTTCGCACCAGCGGTCAAAAACTGAACCAATACTTATTCTGGTCTTGCCCCTTCATTTATCACTTCTTACTTGAGAAGGACAACGGAATAAGCTTTGACTTCAAGAAGCAGACATGGCAGCGTACTACTCACAGTTTGGCAACCTCCAGTGTTACGGAAAGGCAATAGCACGACATCAACAGATTCATTGTATTGGCTCTGAAATACTGATGGAATACTTTTTTGCCATCATCAATCTTCTGGAATATAAATATTTACATTATTGTTGGTCCACCAAAAATTACAAAATATTTTTTTTCATCAATACACTAATTTTCAGAACATTTAGACTTACATTGTGCACATTTCTTCACGCATGCTTTCTTTCACACATGCTTTGTTGATGTATTATTTTTTTTAAAAATCGGTGAGTAGCCCCCCAACAGCTCCTACCTCTGTGGTTAAACATGAGTATTTTTTTTTCAGCAAGAAGCTCGCATTTATCCGCAGTTGTGTAAATGTGTAAGTTGTATAAGTAACTGTGTAAGTTTTCACGGAGAAAAAGTGACTCGGTTTGTTGCAGTAAAGAACAGCTTCTTGTAAGTGGTGAACTTTCATTTATCTGTGCTTTCTGTTTTATTTTACCTCATTCAGTTACATGCTGTTGTGACATGCAACTATTTCATGGAAGTAAATCCTCTAAATATGTGTTTTTAATGGGCTGGTCCAGGGGTGTCAAACTTATAGCTCGTGGGCCACCAGGGGGTCCAAAATTTCCTCTGTGAATTCACAGCTTTATTTCTAGTAAATTTCTGACTCTCTACTGATTACAATAGTTTGTGTAAATCTGAGACATTTTTTCTCTGTAAGATGACTTTTTTCTCATCAGTTTTTTTTCTTCTTTTTTTTTTGATGAGAACAAGGGGCCGTTGATCTTGCTGTGTGTGCAAGATGATTTAAGTATGCATTTAAAAGTAACGTGAAAGTTCCTTTTTCCAAGTAACTAGTTACTTTAATCATGCAGTAACTCAAAAGTAACAGTTACTTTTGAAAAGAAGTAACTAGTAACTGTAACTAATTACTATTTTTTAGGAACTTGCCCAACACTGCTAAAGAGTGACATTTCAATCCTAAAGAGCTAAAGAGTGACATTTTTTCTTCTTTTTTTTTGATGAGAACAAGGGGCCGTTGATCTTGCTGTGTGCAAGATGATTTAAGTATGCATTTAAAAGTAACGTGAAAGTTCCTTCTTCCAAGTAACTAGTTACTTTAATCATGCAGTAACTCAAAAGTAACTCAGTTACTTTTGAAAAGAAGTAACTAGTAACTGTAACTAATTACTATTTTTTTAGGAACTTGCCCAACACTGCTAAAAAGTGACATTTCAATCCGATTTAATTTTGATGATTATTGGTTGAAGGTTTTTATTTGTTAAATTACAAACTGGGATATTCTAATTAACCCAGATGCACTAATATTCAGAATGAGGGCTAATATTAACAAAGATGAAAAAGAGATAGCAACTCCTGTAGTTCAGTCATTTACTGCATTCAACAACATGTTAGTCATGACAGCTCAGCCTTCACCAACCAGAGAGCTTATTGTCAAACAGGTAAGCTAACATAAACAGCATGTACTAACAGTACTGTCATGTTTGTAAAGCTTGAAACGGTTGGCCACTGAAAATAAGGGGCGCTAACTTTACTCACTAAAACTTACCAAGCAGAAGCAGCCCTTTAATGTTGCGGCTCCTGGGTGCCATCGTTTCAGATGCTCATGCATCACTGTAGTGCTGCCATGATGGGAAAGGTCTGCCTTGCAGAGTCTGTATTTTACTTGTTTCGTTTTTTGGTTTTCTGTGAAATGTTCCCATACTATAGAAGGTTTGGGTCTGCCTTTTTTTTTTAGCTCCACTTTGAGTAGTTTGTTACCGGAGTGGTGGCTCAGTTGGTAGAGCATCCGCCCCACACCCGGGAGGCAGGGGTTCAAATCCCGGCCGGGTCATGCCAAAGACCATGTAAAAGTGGAACTTCCTGCCGTCCAGCTTGGTGCTCAGCAATAACGGAATGGAGGAGGGAAATCTGTGGCGGCGCCTTGCATGGCAGCGGCCCTCTGATTCTGCACTGGGGTGTGTGTGATTGACACTGTAGATAGGTAAAGCACAATCTCGTTCTACTGTACATGATTGGTTGTACGGTTGAATGACAATAAGGGTGATTTAATTAATTAATTATCTTTTTGCTTCGCCATGCTGTGCTTCTCTTCTTCTTCGCTGGAAATTGTTCACGCATGCTGGACAACAGAGGCACTACTGCCCACAGCAGTTCTGGTTGTGCATTGCAGTCACAACTGAACATTTTTGCGGCATGCATATAAACTTTAAAATTAAACGATTTGTCGACAATAAAAATGTTGTCGACAAATTTTTACTATTGACATTATCAACAACGTCAACTAATCTTTTCGGCCCTAGTTTGGACTGCTGCCTCTGTGACCTGGATCCCTGGATAAGCGGTAGAGGATGGATAGATGGATGCATTACATTAAATTTTATAGTTAAAAAAAGTAACCAGACTGCCATTAATTTATAGGTTAGCCCAACACTGCTTGATTATAGACTCTTTCATATGTTTAATTAGTTTAATATAGTAGTTTCATGAACTTATTTGTGCTTCCATTTAAATTGGTAGAATTGTTTCCCCCATTTTTTTTCAAACACAAGTTCACACTTTTGAAAGTCAAAAGAATAATTATTCTCCAAAATTCAAAACTCCCAACACAGGCTATATCTTCCTTTGATCTCTGATTTATAAGGGTTTAATATGAAGCCTGAAACTAAGCATTTCACCATCAGTATTGTGCTGATATGACAACTGACGGTTGGGGAAAGTGATGGAAACTGCATCCTCGTGCTAGTAACCTTTCAATGCCAAACAAGAAATGCTCTGCTGTACTGTATATCCCTACATGTGTTTAATGGGGGCTGTAATGAGTAACATTATCATCAGTTTTGAATATAGTATGAAGGTAGTGACTGAGGCCATAATAGACTCCTTAAGAAAGTATCATAGTATATGGAAGGTATTACTTTCCCTCTGATTTCTTTTGAGCCGGACTGTCATGGGTTTTGCCATCTGCTGCCAGGCTTAAGGATCTTCTGCACTGACATAACTTTTCAGAGCATGAAAATGTATTAATCTTTAATTTATTGCATGAGATAATAAGCTTAGCATGAAGATTAGAAATATGGCACAGGGACTTCGGGTTATGGCAGCCACGTAGGAAGACGTGTTTCACTCTGCTCTGCTCCTAAAAATAAAAAGTTGGCAAATAACTCTCTCAATTGGAACAAAACCTATCCCAGCGTTTGGGCGCGGATATGGTAAAGCCTAAGGCTGGGAAATTAGGTGGAGGAAAAACTGAATCGTCGAAACAGTCCAAGCTAACAGACTTCCACGCTCGTGACGAAGCAGAAAAATCTCCAGAGACTATGGCGGAGGAAGCTAGCGGCGGAGCGGTGACTGCTGGGGAAGGCACGAGTGCGGTGCTCGCTGCCATTAGCTCAATGAGAGCAGACTTTTCCTCTAAATTTGATGGGATTATAGCAGCGATAGAAGGAATAAGAAAGGAAATAAGCGACTGTGTGGAACGAGTATCGCAGGTGGAGCTCCGAATTTCCAGCGCTGAGGATGACGTCACCAGCCTACAATTAAAGGTGCGCACATTGGAATTAAAAAATAAACGTCTGGAAGATAGTGTCCTGGACTTAGAATCCCGGTCGAGACGGAACAATCTGAGGCTGGTGGGCCTCATGGAGGGAACGGAGGGACGGGACGCATGTTCCTTTTTGGAAAAGTGGATTCCAGAAGCGCTGAACAACGCGGAGCTGCAGTCATCGGTCGTCTTAGAGAGCGCCCACCGAATCGGCCCACCGAGAGATAATAAGGCACCACCGAGGACGCTGATTATGAAGTTCCTCAGCTACAGAGACAAGATGACGATCTCCAACGCGGCGCAAGCTAAAGGAGAAATTAAATACCAGGATCAACAGGTGCGGTTCTACCCAGATTTGGCCACAGGAATCCAACAATTAAGGAAACAGTTTGACCCCGCCCGTAAAGAGCTGCGCAACCTCGGGATTCGTCATGGAGTGATTCATCCTGGAAGACTGCTGGTCACATATAAAGGGAGAACCCACACCTTCAAGACCCCTCAGGAGGCGCAGGTGCTTATCAAGCAGATCCAAGGAGAGACTGGTGGGAGCTAAGCATGAAGAATGAACAAGATATAAAGGTAGAATATTTCAGCATTTGCACAGGCATCTGACTGATCTGAAGCATATAGCAAGTTTACAAAATATAGATTGTATTATATAAAAAAAAACCCTATGATGTACAAAGTTGCTATAAAATTTTGGAGTTAAGTTGGAAAACTACAGAAGAGAGTTAATGTTATGTCATTAAAAGCAGTAGAGTCGGGGTGATTGAGAGGAGAAAGAAAGAGTGGTTTGACTGATCCTCGCGGGTGTGGAGCAGTCAATGGCTATAGCGGGAGACGGAATTTTTTTTTTTTGATTTTGGGGGGATTACCATGAATGTGGGGAGGGGGAATTTGTTTGTGTGTAGTTTGTGGGATGAATGTTCAACCACTCATGTTTTTGCTTCTCTGTATGAGCATGTTTATATTGTGAGGTAATCTCAAACTCCTTATTGATCATAGACCAAAGCGTTAATCTTAATTTAACTTCATGGAATTGCAGAGGTCTACAAAATTTAAAAAAACTTAAACAAGTTATGAATAAAATAAAAGACATAGGTTCAAAAATTGTGTTTTTACAAGAAACTCATCTAATAGAGGAGGATGTAAAAAGAATTAGGAGAAGATGGCAGGGAAGTGTGTTCACCTCATTTTCATCCCGAGCTAGGGGAGTTATGACTCTCATACATAAATCAGTCCCATTTCAAGTGAAAAATGTAATTGGAGACAAATTGGGAAGATATCTAATCATCCAAGGATCTTTGTTATTAGAAAATATAAATCTGGTGAACTTATACGGTCCCAATATAGATGATCAAAACTTCTTTGCTAATTTATTTCTTATTTTATCATCACTTACAGGGCAACATATAATAGCAGGGGATTTTAATTGTACATTGAATCCCGGTATAGATAGATCAACAGGACTGGACTGTACGCACAATGGATGCAGGATGACCATTAATCATTTTATGAAAGAATTGAGATTGCTAGATATATGGAGAGAAATGAAACCACAAGTTAAAGCCTACTCTTGTTATTCTAATACCTACAAGACATTCTCACGTATTGACTATTTTTTGATCTCCACAGAATTAAGGTCCAAGATTCAAAACTGTTTCTATGATAACACTGTGATCTCTGATCATGCACCCTGCTGTCTAATATATGTAGATAAGAAATTGACAAAGGAACCAGGTTGGTGGCAATTTCAGCATAAATGGCTTCAGGATGAGGAATTTGTTAAGTACATAGAAAAACAGATAGATGAGTTCTTTGATATCAATACTCCACAAACATCAGCATGTATAAAGTGGGAGGCTTTCAAAGCTTTTATTAGGGGGCATATTATTAGTTATACAGGTTCAAAATCTAAGAAGACTCGAGAGGAGAGAGTCCAGTTGGAACATAAAATAAAAATTCTTCAAGAAAAAGTGTATGCAGGAAGTGACCCAAAGTTAGAGAACGAATTACTGATTCTGAGAGCTGAATATGACAAAAAAAATCAGTGAATAGAGCTGCCTCGAGTCTTCTAAGATTGAAGCGATCTTTTTATGAACAAGGTGAAAAATCAGGGAAATTATTGGCATGGCAGATTAAACAATTAGAACACCAATTACCAGTATTATAAGTAACGGACAGGCAGTTGTAGATCCTTTAGAAATTAACAGTGCCTTTAGAGATTATTATGAAAAACTATATGATACAAAAAATGAAACTGACTTAACAAAACTAAATGGGTTTTTGGACGGATTATCTATACCGTGTATTCCAAATGAAAACAGGGAGATACTGGAGTCTAAAATTAGTCAAGAAGAAGTTGGGCTAGCCATTGATAATATGAAATCAGGAAAAAGTGCAGGACCAGATGGTCTTCTAGTTGACCTCTATAAAAAATTTAAGAATAAATTAATAAAACCATTTTTGGAAATGGTTTTAGAAGCATTTCAAAATAGTAATTTACCACTATACATGAATAATGCCTTAATTATACTGTTGCCAAAACCAGGTAAACCCTCTAATAAATGTGAAAACATGAGACCAATAAGCCTTAAGATAATCTGTAAAATTTTAGCAAGACAACTACAAGAAATATTACCAAATATTATTAACCGAGATCAGAATGGCTTTATAATGGGAAGACAAGGCTTCCATAATGTAAGAAGACTATTTAATATTATTTATTCTAATAAAGAAGCACCGGATACAGCTCTCCTATCATTGGATGCCGAAAAGGCCTTTGATGGGGTCGAATGGCCCTTTCTTTTTGAAGTCCTACAAAGGTTTGGACTTGGAAATAATTTCATAAAATGGGTTCAGATAATATACAATAATGCTACATCAGAAATCCTAACAAACAGCAATATCTCAAAATCAATAAATATCAATAGAGGATGTCGACAAGGCTGTCCACTTTCATCTTTACTGTTTACTATGGCAATTGAACCTTTAGCGATGGCAGTATGTTTACGTCCACAAATATATGGAATTAAAGTAGGACCAACAGAACATAAAATCTCCCTGTATGCCGATGACATAATTTTATGTCGAATCTTAAAAAAATCAATTCCGACCTTGTTGAATTTAATAAAGAATTTTGGGGAAATATCAGGATATAAAATAAATAAAACTAAATCTTCAATATTTATGCTAAATGAGACCCAGAGAAATCACCCAGCTCCTGAGGTAAATCAATTCAATGTTGTAAATCAGTTTAAATATTTAGGAATTCAAATTGTGCCTAAGCTAGAATCAGTCGCCAGTGCCAACTATGAAGCCTTAATGACAGACATTAATGAGTTACTTCAGAGATGGATGTCACTACCAATGTCGATGATTGGGAGAATTAATACACTTAAAAGTAATATCTTACCCAAAATACTTTATTTATTTCAATACATTCCTTTACCACCACCTTCAGATCTATTCTCAAGAATTAAAAAAAAAGTTAGTGGAATTTATATGGAACAATAGGAAGGCTAGATTACGTCTGTCCTTACTATATTTACCATTTGATCTTGGAGGTCTGAAATGTCCAAACTTTATGTTGTATTACTGGTCAGCACAACTGAGGTCTATGACATATTATTTTTCATCAAATGATCTCCCTCACTGTGTTATAACCCGAGTGTCGGTTCTGGCCACACTCGGGTCTCATATCTTTTTGTTCCCTGGCTTTGACAGCTGAGGGTTCCTTCCAGCTCCTCGGGTAGACTGCCGCCTAACGCCCGGAGAGGAGGCGTTGCATCGAGACGCCATTCACCGTGTAGTTTGCAGTAGTGGACTGTTTGTTCCTACCTGTCTGGGTGCCGTGTTGAAGCATGCCATCGTGGAGGTCTCGTGCTCGGAGGCAGGACGCTGTTCTCGCTGACACCCTCGAGCGCGTGGACAGAGTCCTTGTCGCCGCCTCCCTCCTCGAATACAACAGCGAAGTGCCCTGGTACCTGGACGATTCTCTCCCCTGCTTCACTAATCATCCAGAGGTAAGCGTGAGGAGAGATGACATCGCCGCCCAGCGTGAGATTCTCCGAGGGCTGGAGGGAAATCCTGGCGGGAAGCTGAAGCGGAGGAGACGTCACCCCTCGCTTCGGGATCCCGCTCCTGCCTCTGTTCCGGCCCGGGAGTTCGCACCATCCGGAGGTCTTTTCCCATCGGGCATGTCGTCGCTCGGGATTCCCCCAGAGAAGCTGCAGATGACAGCAGACAAGATCTGGGACCGGGTGGCAGCTGCTTGCTCCGCTGAGAATCCTCCAGCGTGTATGAAGCATGTGGTGGCGGCGGTTAGACTCGTGGAGAGGAATCCAGCGCTGCGTGAGTTTCCTGAGTTTGCTGACTTGCTTGCCGCCGTCTCTGCTCAGGAACGGCGATTTCCGGACCTCACCTTCGCCTCACCCCCTACAAGGAACCGTCGTCACTCCGGCTTCCAACCTTGGCTAGAGCCCCGTCTGGATGCTGCTCCGGGTCGCCGCAAGGGCTCAACCCCCCCACACAGCTGTCACTTCTGCGCCTCGTCAGAGGGGAATCCCCGCAGCCTCGTCTTCTCCCGGGCCCTCGCCCGCTGTCCCGTCAGCGCCCCATGCCCGACTGACCCCGGCTGTCGCCCCCTCCTCCTCGTCGCCTATCCTGGCTGCTGTGTGTCACGAGAGCTCCGTTTCGGCGAGCTTCATCCCGGATCCGCCTCGAGTGGCCTCATCTCGTCTTCCCAGAGGGCCCTCTGTCGCCATCCAGCGGGGAAAGGAAGGAATGACGTCCCCCACAGCGGAGACCATCTTACCCTTAGGGGAAAGGCAAGTGCATGATAATTTCTCTCCTCTTGACATTGTTGTGCCTTGTCTGACTCCTAGGGGTGGAGTTCGGGGTATGCAGCCCCCCGAGCTCCCTCCACCCGCTGTGGATGAAAGTATTAACCCTGCTTCCTCTGTGTCTCCCTCCGCTGAGCGGTCCTCGACGTCAGGCCAACGTCGCTGGATGAGGAGGGGGCCTGCGGTTCTGGAGAGCCTGGTTCCGGTTCCGCAGCCACGCCATGGGCGGAGGAGGAGAGCGGACTGCAGCATGGAGCCATCGCCGGTGAGGAAGCGTCCCCGGGGTTCCACGGAGGAGCGGTCCGGTCCAGCAGGGCGAGATTCTCCTGCCACCACGCCATGCGGGCCACCGGCGTGGACATCGGTGCCGGAGGACTCTTTGGCTGCACGCACCATCATGCCAGCTGCGGAGCCCGACGCAGCTGAGTGGGAGCCTGATGACGACCTCCTGACATCTGAGCCCGGATCTTCGCAGTCCTGGACGGCGTCAGAACCCGAGCTCAGGCAAGTGCTCTACTTTGTCTTTCTTTTTCACCTCTTAGAGCATTTTTGCTTGTCTCAAGGGGAGATGAGCCGGGTGCAGCCGCCCGCTGCGTCTGAGCTTATCTCACCGGGTTCTGGTGCTGCCGGTGATCCTGATCCTGGGTTTTCTCTCTCTTTCGAGCCTTCTCCCAGGGTCGCCGGCGAGGGGCTGCTTTCGCCTGCTGTGCCAGAGGTTCCGGTTTCGGGGTTGGAGGTCGAGTTTGGTGCCACGCCGACCCAGTCGGGGTCCACCGTGGGTTTGGTTCCGGAGGCCCAATCGGGGTCCACCGTGGGTGCTGCACCAGCAGGTCCTAGGTTCGGTGAGGGAGCTGCAGATCCCCAGCCACCGGATGCTGGACAGGCTCATTTTCTTCATCACCCTCATCTCCACAGTCATCCTCCTCGTCTCCCTGAGGAGCACTACCCATCTCCACCTGGGGCCGTTGGGGTCCTGAACGCTCCGCCCAGTTTCCCCTCATCTCCCCCCTTTTCTGCGGGATCACCGGCTGCTTCCTCCCAACGGTTCTGGTGGGCTGGTGTTGCGGGGCGGCCGCCTGAAGGGCTGTCTCGTTGGTTTGGTTCTCTGGGCCGGCCCCCCGACCGGTTTATCTTCCTGTGCGGCGACCTGCTCCGGCCGCCTGAAACTCTCTTCCCCCGAGCATGGGACTGGGGTAGGCCGCCCGAACTGTCCTCTTTTCCCCTCCCTGTTCTGTGGCCTCTTGTTGCCGGACGACCCCCCCGAACCTTTTGCCCCATCCCTCCGGGCCTGGACTGCGCCCTTTCCGGGTTCCTGATCTCGTCTGTGGGACTGTTGGGGTGTGTGTGTGTGTGGGGGGGGGGGGGGGATTGTTTTGTGTTTTTTGTGTCACTCTGTTTGCCCAAGGGTGTGTTGCCTATTTTGTACTTATTGTGGTTTTGTTCTTGTTACCCGGGATTATGGTTTTTTTTTTTCTATAGCCTTGTTGGTTGTTTGTCTCTCTCCCTCCTGCCAGCACCCCATCCACCCACCCTAGGGGGGGGGGCTGGGGTGTTACTCTGGCCGCTCAGAGCTCGGCCTTGAGGGGGAGGTACTGTTATAACCCGAGTGTCGGTTCTGGCCACACTCAGGTCTCATATCTTTTTGTTCCCTGGCTTTGACAGCTGAGGGTTCCTTCCAGCTCCTCGGGCTCTTATTGTGAAGACGCCCGGGGGAGCTCCCTGCTGTCAAAGTCAGCTGCTGCTCTGCTGTCATTAGCAGCAGCTGTGCCGCGTTGGGGTCATTAGCCGCCAGAGATATAAGCGGGTGCTAAATGTCCTCCAGCGCGGCAGTCTCTGTTATTTCCTGTTATGTTCTCCTGTTATGATCATCGGTTACGATCATCTGTTATATCCTGCTACGTTTTGATGGTGCTCCTTTATGCTCAGGTATGTTCCTGTTTGCCTAGCTCATCATTAACGTTGTCGTCTGGCGCATCGGGTGTTCCCCGGCTCAGACTTCACTCAGCCGCTGTATGTGTTCTGTGTGTGTTCATCCTTATCCACAATAAATTACCACTGCAAACTCACTGGTGACTGAGGCGTCTTGTGACGGTCCATGAGGGCCGTTGTGACACACTGGACTGAAATGGAATCATACAATTTACCTTTACCTCTTCCCATATTCATATACTCAGACTTGGCTAAAAAATTACAGAAACAAGTTAAAAATCCATTTGTAAAGCATATGATCAAAATATGGTGTGAAACCAAAAAATATTTAAAAGAACCACACTTATTGTCACAATTTAGCCCAATATGGGGTAATCAATATTTTAAACCAGGGAGAGCGGATGCTGTATTTAAAGTATGGAATTTAAAAGGGATTCAAAAGATTCAAGACTTAAATTTGTCATGTTCAGATAACATAATGTCTTTTGAAGAACTGAGGATCAAATTTAATCTTAATAGAACACATTTTTTTAAAATATCTTCAGCTTAGGAACTTTATTCAATCAAATCAAAATAATGCTCTCACCCGACCTGCTTATCCATCTTTGGAAAAATTTTTGACCAAAGATAGTAAGAGAAAGGGTATTATTTCAGAGTTTTATAACTCATTGACATTATCCTCAAGTGAAAACTCACAGAAAAGACTGAATTATTGGAAAGAAGACCTGCAAACTGAAATTTCAGAGGAACAATGGGAATTGGCTTGTACAGAAGCTCAAACCAAATCAATAAATGTACATCTTAAATTGATACATTTTAAATGGTTAATGCAGATGTATGTTACACCAGTGGAGTTAAATAGATATAACAAAAACATACCAGATACGTGCACAAAATGTATGGAAAGTAAAGGAACCCTATTTCATTGTTTATGGGAATGTAGAAAAATTAGAATGTTTTGGGATGAGGTGAGGGTAACAATTGAAAAAATAATTTCAAAACAAATTATATTGAATCCTAAATTGTTTTTGTTGGGTCTGTATCCAGAAAAGCATAACTTTAATAAGAGTGAAAGAGCATTCATAGGCCTCAGTTTGCTTAACGCCAAAAAATGTATTGCACTACTGTGGAAAAAGACTCATAGACCAGATGTGACTCAGTGGTTAAGACAGACGTTAACAAACCTTCCACTAGAAAGAATAACATACATACTGAAATCAAAGGAAATTGTGTTTGAGAATATATGGAGACCTTTCATTGATTATGTAAAGTATTTAAACATAACTTTTGAAGAAGAAGATGAATGATGTGTGTGGACCTTGTAAATTCCAAACTGGTGAATGTATAATATGTATACTTATGTAATGGATTGCCTAGACTAAACAGAGGAGCATTGTTGAAGACCTGCCTTTGTTAGTGGTTGTTGGTGTTTTTAGTACTTTTTTTTTTAAATTACTTTAGTGTTAGTGTTTGATTGTTTGTGTTATGTTTGTAAAAAAAAAGGTTCAATAAAAAATATTGTGGAAAAAAAGAAATATGGCACAGGAAAGGTATTTATACTCTAGTCCAGGGGTCTCCAACCTGGGGCTTCTGGAATGTTTAGGTTTCTGTGGGAAATTTTCTAATTTCACTTCTTAATTGGTCCAAAGATTTGCAAACAATTTGTCATTATTGTGTATGTGTTCTGTAGGCACCCTTGCACCTTGGGCTGTGCGATATGACGATATATATCAGATGACGATATAAAAACGTCTGTCGTTTCATAGAATACTCTATCGTTTATATCGTTATTTAAAATGCACATACTCCTGTTTATTCAGTAAAGCTCCTCATCACCAGCTGTCAGCGCCCCATCTATCTCTCCTCTGCAGTGCGCACAGTGGAACAGGTGTGGTGGGTGGCGAGGCTTCAGTCTGGTGGAAGCTAATGCTAACTCCAAACTATTGGTTCACATAGCTGCTACTCCTGTTTGCCAGGGATGTGGGACTTTTTTCCATTGTGCTGTGTCAGAGAGGATAGTTCACTAACCTCGTTTTAATAAGAGGTAAGTAACATTAACAACAACATTACGAAATGCTAAACGACGGTGCTAAGTTGTGCTAACTGGAAACTGTAGCAGACCATTTTTTTTTTTGGCTTAAATTGCTGCTGAGTTTCTTAGTTTTGTCTGAAAAAAATTTATTAAAGCTGCAAAAGTGCATGATGGTGGCACATACACGCAAAATAAATAATAAATACATTAAAACGTGTCAGAGGAGCAAGTTGGCTCTTAATGTAATTTATTTGATTTCTAATCATTTTAATTAGTCAAGTAATGATAATGAATAAAGTTAAAGTCATCACATGTATTTTATTATATTGTGGAGTGTGTGAATAAAGAGGCGGATTCATGGACAGACGATTTATTACACACTCACATCTCACAAGCACAGAAAAGACTGAATCATTACAGCAAGCTCTCCTCTTTAACCTAACTCACTCTTCACACGTTTCACGGCATTTCCCATCAATTCAATTCAATTCAATTCAACTTTATTTATATAGCGCCATTTCACAACAACAGTCATCTCATAGCACTATCAACTGAAGGGGGGACCCCCACAGTTGCAGAAAGACCCCAGCAATCAGGCGATCCCCTGTGAGCAAGCACTTGGCGACGGTGGAGAGGAAAAACTCCCTTTTAACAGGAAGAAACCTCCAGCAGAACCAGGCTCAGGGAGGGGCAGTCATCTGCTGCGACTGGCTGGGGGGTGAGGGGATAGAGAAGAAGAAAAGAACAGACATGTAGAGAGCAAACAGCACGATGGGGACTCAATCTATGGGAGAGAACAAACAAATGTTAATGACCAGCAAAAAAAAAAATATTTCATAGAGAGTGAGGAAAGGAGTGAGGCCCAGTGCATTACTGGAGGTCCCCGGCTGACTAAACCTATTAGCAGCATAACTAAGGGAGGGTTCAGAAACACATGGTCCCTCCCTAATTGTAGGCTATATCAAAAAGGTAGGTTTTAGCCCTATTCTTAAAAACAGAGATCGAGTCTGACTCCCGAATCCAGATTGGCAGCTGATTCCACAGGGGAGGAGCTTGATAACTGAAGGCTCTGCCTCCCATTGTACTTTTGGATATTCTAGGTATTACAAGTAATCCTGCATTTTGGGAGCGTAGTGCTCTGTTAGGATGATACGGTAGTATCAGATCTTTTAAATAAAAAGGAGCCTGATTGTTTAAAGCTTTGTAAGTAAGAAGAAGGATTTTAAACTTAATTCTAAACTCTATGGGAAGCCAATGAAGGGAGGCCAGAACCGGAGAGATATGATCTCTCTTTCTAGTACCTGTTAAAACTCTTGCTGCAGCATTTTGGATCAGCTGAAGACTTTTTAAAGATGTTTTAGGACAGCCTGATAATAAAGAATTACAATAATCTAATCTCGAGCTAACAAAAGCGTGGATCAGCTTCTCAGCATCACTCTGAGACAAGATGCTCCTAATCTTGGCAATATTACGCAAATGATAGAAGGCAGTCTTAGAAACAAATTTAATATGTGAATTGAAGGACAAATCCTGATCAAAAATAACTCCAAGGTTCCTCACAGAGCTATTAAGAGAAAGAGTAACTGCATCCAAACTGAAAGTTTGATTTGGAAAGGAATTTCTAAGGTTTTTTTGGACCAACAAGAATGACTTCAGTCTTATCTGAATTTAATAGCAGGAAATTACAAGTCATCCAAGCTTTGATTTCCTTAAGACAGGCTTCTAACTTGGCTAATTGATTAGTATCATCTGGCTTCATTGACAGGTATAATTGTGTGTCATCTGCATAACAATGAAAATGTATACAGTGCTTTCTAATAATGTTGCCTAACGGAAGCATATATAAACTAAAAAGAGTAGGGCCTAGCACAGATCCCTGTGGAACTCCATGACTAAGCTTTGAGCTGAAAGAAAACTCATCATTTACATGAACAAACTGGAACCTATCAGATAAATAAGATCTAAACCACTGCAACGAAGTTCCATTAAGTCCAACATAGTGTTCTAATCTATCAAGTAGAATATTATGATCAATAGTATCAAAAGCTGCACTAAGATCTAAAAGGACAAGTACAGAAACTAGTCCATTATCAGATGCAATGAGGAGGTCGTTAGTGACCTTCGCTAAGGCTGTTTCAGTACTATGATGGATTCTAAACCCAGATTGAAACTCTTCAAGTAAACCATTTCCCTGCAGGTGGTCAATAATTGCGTAGCAACAACTCTTTCTAAGATTTTTGAAATGAAAGGGAGATTAGAGATTGGTCTATAGTTAGCTAAAGCTCCTGGATCTAGCGTTGGCTTTTTGAGTAAGGGTTTAATTACAGCTGTTTTAAAAGCCTGCGGTACATGGCCTAAAGTTAATGAAGAATTGATTATATGACGAATAAAGCTACCAATAAGTGGGAAGACTTCTTTAAAATAACCTGGTAGGAATAGGGTCTAAAAGACAAGTTGAAGGTTTGGATGAGGAAACTATTTTGTCTAACTCACAAAGGTCGATTGGAGTAAACTCATCAAGACAGACATCAATAGAAGGAGTTGTAATAGTTACAGTATTTAAGTTAACTGTGGGAAGAATCTGATTGATTTTATCTCTGATGGATGAAATTTTATTATTGAAAAAGTTCATAAAGTCCTGACTAGTAAGCTCTAAGGGGATGCTAGGATTGACAGAGTCCTGACTCTTTGTCAACCTGGCTACAGTACTGAAAAGAAACCTGGGATTATTCTTGTTCTCTTCTATTAATGCAAAGTAATAACTCGTTCTAGCTTTTCTAAGAGATTTTTTATAAATTAAAAGATGATTTCTCCAAGCTAAATAGATTTCATCTAAATTAGTAGAGCGCCATTTTCTTTCTAATTGACGAGTCTTCTGTTTTAAGCTACGAGTTTCTGTGTTGAACCAAGGAGTTAAAAATCTCTGATTAGACTTTTTCTTTTTTAAGGGGGCCACCAAGTCTAGAGCCTGATGCAGAGAAGCTGAAACACTATCCACCATGTTATCAATTACAGAAGGAGCAAGCTGTCTATAGCTTATTTCCGTTGTGTTGACACATGGCATAGAGGAAACAATCTGCATAAATTTGGAAACAGCATCATCTGAGAGGCATCTACTGTGATAATATTTTTCTTTAGGAGCCAAATAGTCAGAAATAGTAAAATCAAAGGTTAACAGACAATGGTCTGACAGTACAGGGTTATGAGGAGACACTACAAGATTTTCTATTCTATGCCATATGTCAGAACAAGGTCCAATGTATGGTGGAGGTAATGAGTAGAATTTCCTACTTTCTGAGAAAACCCAATCGAGTCTAATATTGAATTAAAAGCCACATTAAGGCAGTCACTATCTACATCCACATGTATATTAAAGTCCCCTACTATAATTATTCTATCAGATTTCAGCACTAAATCAGCTAAGAAATCAGCAAATTCGGATAAAAATTCTGAATAGGTTGATGGGGGACGATAAACTATGGCAAATAAAATTGGGTTTAACCTGAAATTGCTAAAGTGCCCAACACTGAGGACCAGGCCCTCAAAGGAATTATAACATGTTTTTTGCTTTACATTAACTAGTAATTTGGAATGGTAAATTGTTGCTACTCCTCGTCCACGACCAGAACTTCTGGGATTTTGACAGTTTAAATAACCAGAGGGAGTTGATTCGTTTAAACCAACATAATCCTCTTGCCCTAACCAAGTCTCTGTAAGGGAAATTAAATCAATCTGATGATCAATTAACAGATCATGGACTAACAGAGACTTGGGAGTTAGAGACCTAATATTTAATAAACCACATTTAATTTTTAAATTATGAGGAGGAACAGAGGCCAAGTCATTCAATTTAGAGGCTTTATGTTTAATTTGAGTTTTACCAATATTTTGCTTTATCACTTTGGGATGCTTATACATTATATTTTTATTCACTTTGGAGGGAGCAGACAACGATTCTCTGATGGGGAAGACAGGGGCTAAGCTGAGGGGTGGCGGATGAAGAGGAGCTGCAGAGAGGCGTGTAAGACTGCGACTCTGCTTCCTGGTCCCAACTCTGAGTAGTCACGGTTTTGGAAATTTGGATAAAAAAGATGCCAGATTGTTAGATAAATGAGAAGCACCATCCAAAGTGGGATGAATGCTGTCTCGTCTCATAAGACCAGGTTTTCCCCAAAAAGAGCTCCAATTGTCAATGTAGCCCACGTCATTTTTAGGACACCACACAGACAGCCAGCGGTTCAAGGATGACGAGCGACTAAACATGTCATCACTGGTCAGATTGGGGAGGGGCCCAGAGAATACTACAGTGGCAGACATCGTTTTGGCAAACTCACACACCGATTCTATATTAAGTTTCGTGACTTCCGACTGCCGGAGACGGATGTCATTAATGCCGGCGTGAATAACAATTGTGGAGTATTTACAGTTACTTTTAGCCAGCATTTTCAAATTTGACTCGATGTCGCCTGCTCTGGCCCCAGGAATACATTGGACTATGGCCGCTGGAGTCTCTAGGTTCACGTTTCTGACTACAGAGTTGCCAATGATCAGAGTTTTTTCCTCAGCGGGTGTGTCGCTGAGCGGGGAAAAACGATTAGAAACGTGAACAGGTTGGTGGTGAACCAGGGCTTTGCGACTAGGCTTCCTTCTCACCGTCACCCACCCAGTCTCCTCGCTGCTGAGGAGAGCCGGGGAACCGCTGACAGTGGGACCTAAGCTAGCTAGCTCCGCTGCAGCTAATGGGCGTCCGTCGAGATTAACTGGCGCAGACGGTGTTTCAATGCAGCGGAGCCGGGATTCCAAATCAGACAACCTCGCCTCGAGCGCCTCAAAAAGACAACATTTATTACATTTACCGTTATCACTAAAAGAGGCAGAGGTGTAGCTAAACATCTGACAGAGAGAGCACACCAGAGGAGGAGAGGAAAGAGAGGTAGTAGCCATAGCTAGTGGCTAGCTAGTGGCTGGAGAGCTGGAGAGCAAACCACACAGGCAGACAGCAAAACAGGAAGTGACGATACGTTACCACAAGGAAGTGACGATCAGAGGTCCTGAACCTGAACACACATGCTGTGTGTAATGTAAACACAGCATGACGTTTACATTACACTGCATTCAACCCCCTACGTCCTTGACTCCTTCCTGCTATATCGCCAGGAACCCCCTGGGCATTGTTCTCCCATGCTTATTCACTGTCTCTGTCTGAGGTGCTAAATAATCTGACTTCCCCAAGGTCCTATAATATTACCTTTTGTGTCTTTGGCTTTCAGATCATAACCAATCTGAAATATTTTTATTGAGAAGCAAACAGGTTAAATCAGACCAGAATGGCAGTTTGCAGGTCTACACTTAAATTTTCATTGATTTAAACTAACAGCTACTTTATATCTGTAGGTGACAGCCATGGGTAATCCTCTCATTTTCAGACATTTTTTGAAGTTGTGGGGGGGTTTTTTTCTTCTTTTTTTTGCTTTTCTCCTCTGGCTCAGGAAATATTTAACTTATTGATGTTTACTTTTTATTCATATATGATTTGGAAGAAAAACCTGAAATTTATGAGAATGAAGTCTCAAATGCGCATTAAAAAACTATTTTATAACAACACTGCAAAATTATGAGGGAAAACGGTACATGTAAAAAAGTTTTAAAAAAAGATGGTCCTTTTTATGCGATTATCTAAACTGTAGAATTTACAGAAAATGCATATCATGATATATATCGTTATCGTAATATAAGATGACTTTTTTTGTGATATGAATTTTTTTTCTTATCGCACAGCCCTACTTGCACCCATGCACAACAACAGCAAATTATTTGCAAATATTTGGACCAATGAAGAACTGAAATTAGAAAATTTCCCACAGAAACCTGAACATTCCAGGAGCTCCAGGTTGGAGACTGTGGTGTCGTGAATGTGGCATATGTGTGCTGCCATACCCACCCCTGGCATGACGTCAGGCGGGCACGGCCCTTGTATATACAGACGTGGACAAAATTATTGGTACCTCTCTGTTAATGAAAGAAAAACCCACAGTGGTCACAGAAATAACTTGAATCTGACAAAAGTGGTAATAAATAAAAATTCTATGAAAATTAACCAATGAAAATCAGACAATGCTTTTGAATTGTGGTTCAACAGAATTATTTTAAAAAACAAACTCATGAAACAGGCCTGGACAAAAATGACGGTACTGCTAGAAAAGATTGAAAATAATGTGACCATAAGGATATGTTCAACCAAGATGTGTCCTCTAATTAACATCACAGGTGTCTACAAACTTGTAATTCAATTCAATTCAACTTTATTTATATAGCGCCATTTCACAACAACAGTCATCTCATAGCACTATCAACTATAGGGGGGAACCCCCACAGTTGCAGAAAGACCCCAGCAATCAGGCGATCCCCTGTGAGCAAGCACTTGGCGACGGTGGAGAGGAAAAACTCCCTTTTAACAGGAAGAAACCTCCAGCAGAACCAGGCTCAGGGAAGGGCAGTCATCTGCTGCGACTGGCTGGGGGGTGAGGGGATAGAGAAGAAGAAAAGAACAGACATGTAGAGAGCAAACAGCACGATGGGGACTCAATCTATGGGAGAGAACAAACAAATGTTAATGACCAGCAAAAAAAAAAAATATTTCATAGAGAGTGAGGAAAGGAGTGAGGCCCAGTGCATTACTGGAGGTCCCCCGGCTGACTAAACCTATTAGCAGCATAACTAATAGGTTATCAGTCAGTCGGCCTATTTAAAGGGTGACAAGTAGTCACTGTGCTGTTTGGTGACATGGTGTGTACCACACTAAACATGGACCAGAGGAAGCAAAGGAGAGAGTTGTCTCAGGAGATTAGAAAGAAAATTATTGACAAGCATGTTAAAGGTAAAGGCTATAAGACCATCTCCAAGCAGCTCGATGTTCCTGTGACTACAATTGCACACATTATTCAGAAATTTAAGATCCATGGGACTGTAGCCAACCTCCCTGGACGTGGCCGCAGGAGGAAACTTGATGAAAAATGGAAGAGAAGGATAATACGAATGGTAACAAAAGAGCCCAGAACGACCTCTAAACATATTCATGGTGAACCATCAAGGTCAAGGTACATCAGTGTCAGATCGCACCATCCGTCGTTGTTTGAGCCAAAGTGGACTTCATGGGAGACGACCAAGGAGGACACCACTGTTGAAAACAAATCATAAAAAAGCCAGACTGGAATTTGCCAAACTGCATGTTGACAAGCCACAAAGTTTCTGGGAGAATGTCCTATGGACAGACGAGACAAAACTGGAACTTTTTGGCAAGGCACATCAGCTCTATGTTCACAGATGCAAAAATGAAGCATACCAAGAAAAGAACACTGTCCCTACTGTGAAACATGGAGGAGGTTCTGTTATGTTCTGGGGCTGCTTTGCTGCATCTGGCACAGGGTGTCTTGAATCTGTGCAGGGTACAATGAAATCTCAAGACTATCAAGGTATTCTAGAGAGAAATGTGCTGCCCAGTATCAGACAGCTTGGTCTCAGTCGCAGGTCATGGGTCTAGCAACAGGATAATGACCCAAAACACACAGCTAAACACCCAAGAATGGCTAAGAGCGAAACATTGGACTATTCTAAAGTGGCCTTCTATGAGCCCTGATCTAAATCCTACTGAACATCTGTGGAAAGAGCTGAAACATGCCGTCTGGAGAAGGCACCCTTCAAACCTGAGACAACTGGAGCAGTTTGCTCATGAGGAGTGGGCCAAAATACCTGCTGAGAGGTGCAGAAGTCTCATTGACAGTTACAGAAATCGTTTGATTGCAGTGATTGCCTCAAAAGGTTGTGCAACAAAATATTAAGTTAAGGGTACCATCATTTTTGTCCAGGCCTGTTTCATGAGTTTGTTTTTTAAAATAATGCTGTTGAACCACAATTCAAAAGCATTGTCTGATTTTCATTGGTTAATTTTCATAGAATTTTTATTTATTACCACTTTTGTCAGATTCAAGTTATTTCTGTGACCATTGTGGGTTTTTCTTTCATTAACAGAGGGGTACCAACAATTTTGTCCACGTCTGTAAATAGTTATGTTCTCTGTAATAAAGGGGGTTGGTTGGTGTTGATGGTTCCCACAAGACGAGACTCTGACTCTCTTTCTCATACATAACAGAGACCCCTGCGGTCTAGTCCTTTTCTACATTCATAGAGCACAGACATCTACAGCCAATTAACAATCACCAGTTAACTGTCAAAGATACACTGAGGACATGCAAACTAAACAGAAAGGTTCATGTCGACGATGGGTTTCAAACCATAAATCCCCTAGCTGTGAGGCAACAGTGTCAGCCACTCTCTCACCATATCACCCTGAACAAAGACAAGAAACTAGGGCTGGGTGATATGGCTTTTGTATTGCGATACATTTAGGATTTTATTGCGATACACGATATATATATATATAATTATGATATCTTGAGATCTCCTCCGAACCACTCTATAAATGTAAATGTAAAACCTTTGCATAAAATGATACTGGCATGATAATGGTAACAGACCCATGTATTGCATTTTAAAAAATTGCATTACCGGGGAGGGGAGGATCAAGTTAAACTGAGCAAACTAAACTTTATTGAACCAGTCAGACAACCCCACTCATAAATTTGCAACAAATCATAATAAATAATTGTAGGCCTTCCTATTACTGTACTAAAACCATTAAAAAAAAAGCACTCAACACAATAAAAAGTGCCTTAAGCAAGAATTCTAGAGAAAGTTTTTTTAAAACCATGTAAACTGAAGTCCACTTTTTCTGTTTGGTAATATTTTTAACAATAGGGGCCATGTCTTTGGCAGTATAATTTGTGACTGCAGTTGTGATCTCTTTCCATTTTGCACTTTTGTTGTATGAGATAATTTTTTCCAGATGAAGAAGCCATATAGACATTTTCTTAGGGCTTTTTCCTTCATTTATTTATTTTGTAGGGTGTGGCAACCTGGGGAGTGCATAATGGTTTACCACCTTAGACAGGAACAAAGGATGCAAAGTTAACCTTTTGTGTGTGAGAAGTTTCTAGATGCCCTAGTAAGATAACAGGGAGGTGTCAAGGATGAATGGACTGACTGCAGTCGGTGGGGGATTATCTTTTGTGTGTGAGAAGAGTCTAGACGGGGATTAACTTTTGTGTGTGAGAAGAGTCTAGAAGGATGTCATGTTATTTATGGGAAGAGTTCCTACTTGTATGCCATTCTGTCTATGCTCCTTGTGTGAGTCGTGTAATAAACCGCCTGAACCAAATCAGCCTCATTATTTACACGCTCCACACTGGTGACCCAAGACGAATCATGGAATACGACGGAAGATCCCCGGAGCCAACCTCGACTGGAACTCCCAGCTTCGCGTGCGCTGTAGCGATCAAACTACCTGATTTTTGGCAGCACAACCCGCGCTCCTGGTTCCACCTAACCGAGGCGCAGTTCGTCCTCCGAGGGATATCGGTGGATGATACGAAATTCTACTATGCTCAGCACATCGAGAGCCTGCTCGATCAGCCACCAGCCGACGGCAAATATGACGCGCTGAAGGCTGCCCTCATCCAGCACTACACGCTCTCGGATGGTGAGAGAGCAGAGAGGCTTCTGACGCGGACCGAGTTGGGAGACAGTTCGGCCGTGGACATGATGGAGAAGATGCTGAGGTTAAAGGGCACGGACGACGACCACTTCATCTTCACCCACATTTTCCTCAGGAACCTTCCGACAGCGGCGAGAGCGGCCCTGGCCACTTCGTCGTTGCTGGCCAAATGAGACTATCGTGCGCTAGCCCGAGAGGCAGACTGGATCATCGTCGCCACCAAGGCTTTCGTGACCATTGCGGCAGCGATGGAGCCCGGCACGTCGACACGAGGAGGTGAGGAGCCGCCGACGGCAGCAGCAGAACCGCCGATGGCAGTAGCAGCGGGGGCGAAGGAACGTGGAGGTGACACGTTTTGCTTCTACCATCGCCGCTTTGCAGAGAGGGCACGCAAATGTATACCACCGTGCCAATTCAAGCGCTCGGGAAACGCCAAGACCGGGGGTCGGTAGCAGCCGCGACCCTCGGGGAGGAGAACAAGCTGCTCTATTTGACGGACGCATGCTCGGGGAGGCATTTCCTCGTGGACACCGGCGCACAGAGAAGTTTCATCCGGCCGACCTACGCTGACCGGCTGGCAGGAACCAGCGGCCCCGAGATGGCAGCAGCAAACGGCTCAGACATTAAGACCTTTGATGCGAGGACTCTGCTCTTGTCTCTACACGGTCGTACATATGAATGGACTTTTGTTGTAGCAGCATTGGATTACCATATACTCGGGGCTGATTTTCTATGTGCACATGGGTTGTTGGTAGATATCTCTAACAGGCGCCTGGTTAATGCACTGTCTTTTGACTCTCTCCCCTGTATAGCTCGAGTGACCCGGCCAACAGCACAAGCCAACGTCACAGCAGCATGTGGTAAGTTCCACACACTGCTCGCTCAGTTCCCAGCACTCACAGTCCCGACGTTTTCAGCAGCTATCGCTAAACATGGAGTGGAGCATTTTATCACCACCACCGGGGCACCCGTTTTTGCAAGACCTCGGCGTTTGGACGCAGCTAAACTGGCCATAGCGCGCGAGGAGTTCGCTAACCTAGAGAGGTTAGGCATCATCAGGCGCTCAAACAGCCCATGGGCTTCCCCACTACACATGGCCCCTAAAGCTGAAGGTTCGTGGTGACCTTGTGGCGATTTCCGCAGGTTAAACAACGCTACAGCGCATGACCGCTACCCAATTCCCCACATTCAGGACTTGTCTGCTCACCTTGCGGGAGCGCGCATTTTTCCTAAGATAGATTTGGTCCGTGGTTACCACCAAGTCCCAGTGCGCGCTGAGGACATACCCAAAACAGCGGTAATAACTCCGTTTGGTTTATTTGAGTTCTTGTGCATGCCCTTTGGGCTTAAAGGGGCAGCACAGACGTTCCAACGCATGATGGATGCAGTGCTGCGCGATCTCCCTTTCATGTTCGTCTACCTGGATGATATTTTGGTAGCCAGCGCATCCGAAGACGAACACGAAACCCAACTCACGACGGTTTTCCGAAGGTTGGAAGAGCACGGTTTAATAATCAACCCAGCGAAATGTCAGTTCGGGGTGACGGGGATTGATTTTTTAGGGCACCGCGTCTCTCCCGAAGGAGCGGTTCTGCTGCCTGACAAAGTGCGCGCAGTGACAGATTTTCCCCAACCACAAACGGTCAGGGCGCTACAAGAATTTTTGGGAATGGTGAACTTTTATAACCGTTTCCTTCCCCGCGCAGCGCAGCTCATGCAGCCATTGTACGCTGCGCTGAAAAAACAGAAACCCGCGAATAGGGTCGAATGGACCCCAGAACGAGAGCAGGCGTTCTCCGAAGTTAAAGCAGCCCTGGCAAACGCCGCATTGTTGGCACATCCAGACCCAACGGCCTGCATAGCCGTCACCACTGATGCCTCAGATGTGGCCATAGGGGCTGTCGTGGAGCAGCGCGTCGCCGGGGCTTGGCAGCCGCTTGCCTTTTTCAGCAGAACCATGCACGACAATGAGCGTAAATACAGCGCGTTCGACAGAGAGTTGCTGGCTCTCCACCTGGCCATTCGCCATTTCCAGTTCTGGCTGGAAGGGCGCAATTTTACTGCGTTCGTTGACCATAAGCCACTAACATTCGCGATGGCCAAAGTTTCAGAACCTTGGTCGGGTCGGCAGCAGAGGCAGCTGGCCGCGATCTCAGAGTTTACTACCGATATTCAGCATGTGTCGGGCAAACTGAATATAGTGGCAGACTGCCTCTCACGCGCTGTTGTGGCCCCGGTCTGTGTAGGGTTGTATTACGCAGCCATAGCCGCAGAGCAGGCTAGTGATGCGGACGTGCGCGCGCTCCAGTCTGGACCAACAGGGTTAAGGCTGGAGAAGAGGACGCTGCTTAACGGCATTCCCCCCTTAATCTGCGACGTCTCCACGGGTCGCCCACGGCCTGTGGTTCCGGCCGCGTGGCGCCGCCGCGTGCTTGAGTCGGTTCACTCTTTGGCACACCCAGGGGTGCGCGCGTCGGTCAAAATGGTAGGAGAGAAATATGTGTGGCCGGGCCTTCGCAAACAAGTGAAAGAGTGGGCAGCAGCCTGCGTGGCGTGCCAACGAGCCAAGGTTCACAGACACACGAAGGCTCCTTTGGAGCCGTTTCGCATCCCGGCTAAGAGGTTCGACCATGTCCACGTGGACCTCGTAGGCCCCCTTCCGCCATCACAGGGGTGCACGCATCTCCTGACAATGGTGGACCGCACCACGCGTTGGCCAGAAGCGGTTCCGCTGGCTGCAACCACGGCCGAGGAGGTGGCGCGCGCGTTTTTAACAGCAAGGGTGGCGCGTTTTGGAGTTCCGTCGGACATTACGTCCGACAGAGGCTCTCAATTTGTTTCTGAACTCTGGTCAACCATGGCCCGCAGCCTAGGTGTCTCAATTCACCGCACAACCACGTACAACCCGCAGGCTAATGGGTTATGCAAACGTTTTCATAGGTCATTAAAAGCGGCTCTGAGGGCTTCACTGATGGATGCAAATTGGGTAGACAGGCTACCATGGGTTTTATTGGGGTTACGTTCTGCGCCTAAAGAGGATCTGGAAGCTTCCCCGGCAGAACTCGTTTTTGCACAACCACTCCACCTGCCTGGGGAGTTTCTGCCAGATAATCCTGCGCCGGGCAGCTCCCCGTCTCAGCTGCTGCAGCGTTGCATAGACTCAAGCACGCTGCCGGGTCCTGCCCACCACAGTTTTCCGCGCGTTTTTGTGCCTAAAGCTTTGAAAAACGCAGAGTTCGTGTTTGTCACACACGACGCCCACCGCCCCCCACTGCGCCCACCTTATGATGGACTGTTTAGAGTGCTGGAAACAGGGGATAAGCATTTTTTGCTAGATTTGGGGGGTAGGAGGGAGAAAATTGGCATAGACAGACTCAAACCTGCTTTCGTTGTGGCTGACGAGCAAGTGCTGTTGGCGAGGGCCCCTCGGCGTGGAAGACCCCCACGGGGCGCTTCCCAGAGAAAAGATTCTCCAGAGCACCCACACGGACAGTCAAAAAGTTTTCACCCCCAGACATCAGCCCCCCAGCATGGCAGCGCCACGGAGGCAGCGAATCCTGGCTACAGCAGATACGGCAGAAGACTGAAGCCCAAGCAGCATGCGGACTGATGTTGTTTGTTCTACAGCAGGGGTGCTCATTACGTCAATCGCGATCTACTGGTCGATCGCGGAGGTAGTACTGGTCGATCGCAGTTTGTACGACTGTTTTGTTTTTTACGACTGACTGATTTCTGTACCTTTATCTTGTTCTCAATAAAGTTTGGAAAAAAAAAACTGGTCGATCGCAGCGTGACATTAAAAAAAATATTTGTCAGCCTATCAAACATCCCGTCACTTGATTGACATACAGGGCAACCATTCAGATGACAACTGAATTTTGACCTTTAGGTCACCGTTCAATCGTAAACAACAGCGCTAAGCGCAGCAAAACTTACAAGCTAGTCAGCGAATTACCTCAGATTTTAAGCCCTTGCTAAAACATATGGTGATCAAAATGAGTGAGAAAGCTGGACCAAGTAAGAAGGCAAAAACATATCACTTTCATACAGAATGGGAGGTGGACTTTTTTTTCACGATGTCATTTTCGAAGTGCTTTTGCCTCATCTGCCAGTCTACCATCGCAATACCAAAGAAGTGAAATGTGGAGCGGCATTTTCGGACTGTTCATGGAAAATACGACATCGACTTTCTGCCGAAAAGCCAGCTGAGAAAGAGAAAGGTGGAGGAACTAAAATCCCAGTTGTCCGGACAGTAGTCATTTTTCACTCAACAAACTTCAAAAGCGAAAGCCGCCACCGAAGCATCGTTCCGGGTGAGTCACGCCATCGTTAAAAACAATAAGTCCTTCCAAGACGGAGAGATGGTAAAAGAAGCATTCGTTGAAGCAGCTGACTCATTTTAATTTTAATTTAATTAAAATTAAAATGATTAATTAATTTAATTTAATTAAAATTAAAAAAAATTAATTTAATTTTAATTTTAATTACATGTTTTGCATTTTTGTAGTGGGTAGATCATTTTGACTTGGTTGTTTTATAAGTAGCTCGCATGCTGAAAAAGTGTGAGCACCCCTGTTCTACAGTATGTGGACTGATGTTAATGGTTTTATCACAGCATGTGGACTGTTACTCTCTTGTCCAGGGGTCACCAACGCGGTGCCCGCGGGCACCATGTCGCCCGCAGGGACCACATGTGTCGCCCGCAGGCCTGTTCTAAAAATAGCACAACTCGCAAGTGAGCTGCAGATGTAATTTTTTCTGCCGCTATTTTTTATTTTATATTTTTTATATTTTTTAAAATCACACTTGCATTTATATAGATTTTAAAATGACAATGTCTTAAAAATAAAAAAAAATGAAAATATGTTTATTATGCGTAAAGTTAAGGTGAACTCTGACCTAGTTCAAAGGTCAGTATTGTGCGCATGACAAAACCTTCGCGCTTGTGGAGCATAAGCATAGCTAGCGGGCAGTTAAGATGGTGGGCGCAGTGCGGTTTCCAAGCCCAAAAACATGGCAAAAAAAAGACAGAAAATTTATCATTTTCAAAGTGAGCGGGAGGAAGAGTTCTTTTTTACTACCGTGAAAGGAAGCTGCGTGTATTTTATTTGCGGGGCGATGGCGAAGCGCCACTTCACTACCCACTCTTTTTTTTTTTTTTTTTTGGACTTATCTTGTACCCGTAGGTAGATTTGTTCTGCAGTCCGGTAACAAGCCACCAGCCGCTGCGTGCGCAAGCGCCCCTTAACTCCCTAACCTGCATGTTTTTGCATGAAAAACGAGAACATGCACCACCAGAACATGCAAACTCCACACAGATCACTGTTGGCCGGGGGCAGGGATCGAACCCACAATCCCCCGGCCGAGGGTAAACTGCTGCCGCGGTGCTAACCACTGCGCCACCGTGCATATAAGCACTCTCAGTGCTTGTTTAGTTTCTTCTCATGAAAGGACAGTGCTGGTTGCTCAAGCATGATTCTTGGCAAGAACTGTATGGATATAATTCCAGTGAAGAAGAACACACAAAAGTGTGTTTATTAAATGTAACAGATTTTGAGCAGAATTGCAGCAGATTTGTTCAGTTAAAAATGTGATCAGATTTATTTAATATGAAAGTTGATTTTTCTTAAATGTTGCATAACTTTTTCAAACATGGTTCAACATAGTTCATGAATTAAAAGGGTTTAGTTTTTTATGGTTAAAAGGGACTGGTGAAAACTGGACATTTTTTTATGAAATGTAGAAGTGATCATCTGAACAATTAAGATAAGATAAGCCTTTATTAGTCCCACAACGGGGAAATTCCAGGATTGCAACAGCACAGGGATAGCAACACTCAGAGCAACAATCAGAAGGCAAGAAAAAAAAAAAAAAAAAAAAAAACAAGCAAGCAAGAGCAGCTAATATACATATGTACATATTACTATAAAATATATATATACACACACACACACACAGACACACAGTGCAGAGCATTGTAGCTGGATGGAATAAATATATGAATATATGAACACACAGTGCAGAGCATTGTAGCTAGATGGAATAAATATGTAAATATATAAACACCCACAGTACGGAGCATTGCAGCTAGGTGGAATAAATATGCAAGTATATAAACACACACAGTGCGGAGCAATGTAGCTAGATGGAATAATATGTAGATATATAAAAACACAGTGCGGAGCATTGTAGCTAGATGGAATAAATATATAGATATATAAATATAAACACACCCAGTGCAGAGCATTGTAGCTAGATGGAATAAATATGTAAATATATAAACACACACAGTGCAGAGCATTGTAGCTAGGTGGGATGAAACAGCATAACCGTCTATTTAGTTATCCTACATGGTATGATTATGTGCCCATACATATTCTCACCCTCCATAGCGACCGGTATGTTCCTAGTTGTATGCCGGAGAGGACCATTGTGTAAGTCTATTGCATCTTTTGCATTCAAAAAAAAAAAACTATTAGTTTGTTACGTCTTTTTGCTATCTCTGCGAGCAGCCCTGCTTAGGTTGTACAGTCTGACAGCCGTTGGTAGGAAGGACCTACGAAACCTCTCGGTTGTGCACCTGGGATGATGTAGTCTGCTGCTAAATGAGCTCCTCAGTGCATCCAGTATGTCTGCATAGGGTGGAACTCGGACTCCAGCTGAGATTAATAAAAATGAAGTGTTGAATATTGATCTTGTCTGTTACCCACTCTAAGTTATTGATAATTATTTACTTATGTATATATATATATATACTGTATATATATATATATATACACACACCTATGGTCACGAGCTTTGGGTAATGACCGAAAGAACGAGATCGCGGATACAAGCGGCTGAAATGAGCTTTCTCCGTAGGATTGCTGCACTCACCCTCAGAGATAGGGTGAGGAGCTCAGTCATCTGGAAGAGGCTCAGAGTAGAACCGCTGCTCCTCCACATTGAAAGGAGTCAGTTGAGGTGGTATGGGCATCTGATTAGGATGCCTCCTGGACGCCTTCCACTTGAGGTGTTTCAGGCACGTCCCACTGGGAGGAGACCCCGGGGCAGACCCAGGACTTGGTGGAGAGACTATGTCTCCCAGCTGGTCTGGGAACGCCTTGGTATCCCCTCTGAAGAGCTGGAGCAGGTGGCTGGGGAGAGGGAAGTCTGGGCTTCTCTGCTTGAACTGCTGCCTCCGCGACCCGGACCTCCGGAAAAGCGGTAGAAGATGGATGGATGGATGGATATACACACACACACACACACACACACACACACACAATTTGTTATTTTAGAGGAGTGTGTCAAGCTGGTGCCCTTCACATGACTCGATACCCATGAAGTAGCTCTTGGTTTCAAAAAGGTTGGTGACCGCTGCTCTTGTCCTATCTAAGTTGCTGGGGGGGGGGGGGTTGTTGTGGCAACCTGGGGAGTGCATAATGGTTTACCACCTTAGACAGGAACAAAGGATGCAAAGTTAACCTTTTGTGTGTGAGAAGTTTTTAGATGCCCTAGTAAGATAACAGGGAGGTGTCAAGGATGAATGGACTGACTGCAGTCGGACAGGGGATTATCTTTTGTGTGTGAGAAGAGTCTAGACGGGGATTATCTTTTCTGTGTGAGAAGAGTCTAGAAGGATGTCATGTTATTTAAGGGAAGAGTTCCTACTTGTATGCCATTCTGTCTATGCTCCTTGTGTGAGTCGTGTAATAAACCGCCTGAACCAAATCAGCCTCATTATTTACACGCTCCACAAGGGCTACCTGTGATGTTGAAAGTAGATTTTAATTAATGCATTCTTCATATTGTAGTCGATGACATCTCAAGTGGTGAAATAAATTAGTGGTAGCGTGACATAATTTGCACAAAACTGTATTTTGTTCAGTTTTTACCTTCTGTAGTCCGAACCACTGCCAGAGAATGGAGCTGGTGTTTTTTTTCTCCCTTTGTTCAAGTCGGCTTCCACTGCAGCCGGTATGTGTGTCAGTCTGCCCGTGTTGCCAGATTGTGCATAAAAAACAAGCATCGGTGCTGCACGAAAACTGGTTCAAAAGAAGCAGTTTGTAAAGAAAAAAATTGCAGGAAAAGACAGACCTGGCAACAACCCCTGAAATGAAAGTGCCGGGGGATTGGTGGGTGGGTGAGTGCAGCTGTGTGAGAGAGGAGAGGAGACGGGAGAGAGAAGCTGACAGCTTACGCTGCCATGACAATGCTCGATATCTGTGATAAAGACTTTTTTTTTTTTGTATAGTGCGTAGTAGAATGTATCAGTGTAACAAATATATTCGGTGTATTGCCCAGCCCTACAAGAAACTATCTTGGCTCAGCTTAAAGTAGCTCATGTGTTATCTCCACATATTTAGTCCTTGGCTCTTCTTTTTAAATAAACTCTATTAAGAATCCAGTACACTCAGATAAACAATCAAACATTTTAATAGGCTCTTAAGAATGTGCCAAAACATTAGCATTTCAATTAGGCTTCTCCTACATGTTTTTCCTGAACCTAATCAAAGACATTAGGCAGCTACAGCATCTTCCCCCGTGCCTCTGCATCACTCAAATCCTCTCTATGCACATTGCGGGCTGGCTGCAAGTCACATTTATTTCTTGTGATTAACAATGCAGTATTTCAGGGCAGTGAAGCATTTTGAGTGGAGCAAACCTTTCATAGTGAAATACCAGGCACTTATAACTTCTGTCTGTAATGGATGTAGCACTTCCGTTTGAAATCCCTGGTGATGAAAATTACTGAGACTGAAAATGAGCTTAAACTATTTTTTATAGGACTCCACTGCAACCTGTTATTGCCATAAATCAGGAAATTAAAGCTTCCATATAGAGGCATTCAGGAAGCATCAGCCAAATCAATAAAAGATCCTCCAGACCTTGTTGTAGTCCTTTATTATTTGATGGAATCACACTGTCCACCTGTTCCACTTTTCCTGTGGGTTTCTCACTCTGTAGAGCTACAAGCTCCAGGTGGTTTATGACATTACATTCCTCCACATCTCATATAAAACAAATAATGACTTTGTATTGGATATAATATTTGTTGCTCTCTGTGCGGTAAAAATTCATTAGCTACAGAGTGAAGGGGTGAGTTTCTGCGACAAGGCTGTGGGGGATGATGGATCAGGCAGGATGCAAAGACATCTCAGGTCAAGCGGCTGGGGAGAGGCATGTTTCTCACTGAGAACAAGGGCAATGATGAGATAACGCAGAGATTGGGTCTCATAACAATTGAATGATGGACATTCATCTATTTATGCCACTAGAAATAGTCAAATGACTGAGAACAGAGTAAAGCTGGACAGTGGATATCTCCGAATTACTCCTACGTTGGAGGATTCTCATGATTTATGCCCAATGTCAATCTTCAGTATGGAATAATGTGCCGTTTATGTAGCCGAAATGCATCATGTCCTGCCTCTCGAGAGCCTGATGCTTGCAGGTGTGTTTATATGAGCACATAATTACATACTCAGACCTAGCTGGACAGTAATTTTTGTCTACTGACACTGCCACGCAAGGAAATAGTTCATTTCCCAAGCAAAATGTCAACACTCATTGTTGTCAGGCCATTTTAGCTCATTAAATTTACAGCTGATGGCGGGAAAACCACTGTACTGAGAGAGCGGGGGGTGAGATGGAGATGTGATCTTACAAAACAGGAATAACTCATTTTCAGATGGCCTGCATACAAGCTGTGCACATAAAAATGCTTCAAATAAGTAAATAACCACTATCAAACCATTGAGAGTAAAAAAAAACCCAAAACACTGTGATTGTCATTGTTTTACTCATTCCTTGCTCAGTTTAACTGACGTATTTGTGTAGTGAATGGGGTGTAATGAATGTTGAACTGTTTGAATGTTTGTTGTATTTGTGATGGGCACACCTAGACACGTTCCAGTCAGCTGTGAGTTGACATGGCAATAATGTATTGAATTGAAGAAGTCAGCGATACTGATGATGAATTTTTACATATGACACTTCTAACCCTTTAAACATGTGGGTAAAAAGCATTTTAAAAATCATCCCACTATGCAGCCTGCACACATGTGGAGGACCATTCCGTTATGCAGACGACTATGGATAATATTTGAGTGTGTAGTGGTCTGGCCAGGGCTTTAGCTTCTGTCTATGCTTTATGTTCCTTTTTGGACTCATTATCATTATAGTCATCACTATTATTATCTATGTTCCTGCTTCTCTCATCATTCTGGGTTTATTTGTGGTGACAGCACTTTCAGTTACTCCTGCTCCTCATTAGTTGCCCTTTGTGTTGTTAATTATTGACAGCTGTTTTTGATTGTGTTAATCACCACCTGCCCTAAATATTCTGCACTCGCCTCATTTTCAGTGTGGTGATCTACTGTTAAGAAGACTGGTAAGATGTCTGTTTAGTCGATTGTTTTTTCACAGTTCTCTCACGCACAGCTTGTTCATGGTTTAGGTTTGTTTCTTCGTTTATCCGGCCATACAGCTTGTGTTATTTTTTCCAGCCTCATGCTGCGTTTTGTGCTTTTTCTGCAATAAATTATGTTTCCTTTTTGCCTGGCGAGTGGGTCCTCTCCTTTGCCCCGAAGGGGCAGCTATGACAGAAGATCGCCACTAACACTGGACCCAGCGGGCAAAGGAAACAAGAGAAGGAGGAGGCAGAAGAAGGAAGAGCTGCGGGCCGTCGGCATACTGTGGGACCTCGTTACCACAGCCGGCAGTTCACTTTCTCCAGAGGAGGCAGAAGACTGTTTGGGAGCAGCCGCTAATATTTTGGATGCTCGCCCAAACCTGCGCTCCCTTCCCTGGCTGTGGGGGCTCCCACTCCCCATCCTACCGCCACCGCCACCCTCCTCTTCGTCACCTGCCGAGCCTAAGGACTGCAGCTGGACGCAACCCGAACAGGACTCAGCAGGCACGGATTATTGGAGTTTTGGACTCAATGTGGATGAGGTGTGGGCAGCTCAAAGCATTGAAGACCTTATTTCAGATGCCTGCACCTCCTATTCACCGGAGGCAGCCCTGAGATTCTTGGACCCCGCAGCCGAGATAATAGAGGCATTCCCCAGCCTGCGGAGCTACTCCGAGCTGGACAGGCTGTTATTTTCAGTCACTAACCTCCGGCACATCTCCTGTGAGATGGTGAGGAACGCACCTGGGCTGTTGAGGTGTGTGTCAATGAAGAAGCATCCCCGACCTCCGGCGCCCCCTTCTCCTCGCCATCCTCCGGTGTCCGCTCCAGCTCCAATCCCAGCCCTGCCAGCCCCACAGCCACTATATGGGCTGAAGACGAGGGCACCATCTACGCCGAAGCCTGTGCCGATGAATCAGTGTCCCCTGGCCCCAGCACTTTTCATTCCAGCTCCTCGCCACTGCACTACAGCTTGTCACCAAACAGTCATCATAGCCACCCGGACAGATTTGTCTGGTTCTCCAGTGGCAGGTTCAACACCAGCAATGGAGCTAGGGACAAGGCAAGTACTATTTTCTCATTTTTTAACATCTAATAGTGAGAGGTCTTGTCTTGTCCCCAGTGAGGAGACTCAGCTGCCGCCTCTTATTGCTGCTGAGCCCTCAAATGTTTTTTCTGCTGCTGCCCCCATGTGTACACCACCACTCACTTCTACTCGTTTCTCCGAGGTCACCTCCACCTCAGTTGAATCCATAACGGAGGAGGCAAGCTTAAGCGCTGCTACTGTTCCTCTCCACGTGTACGCTCCAGCAGTGACTGTTCTGCCTCATGTGCACGCTTCTGCAGAGACTGTTTCACCTCACATGCACACTTCTGCAGAGACTACTCCGCCTCATGTGCACGCTCCAGCAGTGACTGTCCCGCCTTATGTACACGCTCCAGCAGTGACCATTTCGTCTCACATGCACGCTACAGCAGTGACTGTTTCCCCTCACGTGCACATTTCTGCAGAGACTACTCCACCTCACGTGCACGCTTCAGCAGAAACTGCTCCACTTCACGTGCACATTCCAGTAGAGCTTGCTCCTTCCAACGTGCATGCTCCTGCAGAGACTGCTCCTCTTGAGGCCGTCATTCCAACATTGGCAGTACCGGGGTCCTTGCCAGCTGAAGAGCAGGAGTTAAGGCAAGTCCTCTTCTTTGTTTTTTAATTTCGGTATTAGAGAGATCTTGTCTTACTCCTGGTGAGGAGACCAAGTTGCAGCTTCCTTCTGCTTCTGAGCTCTCCCTGCCAAGCTCTTCTACTGACTGTTTTGGTGTGGTTCCTCCATCAACCTGTACCTCTTCCTCCCTGTCCGAGGTGGCGGCATCGGAGGAGGGTTCCTGGGCATCTGGACCGGATGCGCCCCTGCCATCTCAACCTGAGGTCAGCACTCCCCAGCCGTCTCATTCGGGAATCAGCGCACTCAAACCATCAATGCATGAAGTTGGTGTGCTTCAGTCATCTGATCCAGAGGACAGCGCTCCCTAGCCATCTCATCCAGAGGTCATCGCGCCCCAGCCATCTCATCCAGAGGTCAGCTCTCCCCAGTTGTCTCATCTAGAGGTCAGCGCACCCCAGCCGTCTTCATCCAGAGGTCAGCGCATCCCAGCCATCTCATCTAGGGGTCAGCGTGCTGAAATCATCAGTACCTGGGGTCGGTGCACCTCAGCATCTGCTTAGCATGTCCTGTTTCCTGATTTGGGGGCCCATGGACTCAGTAAACCCCCTGAACCACCTTGTCCCATGGTCTGGTAGCCTAGGGTCTCTGGCAGGCCACCAGATCCATCTTGCTCCTTGGTCTGGGGGCCCATGGACTTGGGCAGACCCCCCGACCCGTGTTGTTCTCTGGTTCGAGGGCTGTTGGACTTTGGTAGATCCCCTGATCTGTTGTTTGTTCCGGTTTGGTGGCCCATGGACTTGGATAGACCACCCGACCTGCTTTGTTTTGGGTCTTGAGGCCTTGAACTTTATTTGGCCCATGAACAGTGTTGGTTTTTGGACTTTGCTGGGGGCGGTTACAGTTTGTTTCAGCCTGCCTGGCCTTTTCCCCCACCACCCATCCTGTGACAGTTTTGGGGGTTTTCTTTTTCCCTTTTGTTGGTGTTACCCTAAGGTCGTCTGGAGCCCATCCCTTAAAGGGGGGCTACTGTAGTGGTCTGGACAGGGCTTCAGCTTCTGTCCACGCTTTATGTTCCTTTTTGGACTCATCATTATTGTCATCACTATTATTATCTGTGTTCCTACTTCTCTCATCATTTCGGGTTTATTTGTGGCGACAGCACTTTCAGTTACTCCTGCTCCTCATTAGTTGCCCTTTTTGTTGTTAATTACTGACTGCTGTTTTTGATTGTGTTAATCACCACCTGCCCTACATATTCTGCACTCGCCTCACTTTCAGTGTGGTGATCTACTGTTAAGAAGTCTGTTAAGATGACTGTTTAGATGTCTGTTTAGTCAGTTGTTTTTTCACAGTTCTCTATGCACAGCTTGTTCACGGTTTAGCTTTGTTTCTCCGTTTCTCCTGCTGTACAGCTTGTGTTATTTTTTCGTCTCGTGCTGCGTTTTGTGTTTTACCTGCAATAAATTGTTTCTTTTTTGCCTGACGAGTGGGTCTTCTCTTTCGTCCCGAAGGGGGAGCTATGACAGAGTGTTTCCTAAGCAAAGTTTATTTGTGCCAACTTTTAGAATTACTGTATAACTCTTAGTCTATTGCAATGAAACTGCAGTTAATTTAGTCGATGTTTCAGTACTTGGCAAAAAATAAACCAAATTTGATCTCTGAGAGAACATAGGGACACATTTGCAAGTACAATATTGTCTGTCAGAACAACCTGTCTTCCAACTTATACAATTATTGTCGTTGTACATTCCTGTGTCCTGATATGTCGGCCTCCGTCGGTCTATGATGACCATGGAAGAGAATCCTAAACGTCTACTCTACTGGAACAGCACCGCCTGTGGCTGAACAGGCCGATGCGCGAATGGCAGTCCCTGTCACACAGGTCGCACTTGTGGGTGGTCTCCGTGCTGCTGGGTCTGTGGCGGTTCTTCCTGCGGGTCCTTTTTTCATCTGCTGCAGCAGTCAGTCTCTCTTCACCCGCCTTGAGCTGTCTGGTCAGGGTGCCTCTCCATTTGGAGCGGTCCGTTGCAAGGTCCTCCCAGCGCTCTGTGTTGATCTCCAGGGCCTTCATATCTCTCTTGCAGACGTCTCTAAAGCGCAGCTGTGGGCGGCCAACGTCTCTCCTGCCAGTTGCCAGTTCTCTGTAGAGGACGTCTTTGGGGATTCTGCCATCCTCCATACGGTGAACGTGGCCTAGCCAGCGGAGCCTGCGCTGCCTGAGTAGAGTGAACATGGAGGGAAGGCCGGTGCGGGACAGAACTTCTGTGTTGGGCACTTTGTCCTGCCAGGATATGTCCAGGATGTGGCGAATGCAGCGCAAGTGGAAGGAGTTCAGTCTCTTTTCCTGTCGGGCGTATGTTGTCCACGTCTCACTCCCATAGAGCAGTGTGCTGATGACGCAGGCGTTGTACACTGCCATCTTCGTCTTGACAGAGAGTTTGGGATTCTCCCACACTCGTGTGGTGAGGCGAGTGAGTGTGAAGGCTGATTTTCCAATCCTCTTGTTGATCTCTGTATCAAGGGAGAGGTTGTTGCTGATCGTGGACCCCAGGTACGTGAACTGATTCATGACCTCCAGCTCGTAGTCGTCGATGGTGATGGTTGGTGGTGCTTCCGTGCCTTGCGCCAAGACGTTAGTCTTCTTCAGGCTGATGGTAAGCCCGAAGTCCTTGCATGCCTGGGAGAAGTGGTCCATCAGGGTCTGAAGCTCCTGCTGTGTGTGGGTTGCGACTGCAGCGTCGTCTGCGAACAGCATGTCTCTGATTAGAGCCTCGCGTACTTTGGTCTGGCTTTCAGGCGGGCGAGGTTGAAAAGCCTGCCATCAATCTTGTGTGCAGGTAGATTCCCTCTGTTGCTGTGCTGAAGGCATGCCTCAGGAGCATAGCAAAGAAAATCCCAAAGAGGGTTGGCGCAAGTACACAGCCCTGTTTCACTCCGCTGCGTATGTTGAATAGCTCTGAGACGTTGCCATCGTGCTGCACTATCCCCTGCATGTTGGTGTGAAACGATTCGATGAGGCTTTGCAACTTTGGTGGGCATCCTATCTTTGGCAGGATCTTGAAAAGGCCCTCTCTGCTGACCAAATCGAACGCTTTGGTGAGGTCGATGAAGGCGACGTACAGGGGCATGTTCCGTTCTCTGCATTTCTCCTGGAGTTGGCGGATGGAGAATATCATGTCTACCGTCGATCGCTCAGCGCGGAAGCCACACTGAGACTCGGGGTAGACACGCTCGGCAAGCTTCTGTAGACGAACGAGAACAACTCGTGTGTAGACTTTGCCAACAACGCTGAGGAGGGAGATGCCCCTGTAGTTGTTGCAGTCGCTTCTCTCCCCTTTGTTTTTGTAGAGGGTGATGATCTTGGCATCCCTCATGTCCTGTGGTACGGCACCTTCCTTCCAACACTGGCAGAGGACGTCATGCAATGGCAGCAGTAGGGCGGTCTTGCAGTGCTTGATCAGGTCAGGGGGTATGCCGTCGTTGCCGGGTGCCTTGCCAGCGGCCAAGCTATCAATGGCCTTGCTGAGTTCGTCGATGGTTGGTTCGGCGTCAAGTTTGTCCATGGGTGGCAGGCAGTCGATGGCATCAAGGGCTGATGGTGTCACGGTGTTCTCTCTGGAGTAGAGGTCAGAGTAGTGTTCCACCCATCTCTCCATCTGCTTGTTCTTTTCTGTGATCATCACCCCAGTGGAGGATTTAAGGGGGGCCGTCTTGCTCTGAGCTGGACCAAGTGCTTTCTTGATGCCATCGTACATACCACGGATGTTCCCTGTTATGGCAGCGGTTTGAATGTCTTGGCTGAGCTGAGTCCAGTACTCGTTGGCACAGCGCCGAGCAGTCTGCTGAACTTTGCTTCTCGCAGCCCTGAGAATCTGGAGATTCTTCTCGTTTGGGTACTTCTTGTACTCGGCAAGAGCTGAGCGCTTGGCTTCAATGACGGGGGTCATCTCGGTCAACTTGGCATCAAACCAGTCCTGTGACTTCGAGGTCTTCCTCACAAAGGTAGCCAAGGCTGTGCGGTGGATGGTGTTTCACAGCTCTTCCCACTTCTGCTTTGCAGATTCTCCTTCTTGTGGTACACCAAGTTCCTTCTCAAAGGTGGAGGCAAACTGCTCAACAAGTTCTGGTTGAGCCATCTTGCTGGTGTCAATCCGTGCCTTTCCAGGCTGTCTGGCACGATGGAATTTCTTCAGCTGCCGCTTGACCTTGCAACACACCAATGAATGGTCTGTGTCGCAATCTGCTCTCTCTGGAACGAACGGGTGATTAGCACGTTCTTCAGTGAGGTGCACCTGGTCAGGATCAAATCCAGCTGGTGCCAGTGCTTTGAGCGTGGATGTTGCCAGGAAACCTTGTGTTGGGGCTTGGTCTTGAAGAACGAGTTTGTGATGCACAGATCGTGATATGTGCAGAACTCGAGCAGCCGCTGTCCGTTGTCGTTCATTCTACCCACGCCACCTGTGTCCTGATATGGTACAAACATTAATGACATTGTCTTTCAAAAGCAGTAAAATCCATAGAAGGATGTAGGTTGGAGGTGGGTGGTGGTATTAAAAAAATCCACTTCCAACCCGGGGTCACTTGTTTTACTTATTAATTTTCTGAGTGTGTCCGTCTCCGAATTGCGACATAACCCCTAGTGGTCAAAAGTGGTAAATATTTTTTGTCAATAAAATAGTTCAGATTTCCAAGGCTATAACTTGAAAGTGGTAAGAGATAATGGCTTGCTGTCAATTAGAAAGATGTAAAATATGATCCAAAGTTTCAGATAGGAATAAATTTACACATCTAATTTGCATAATGTCACAACACCTCTTTAAATTCCATAACTCAGTTAAAACTGTACTTTGGACGTATTTACACAAAGAATGGTTTAGTCTTTTCACACCGTTTTTTGTACAGAGGTACCTCATCATCTTATCTTCAAGGTATATGAACAAGAAATCAGTACAATATTAAAAAAAAACAACACAGAAATTCCTCACTTACTGGCGGCTAAGGGGACTCGCTCGCTGCCATGGTCGCTGCGTTTTCACCCATCGTGGTCATTATTTTGTGTTCTGTCGGTCATTTACACTCTCTACCACATCTACAAAGTCTTATGATTATCCCACATAAATTTTGCTTGCATCCCACGGCTATTTTCCGTGTACAAAGCCGACTAAGTGACGATGCACAATGATGGACGGCAGCCATATTAGCTTTCTGGGCTAAAATGCTAAAAACAGGAAAAGGAAATGAGGAGTTCTTCTTCTTTGGTGTATTATGTGTCATCCATCGAGTCCTCCAACGGATGTCTGCCACCTTCTGAAACTGGCAGATCAGTACAAATCAGTACAAATCATCAATGGAGCCGATCATGTCAGAGTAAGATGACAGGCACAGCGCCGCGCTCTGCCACTAGGGGCACGCAAAATCTCACACTCAAAAGGTTAATCTATTTTTTTTTTTTTTACATATTCTGTTAGGGTTTGCCAATAAAAACAATTAAAAAAAGGTTAAAGGTTAGGGGAGGGTGAGGAGAAAAACCTCTTACACAAAAATCTCACTCACACATTTCCTCTCCTCTGTCATCACACTGCCTGTAGTTATTTTCACTACCACCAGATGGCTCTGTTTCTGTTATTGTTGTAAGTAAAAAAAAAAATGCTTCATGTGGTTGTTTTCTCTTGGAGGACAGGCTTGTGAGAAGATTCTGGACTTTTTATGTGAAGTTTGCCTGTTCTCTGTGTACAAACACTTGTTCCTCCACTCTTGTTTTCTCTCTCAGTCCAAAGACATGCTGGTTAGTTATGAAAATGACTCTAAATCAGGAGTATAGATGAGAGACTGTACAGAGAATGAGTTAGGGAGAATGTAAATAATTTATCTGCCATACGTCAAAGATTTTTTTTTAATTGACCGGCTTAATTTCCAGACAAAAAATACAGTAGATTAACACTGAAGAGTAATGTTTCACAACAAATTGTATACAATTAAACAATAGTGTTGAAAAGGCATGAGGTGACAGTTGAAGCAAATGATCTGCATATACACTGGCTCCTGGTTAGTAAATGATTTCTCTGACCCCATATTAACCCCCATTTAATAACAGATTAGGCCATTTTTTCCACTTAAGGGGCACAATTCGTAGCAACATAATAAAGCAAATGAAAAAATTCATTATCTGCTTGGATTAATTTTGAAACCCAAACAACAACAAAAGAGGGTCATTGTTTTTTAATTTCTTCACATTTCATTTGTGATTCATTTATTTCTCTCAGCCCACATGAGCCAAGTTAATGTTAATACTTATTAAATAAATAAGACTAACTTTAAAATAGACAGTTTAATTTAATGAAGTAAATCAATGTTCATTTATGGTCAGCCTCAGGAAATCACACAGTAGTCTGTGTGATAATGAGTTTTTCTTTCCTCTTTGCAGAATGCCTCTCTTATCTGCTGCATAATTGTGTCTTTTTTTAAAATTCTGTTTATTTTCTCTTAAACACGGGACATACAGGTCTTTGGAGCGCTGCAGTCTGGTTCAATATTTGCTCTGTGGAGACGCTTCCCATGAGTAAAGGCAGCCTGGCACGCTGGAAGCTGTGTGACAGAGATAGGGGCTCCTGGTCAACAAGCAGGTTAATTGCATGAGAGCACCAGATGCTAATACTGGACTGAACTCAACACTGACAACCTCACGGGATGCTTCCACCCTTGGGTTCTGATTGGCCACAGAAAAAAAGCAACCGAATGACATCTGACTCTACAGAGAACATGCAGGCCAAAATATAATGAAATCAGTAACAATTTTAATATTTAAGTTTCCAGGATAGATGGAAGCCATTTTTGAAACCACTGGCAGATGTGATGAGACAAGAGACTACACTTTGATTAACGTCGCACTTGGGGAGGAGATAACAGTTTCTGAGGGTCTCTCCTGGGCGGATTATTGAGTGTGATTGCTGGCACATAGTATGAGCCCTCTAAATTTGATTAGAAAACTCAGTCATTACAGAGAGGCAGTGAGAAAACTGGCACGAAGTAAGAAATTAACTTGGATTAAGCAGATCTCTAATACCAGCGAACCAGATCATTGGATGTGGCTTCTGTGAGGGAAGACTGCAGTGTGATTAATGCTGAAGGATGTCCTTCAGGCTGTATCATGAACCTCTGACAGTGAAAAGGCTCTATTAGGGAAACAAAGGCAAGCAGCTGAAATATGCTAGTTGGGTAAAGTCTTTAATGAGATGCAATGTGATTTTATAAATGAATTCTATTTAATAGGCAAGGTCACACCACATTCAGTTCAACTTTATTTATATAGCACCATTTCACACCTTTAGTTGTCTCATAGCACTTTCAAACTGTAAGACAAATACCCACAATTGCAGAAAGACCCCAACAGTCAGGTCATTCCCTGTGAGCAAGCACTTGATAACGGTGGAGAAGAAAAACCTCAGCAGAACCAGGCTCAGGGAGGGGCAGTCATCTACTTTGTTCCCCTTTTATGTGATGTCCAGATTTTCACTTTAACTTGCTTCTTACATAAAAACAACTACATGTAGGTGCAAGCAGTCAAGTCGGAGAGAACACCAATTTCGAACGCCCTCCAGCCACCCCTCCCTTCCTTCAAGAAGGATCGGAGATGAACGGTGGCCCTCAGGTGCCAAATTTTTTTTAAACATAAAATGGCTAATATGTGTTTAACAGCAACTGGATCCAGGAGCCTTCCTTTCAGTGATGACTGCACTATAGGTGAATATTTCAGTGTTGTATATTTAATGTTGTACTGCACTATTGAAATCTGAAGATGTCTCACTACACAGAGCTGTTAGCAGGGCTTAAAGTTTTCTGGCACAGTGCCGGATTTCCGGCGTGTGCCGTTTGGCTGCGGCGAAAAATGATACTTCTATAACGATGGCCCTCAATAGGCGGCCCGCAAACTCCCTATTTAGTGGCCCCCGAGCTGTGATTCCTTCACTACGTGTTTTGGTTAGGTCAGCACCTGTAAACGTGGACTGTTAATCGCCATGCCAACGATGCACTGACAACCTGTCAGCGCACGAGCGGCTGCAGCCGAGTGGCACTCTTTTTCAAAGTCAAAAGTCAAAGTCCCTTTTTACTTTCACTTTTGGAGTGGCAGCGGGAGCCTAGATTGAACGAAAATGGCATGTTCCAAGTTTGCTGCTAAAAGAAAAGTGGACAATGAAAATCGGCAATTCAAAGACGAATGGACTGAGCAATTTGCATTTGTTTTCTCTCCTACCAGCACAAGACCAATGTGCTTAACATGCCAAGAGACCACAGCTAAGGTTTGCGCCAGCGGGAACTGAAATTGAATTTTAATTATTTGAATTTGAATAACTGAACCTGAATTAATTAGCTTGAATAATTGCTTTTAAAATTTGAATCTGAATTGCCTAATTTGAAATTGAATCTATTGGTTTGAATGTGAATTGCAATAAAATTGAAACTGTGTTTCATTTACTTGAAAAATCTGGCTCCCTAATTCATTATCAGAGTTCAGTTTCACTTCTTATCATACAAATTAAATTTTTTATTTCAGGTTTTTGTGCCACACATCCGGGACCTAGCCTCAGTCAAAACTAGTCGAGCACAGATAGAAAGAACTCTGTTTTACGTCTGCAATTCTCGCTTTACGTGCTGTTTACCTGTTAACACCTGCACGGACTTGAGTGGTGAATTCAAAGTGATGTCCAGCAGCCACACGTCAGGTTTGTAATAATAATAATAATAATAATAATTAATAATGCTGTAATATATGAGAAGAGGTGTCATGTATGCATACAAAACGTTATTAGCCAGGGCAACAGATTGTAGAGACTAACATCAGAGCCTCCATTCAGGTGTTGGAGGTGTAGCAGCCCAGGAGTAGTCGTTCAGTTGAACGCGAGAAATATACCCAGAAATAAATTCCCGTTCCAGTGAAATCGGTCTAAATGATCTTCACACAGTAATGTTGTAAAAAATATATTGAAGAACAATTTACATAGTTCAACTCGAAAAATAGGCACAAAAACGAAATCTAACTCGAGAAAAAATTTAACATTTACAATTTTTTCAACGCGAAGATGATCCCCACGTGATCCGTCTGGACCAATCACTGATCAGCTTTCCTCTCCAAAGCAACGAGTAAACATGGCGTTCCCTGCTGCGGAAACCAGCAAGGCAGATAGTGACGGGCAAATAAAATGCTTTTTCCACCTCGATTCCGCCCTCTTGGTGGCATTGATGCGCATTGGGTCGGTCTGCCGCATACGAATCGCCGCCCCGAGTCAACTCTGTGTGTGGCATTAGCATAGATAGACTGGCTCCGTGTCCTAAGGACTCAACATAGACTGGTTGCCGCTCCCTAAAGGAATATAGGGACCGGTAGCTATCGCTGAATTCGTGCTTTCCAGTTGACTTGGTTTATGAAAACATTCCTTTCCCCTTCAATATCAACATGTTACATGTAATGGCATTAAAATTTCTTGATTTTTATTTTTTACACAGACACCAAAGCAACCGAATAAATAATATGAATGTTCATTTTTAAATATTTCCTCACTGTTTATCTTCATCATCACCATCGAGCTTTCCATGCTTTTTGTATTTAAGGGGCAGACACTATTAAATCAATAACTGTCTCCATGTTGTCTCCTTACAGCAAAGTGATCTCCCAAAATGATTTCAAATTACATGTACATGTGCTTGCAATGATTCATGTAGTTCATTAGAGATCAACTAAAAACAAACTACCTCCATTGAACAATTCATGATAAGCTAGTTGAAAAAAAAAAAAAATTCTAGCCATGTCATTTTGGCCCATCCATCCATCCATCCATCTTCTACCACTTAATCCTTTCGGGTCGCGGGGGGGCTGGAGCCTATCCCAGCATCTTTTGGGCGAGAAGCAGGGTACACCCTGGACAGATCGCCAGTCCATCGCAGGGCCAACACAGAGAGACAGACAACCATTCACTCTCACATCCATACCTAAGGACAATTTAGAATCCCCAGTTTTGATGCCAATTAACCTAACTTGCCAAAAAAAACATGCAAGTTAGGTTAGGTCATTTTGGCCCGTGGAATAAAAATGCAAATGTATGTACATGTACAAGGAAAATACACAATATGTAAAATATAATTTGGTCCGAATTTAGGACCTTCCAGGCACTACAATTACAGCTGCAAACTGAAAAGGAGAGATTGAAGTGTCAGACAATGCAGCCCTTAAAACTAAGAAAGATGTCATGAAGACAAAAACTAGTGCCCACTGTTTTGTTCAGGTTGAAACTTTTTCCAGGTGTATCTTGCAGAAACCTATAAAAATAGAAACTGGTTGATTTTCATTAAATAAATCAAGCATTATAACAAAATTAGTATCGTAATAGTGCACACATACATGTGGCTGGGAAATTTGTGAAAATGAACACATTAAATACAAGACTGTTGCATTGAAACAGGCACATTTAATCCTGCAGTTTGGTTGTTTGTTATTTACTGTAAGCCATTTAAAAAAAAAGAACCTGTACATGTTCATATCATCTGCACACATTAAATGAATCAAGGATTTTTGGTTGGGAAGATGGTGGGCAAATTATGCAGGTAAATCTGTATCCAAATCAAACCCTATGTCAATATCATCACTACTATTGTCATCATTGTCGTCGTCATCATCTTTGTTGGTACAGTTTGTGCACTTGCATAAGTCTGTACAGTTCAGGTTATTTCTTTTGCAAACGCATCTTCCTTGAGCACAGCTGCTTGTCTTGCAGCCACAGGCAACCACCTCCATCAAGCTTTTGGGGGCTGGGGGCTGCGTCATCCACTTCACTGTGATGTTACCCTCTTGAACTGTCCACCCATGATCATGAGGTGATGGCGGTTCAGTGATGGCTACAGTAGCTCTTCTACCAATAGCCGCTTGGTAAGCACAACGTCTAATGTGCTGGATCAAGGCATCTTTACAAGGAGGTAGGCACTTTTCTGAAGATGTTGCACAGAAGGAGAGGTACCTGGCTTCACTGACATCTTTACATTTATGCCCGTACAAGTTGCAGACAAATTCCGTAAGGATGGAGATCAGTTCTGAATTTGGAATATAGTCAGCTCCGAGTTCCTCAAATGCTTTCAAGTAGTGAATATTCTGAAGTGCAATGTCAAGTGGCTTCTTTTTCCCCTTCCCATAAAATGCACTGGTGCTGTCACAACCGGAGAACACATGCAGTCCAATAAGAGCCCTGCAGAAATTCACAGTTACAACATTCAACAACCTTAATCCACCTCACTGCTGTCATGGGAGCAGCTTTCTCATTTTTCACGGAATCGAGGTGGAAAAAGCATTTTATTTGCCCGTCACTATCTGCCTTGCTGGTTTCCGCAGCAGGGGACGCCATGTTTACTCGTTGCTTGGAGAGGAAAGCTGATCAGTGATTGGTCCAGACGGATCACGTGGCGATCATCTTCGCGTTGAAAAAATTGTAAATGTTAAATTTTTTCTCGAGTTAGATTTCGTTTTTGTGCATATTTTTCGAGTTGAACTATGTGAATTGTTCTTCAATATATTTTTTACAACATTACTGTGTGAAGATCATTTAGACCGGTTTTACTGGAACGGAACTGAAAGATAGATTTTTCATCCGAGTGACTAGAGAAAGTGATTGTGCTGTCAGGACACTGCTCTTTCAAAAACCAGAGGCTTTCTGTGAGACATGTTTCTTTTACACAAAGTTCAGTGGAGTCAGAAAGTGGACAAAGCTCAGTAACTTGTGCCAATATTGGCTATTTAGCATAATAGAAGACATAATTATGAAATTATAATAAGAATGAAACATTCTGCCTTCTCTGAGTTACTAAGAGGATGGAGACTGTAGTTACAGTGATTGTCTGTTCTTTAAAAATAGATTTCAAACTAATAAAGCTGTTAGTAGGTTGGCAAGTAAATTAATAGTGTTGTTAGATTGATAACTAGCCATAGTCAGCTGGTAAGATGCTAACTTCAGAAATCAGCACTTAAAAATTACTTTAGATATAATCTATAGATTATTCATCAAAACTGCCGCATTTTAGATTTGTAACAGCCTAATATTACATTTAATGTATTGATAAAACCACTGCCATAAAACTATTAACATGATGAGCATATTCAGAGCATACTTTGAGCTTTATCAGAATAAATTATTCTATATTTTCATGTCAGGTGACTAAATCTCACTAAATATAAGCAAAAATCTAACATGTATACTGCATTTCATTTTTTCAACAAATGTGTAGTACATGTGTAAGTACCACCTCCAACTTTACCATTGCTGTGGTAAAGTTGGAAGGAAGGAAACTTCAGATCAAGTGGCCTAAATCCAGCCAGAGGAGAGAATTTGAGACCACTGATTCAGATCTGGTCCTCCTACTGGAACAACAGAAGGGTCCTGTTGAAAGAAAGCTGGAGAACATGGGATCCATCATCTACAACTATGGTACAGAGAGGTTTGGGGTAAAGGGCAGGATACCGAGGCAGCATAAAGCCCCTGTGGACCAGCTGAAGTCAAGAAGACAGCGGGAAACTGACAGATTGATGAAAGAAAGGAGACAATTGAGAAAGCATTGGAAGAAAGCCACAGAGACAGAGTGGGACTTGATGACTTGCAGACTGAAATAAAGCAGCGACTGACAAAGCTGTGAAGAGCAGAACACCTCAGATGGCAACACAAGAGGAAAGAACGGTCAAGGACCCTATTCTACAGCAATCTCTACAGCTTTGTCAAAAGCCTGTTTGACCGAGAGAAGAGTGGGAGCCTTAAAGTGCCCATAAAAGATCTGGAAGAGCACCTGAGGAAGACTTGCTCTGACGATCGGAGCCATGAGCCAGTCACCATCTCGAATGACATGCCACCAAGGCCAGCACTTGAGCAGCAAATGGACATAAGGCCCCCCACGTGGAGTGAGGTGGAGAAGACCGTGAAGCAGGCAAGACCAGCATCAGCCCCTGGGCCCAATGGTATCCCGTATAGGCTCTGTAAGCACACCCCTGGAGCCCTTAAATTCCTCTGGAAGTTGATGAAGGTAGCATGGCAGAAGGGAGTGGTACCAAAGGCACGGCGAAGAGTGGGAGGCATCCTGATCCCCAAAAGAGAAAAATGCTTCATCCATCAGCCAGTTTTGCCAGATCAGCCTGCTGAATGTAGAGGGAAAGATCTTCTTCACTGTTCTGGCCCAAAGGCTGTCTACATTCCTGCAAAGAAACACCTTCATTGATACGTCAGTGCAGAAGGAAGGAATCCAGGGTTTCTCAAGATGTCTGGAGCATGCCAATATCATCTGGCACCAAATCCAAACTGCCAAGAAGGAACTGAGAGACCTGCATGTCGTCTTTTTAGACCTCACCAATGCCTCTGGCTCAGTCCCGCACAAGATCTTGTGGACGGCCTTCGAGTACTTCACCGTACCAAACCACATCACACAGCTGGTCAAGAGCTATTTTCAGGATCTCCAGTTTTGTGTGACAGCCGGGAACAACACCACAGCCTGGCAGCACCTGGTAAGGGGCATCATGGCAGGATGCACCATTCCCCCCCTAGCATATGTCATGGCAATGAAAGTGATCATACGGGCATCCCGTTGGGTAGTGGGTGGCGAGAGGACCAAGAGTGGCCTGCATCTTACGCCAATTAGAGTGTACATGGAGTATAAGACCATCATCAAAGCAACAAAACCATGCACTAGGTGCTTGCTGCAGAAACTCCAGGAGAACATCCAGTGGGCAAGAATGGAGTTTAAGCCAAGCAAATCTCACAGCATCTCCATTGTTAAAGGCCAACTAACGGGAGTGCGGTTCCACATCAGCGATGAACCAATCCCCACAGTCTTAGAGAAGCCCATCAAGAGCCTTGGACGATGGTATAACACAGACCTCAGAGACACCCAACAGCTTGAACAACTCCAGCAGGACACGGCTAATGGCCTCAGGCAGATTAATAACACCACACTTCCAGGGAAACTGAAGCTCTGGCGCCTCCAGTTTGGGCTGCTGCCCAGACTCCTGTGGCCATTGACCATATATGAAGTCTCCCTAACCCATGCTCAGCGTCTGGAAGGGCTAGTGAGCTCTTTGTGAGGAAGTGGCTTGGCCTCCCAAAATGTCTCAGCAGCACTGGACTCTACAGCGATGGAGCCCTGTCGCTGCCATTGTCTAGCCTGGTTGAGGAATTCAAATGTGCCAAGGTGAGGCTGGACATGTCGCTTGCCAACTCCCGGGACCCTGTAGTAAGAAGTGCTGCTCCTACCCTGGCAAAAGGTAAGAAGTGGACCCCAAACATGGCTGTACTACAGGCCAAATCTGCGCTCCTCCATTGTGACGTGGTGGACCACGTCCAACAAGGTAGAGGAGGCCTTGGCTTCTGAACAGTGACACCTCTCTGGCAAAAGGCATCTCCAGCTGAACGCCGAACTATGGTGGTAGAGGAGGTGCGTCAATAGGAGGAAGCAGCCAGAAGGGCCAGAGCCGTAGCACAAGCCAAACAGGGTCAATGGACGAGGTGGGAGAGTGTCGAAAAGAGGAAAATCACATGGAGAGAACTCTGGGGCATGGAATCCAACAGGCTGAGCTTCATCATCCGAGCTACATATGATGTGCTGCCCTCTCCCACAAATCTGCAGCTGTGGCTTGGAAAGGATACATCTTGCTCTCTGTGTACAGCCCCAGCAACACATGTGCGAAATGATAAGAATGAAACATTCTGCTTTCTCTGAGTTACTAAGAGGATGGAGACTGTAGTTACAGTAGTTGTCTGTTCTTTAAAATTAGATTTCAAACTAATGAAGCTTTTAGTAGGTTGGCAAGTAAATTAATAGTGTTGTTAGCTTGATAACTAGCCACAGTCAGCTGGTAAGATGCTAACGTCAAAAATCAGTACTTAAAAATGACTTTAGATATAATCTATATATTATTCATCAAAACTGCCACACTTTAGATTTGTAACAGCCTAATATTGCATTCAATGTATTGATAAAAATTACTGTCATAAAACTTTTTGTCATATTTGCTATGTGACAGCAGATGATCAATAATTGTCCAGTTTTGTCAGCTTCATTATTAACTACACAGAGCTTATCTACAATATTAGTGCAGTATTGTTTGCATGATAATTTATAATCAGTAACATGTCACATGATGTACAGAAACACGATTGTATTAACATGATGAGCATATTCAGAGCATATGCTCATCATGTTACTACATGATGAGCATGTATTTACATGACAGATAACAGTGTTTTCCCCACCCTCCTTAACCCCACTATGGTGCCCTTGAGCAAGGCCCTTAACCCCAACTGGAGCTGCTCAGTGGTCACAGGTCAGTCTGTGGTTGTACTGGGCAGCTTCCTGGTGTGAATGTGAGACTGTGAACAGAGCATCCTTGAAAAAGAGAGGTTGTCTGTCAGTGGAACTACCCTGTATAAATAAGCGTAAAATAAAATAAACATGGACAAAGTTATCTCAAAATGTGCTTTTAAGAATTGTCATCCTTTCATTGACATTCTTTCAGAAGACCACAACTGTCTCCAGACAGGCCAGGATCATTTAACTTGCTTTTACCCATTATTTTATTAAGCTCATGTTTTAGCTGCTTTTAGCTCTATATTAATTTTTAAACAAAAAAAAATATTAAAATGAATTCTTTGTTCAATTTCAAATAAAATGTAATATAAAATTTTATAATACAGGAGAACACAATGTGTTTGTTGACTCCAAATAAATAGGTCTAAAATTCTAAAATCTACAACTAAAATCCTAAAAATGTTCGACAGGAGAACGCAAACTAAATTGTATTGCATTTTATAAAAAGATTAATATCTAAAAAACTAAATTTCACAAAAAGTCCACCTCTATACAATATTTTCATTGCAGAAAAAAATGTTTCAAACTAAGACAAAAAAAAACCAACAAAACAGACAAAATATAATTCCACAGGACAGAATTCCTCAACATTTTGTTAAAATCTCAACAATAAACTCTGTTACAGCATGGATGGAGCTGTAACTCCATGGTTACAGGGAGAGGGGAGGTAGAACTTTTTATGTTCAGTTATACAGTACATGGAGCTTTTACAGAGTTTTTCCGTGTGGGCCTTGTGTATGTGTGTGTGTGTGTGGGGGGGGGCAGCAGCGAACCTGCCTGCCATTTGCAACCCACTGCATACTCTCTGGGGTGGTTGGAGCCGCAGAGTATCTGCAGAGAGTGGCGTTCATGGGACAGCGAAGAGGGCAGTCTGCAGCAGGAGGAGAGCACCCAAGGGCCCGTGCCATAATCTGTCGGGCGGTCGCTGATGCAGCAGTTCAGTTCCACTTTTTTCCACCAAAATAAAACGGTCTTCCTTTTCCCCAAATTGTATCAAAAGGCTTCGGGGTCTGGACAGAGGACTCTCGGGGTCCAGATCCGGACCGGAGTCCGCCAGTTGGTGACCCCTGGTATATGATTTTATTAGAAGTCAGCAAGTCCTCCACCAGTAAGACAACAGAGGTTGTTTGTTCCAATACATTTCACTGCAAATCCATAAACCATCTAGATCAGACCCTGGAACATAGATATGAGTGTAATACCCCCTTTATACAGAGGTGCAGATCTGGCCATTTTTTTTTAATCTATCAATGACATTTAATGATTTCCACACTCTCCACAGTGTCCTCAGACTTTTGACTCAGTCCAAAACACACACGGCTATCCTAAATGATCTCGAAGATCAAAAATTGGTCTAATATCTCAAAGATCTCCATGCTGTATTAAGGGGCCCCAAGAGCGTGTAGGTACAAGGTGTAGAAGATTGTAGACAGGTTCCTGTTTGATGTCATCATGTGACTGAATTATTTCACTATAAAAACTCCTAACTTCACCTCTGTCTCCTGTGGCAGGGAGGAGATGACCATCAGGATCCTGCTGCTCTTTTTCCTGACCACATGTGTCAGTTTCCACCTTCACTTTATCAACTCAAGAACACCTGAACAGATCTGTTCAGTTCTCAGTGTCTTTGCTGCTCTCTTTTCCAACATGACAGACCTCCTACCAGGCAGAGGAGAACATCAAAATCAGATTGGAATGACTGGACCTTCACCTCTAAACATGAGAGACTGAACAGGGGGAATAACTACAGCCCCAGTTTGTAGCTGTTGGAGGGGTGGCTGATGAAAAAAGTACCCAACATTTAAAATGAGTCATATAAAATCATGTAACTTCTTGTTCAACTTGAGTTTAAAAATAAGGAGCTTTTGGAAAATGCAACCATATTTATTTAATTTAATTCTGAGATGGTTTGATGTGTGCTGTAGGTCATATAGTGTCACTAAAACCCTTAAAATCCATCCGTCCATCTTCTACCGCTTTTCCTGAGGTCCGGGTCGCGGAGGCAGCAGTTCAAGCAGAGAAGCCCAGACTTCCCTCTCCTCAGCCACCTGCTTCAGCTCTTCAGAGAGGATACCAAGGCATTCCCAGGACTAACTGGGAGACGTAGTCTCTCCAGCAAGTCCTGGGTCTGCCCCAGGGTCTCCTCCCAGTGGGACATGCCTGAAACACCTAAGTGGGTGTCCAGAAGGACACCCACTTAGAAGAAGAAATGTCCAGAAGGCATCCTGATCAGATGCCTGAACCACCTCAACTGGCTCCTTTCAAACCTCTCTTGGATGACTGAGCTCCTCAACCTATCTCTAAGGGTGAGTCCAGCAATCTTATGAAAAAAGCTCATTTCAGCCGCTTGTATCCGCAATCTCATTCTTTTGGTCATTACCCAAAGTTCATGACCATAGGTGAGGGTAGGAACGTAGATCGACCGGTAAATCCACAGCTTTGCCTTAGAGCTTAGCTCCCTCTTCACCACAACAGACCGGTACAACATCCGCATCACTGCAGATGCTGCTCCGATCCATCTGTCAGTCTCTCGCTCCATTCTCCCCTCACTCACGAATGAGACCCCGAGATACTTAAACTCCTCCACTTGGGGGCAGGAGTTTGTCCCCAACCCAGAGAGGACAATCCGCCTTTTTCCGGCTGAGGACCTTGGACTCGGGCTTGGAGGTACTGATTGTCATCCCAGCCAATTCACACTCGGTAGCAAACCGTCCCAGTAAGACCTGTAGGTCATTGCTGGATGAAGCCAGCAGGACAACATCATCTGCAAACAACAGAGATGAGATCCTGTGGTCACCAAGCATGACACCCTCCCTTCCCTGGCTGCGCCTAGAAATCCTGTCCATAAAAATTATGAACATGATTGGTGACAAACGGCAGGCCTGGCGGAGTCCAGCTCTCACTGGGAATGAGTCTGACCGAGTGTTGGCAATACGAACCAAACTCTGACAACGGTCGTATAGAGACCAGATAGCTCATAACAACAAGCCCAATACCCCATACTCATGAAGCACCTCCCACAAAAAACCACGAGGGATGCGGTCAAATTACTTCTCCAAGTCCACAAAACACATGTAAACTGGTTGGACAAACACCCACAAACCCTCGAGGAATGTCGAGAGGTTAAGAGTTGGTCTGATGTGCCGCGGCCAGGACGAAAACCATATTGCTCCTCCTGAATTCGTGGTTCGACCAACGGTCGGACCAACCCTTAAAATGTGTGATTACATTTTTCTTAATATTAATGTAAACTTATTTTGGGATCATGTCTACCCATACTATCAGTAGTCAGCAGATCCAACTCGAGAAGTTATTTAAAGAAAATGTAGTAAACAAGTGATCCCTCAGAATTACTTGATATAGTAAATTAATTAACTAAATAACAGTAATAAGTATTCACTGAGCCAAAAAAGAAAAACAATTAGAAAAAAATCCTGATTGCTTTTACTCAAGTATACATGACTGCACTCTTTCAGAATCTTGATTTCACTGATTTTAAATAAATGGGAGCAAAGTTTTTCTCATCATAATGTGAAATATTTCTAATTGCTTGTAACAGTGATCTGTGTGGAGTTTGCATGTTCTCCCGTGTTGCATGGGTTTACTCCGGGATTTCTCGGTTTCCTCCCACATGCCAAAAACATGCATGTTAGGTTAATTGGCTGTTCTAAATTGTCCCTAGATATTTGTTTCCTTATAGGCCCTTAGAATAGAGGGTTAGTATTAATGAAAGCGCTTTGAGTGGTCTTTGTGACTAGAAAAGCGCTATATAAGTGCAGGTTAGTTAGTTAGTTAGTATACTCTGGCTCAGTGAATACTTACTGTTTCTACATATGATTTTACTATAATTGAGGGCACATGTAGGTAGTTTATATTTTAGTTTTAGAAACAGAAAATACTTGTCAAATTGCAAAGCTGCAAAATAAAAAAATGAGTTGCAAACTTATTAAAACAGCTGGAAATGTAGATGAAAAAAGTTAAGCAAGAGTGAAGGTATTACACTCTAATATTTTCTTATTGAAGTAGTTTTTAGGGGACTACTCTTGTATCTATCCAAGCTAAGCATATAAGGTAATGCTACTTTTACTTGAGTACATTTTTTTAGCTATTCTACCCACCTCTGTAAACAAGGAGATGTTTTAGAGTCACATGATTCACATAAGTGCCAATGGGAGTTAAGTTTTAGCACCCTTAACACAATCACGTCTTTAGAAGTTAAAGAGCTTATTATCGTTCTCTTAATGAAAAGTAATAATTTCAACATTAACTTGTAACTTCTATGCAGATAAATGGATTAGATGATTTTAAATATTTGAATCAAATCCAGTGTTGTACAGTTGAATTCTCACTGTATAAAGTTGGTTGCTCCTTTTAATAAAGGATTTTTACAGATATTACACTTTCCATTTTCTTCCATGCAGACATTTTTCAAAGGTAATAATAAAAATAATAATAATTGCATCACATTTATATAGTGCTTTTTAATGGACACTCAAAGATGGTTTACAATGGATACATTATTCATTCACTCACAGATAATGGTAAACAATGGTAAGCTCCTTCTGTAGCCACAGCTGCCCTGGGGCAGACTGATGCAAACATGGCTGCCAATCCACACAACGGCCTCTCCAATCACAACTGAACATTTATACACATTCATACCAGTGTCATGGCCACTGGAGGCAAGGTTGGTAAAGTGTCTTGCCCAGGGGACACAACAGCAGGATGGCTGGGGAGAGCGGGATTCAAACCGTCAACCCTCTGGTTATTGGACAACCCACTCTACCTCCTCAGCCACTGCTGAGGTATATCGCTACTTTGAACTACAACTCCCACAATCCACTGGCAATTCAATGTTCCTTAGCTCACAAAAAGAGCAAAAATGCCATCACGTGGGCAAAAGGTGCAACTACATGTTTGTACTTACAGATAAGCACTTCATTATAATCTGCAGAACAAATAAGATGCCAAAATACATTTAAAAATATTGTAGGGTGTCTCATTTAAAGCAACATACAGTCCCTCACACCAGTTTAACAAAAACAAAGTCTGAGACAGTTTCTGTGATACTATCGATGTGTAGAGCAGTGAAGCAGTATTTAAACAGCACTTTTCAGAACAAATCTCATTGATTCAATGGGAACTGAATAAAGGTTTAAAAAAATAAATTCAAAGACTTATTGGATAAGATTAAATGGATAGCTTAAAAAAAACAAAGTATTTGAAATAAAAAATCATAGTAAAATATACTAAAAGTGTTAAAATGTGTAAAAAATGGATGATGCTGAGATTTAGAAAAAAAGACCCCATAAGAATTTATTAGCCATCTAATATTTCTATTTCCCAGGCTGCTTATAGCTCATAATGCTCAAATCATTAATACAGTAGTAACGTTGAACTTCCTCCAGGAGCAGATGCTGTTCTCTCCTTGTTACTTCATCACCAATTCTTCTGAAGACCAGGATGTGTTTGAATGTTAAAACAGGAGATCAACCTCATCTCTGGACCTTTGCTGTTTAAAAAAAGAGAGCTAAATAAATACAAGACATAATGCAGATATGGTATTTACTAAACTAAACACAATAAATTAGTACACAATGAAAGCTCTAATTTTTTTCCTGTTTTACAAACTGTTGAATTTTCCTAATCTACTGGCACTGACTCTGCTCCTGTCCCTGTAAATCAGTAGTTACTTAAGCCCATAACTCGCCATGGATCATAGGCCATCGATGACCCCTTGCCATCGCACTCGGTTCTGGGCTGCTCTCTCTACTCCCCTCCAGTTGGTTCCCTACTGTTTCAGCTCCGCCACAGTGTCTTGTCTCCAGCTGTTTCAAGGCCAGCCTCTCTTTCTCTTCCCCTGCGGGTTCCAGGTCAGGATTTGGTGTGTGATGCTGGTTTCCTGAGGGTGTGCCCAATCCAGTCCCACTTCCTCCGCAGAATCTGTTCTGCCACTGGCTTCTGTCCTGCTCGCTCCAACAAGTCTTCATTCCTGATCTTCTCCAGCCACCTGATGTTAAAGATGCACCTCAGGCATGTGTTAAAGAAAGTCTGGCTCTTCTGCTGCATCATCTTTGTCGTTCTCCAGGTCTCACATCCATAAAGTAGAACAGACTTGACGTTAGAGTTGAAGATGCAAAGTTTTGTTCTCGTGCAGATCTCTTTTGATGCCCAGATATTCTTCAGTATAACAAAAGCTGCTCTTGCCTTGCCGATCCTGGCTGTGACGTGTCGGTCTGTGGCCCCCTGTTAATCTACCATGCTTCCCAGGTAGACAAAGGGCTCCACCTCTCTGATGGGCTTTCCTCCAACTGTGACTGGTGTTTTGGCAGTGGTGTTAATCTTCATCAGCTCTGTCTTCTTCTTATTGATCTGGAGTCCTGTCCCGGCTGATGTAGTCTCCAGGTGAGTAGTCTTGTCCTGCATCTGGCTGTGGTTACTGCGCATCCGGAAAGTATTCACAGCGCTTCATTTTTTCCACATTTTGTTGTGTTACAGCCTTATTCCAAAAGGGATTAAATTCATTTTTTCCCCTCAAAATTCTACAAATAATTCGACTTGGCAAAATTTGGAGGGAGAAGGTGGGTGGATGAGGCTCCACCCACCCAAACTCACTGGATTAGGGACCTAATTCAGTTTTTACATTTAGAAAAATTGAGATCCACTTTGAAGAGATCCACCGACAAGTTTTATAAGGCCTGGCAGCCATTTACTTTAAAATCAAATCGACCTTTATTGTCATATTGCTGTACATACAACTGTAGTGCAGGCAAGATGAAATTGCGTTTCTCTCGGCATCCATATAAGTTAAAAAAAAAAAAAAAAAAAAAAAAAAAGAACATAATTTAAGACACACTCACACACACCCTCACCCCCCACCCCAACACAGCCATTCACACTTCCCTGAGACATACTTGAAAACTAACCAGAACTATAATATACAAATAATATACATAATGTCCATAGGTGCAGTAGTATGTATGAGAGATTCCGGATCAACTGTTCAGCATCCTAACAGCTTGTGGAAGGAAGCTGTTAATCAATCTGGTGGTTCTGCCTCTGATGCTCCGGAATCGTTTGCCAGATGGCAGAAGTTCAAAGTGTTTATGCAGAGGGTGAGAATGGTCCTTGACAATGTTCAGTGCCCTGCTCCTACAACGGTTCTGAAAAAGTTCTTGGACAGAGGGGAGGGAAACTCCAATTACCCTCTCAGCTCCCTTAACTATCCTCTGCAGGGCTTTTTTGTCTGACATACTGCAGCTGGAGTACCATGTTGCAATGCAGTACGTCAGAACACTCTCCCCACACCTCTGTAGAAGGTCCTGAGGATGCAAATGGGGAGAGAGGCCTGTTGAGTTTCCTCAAGAAGTGCAGTCTCTGCTGGGCCGCTTCCTGATCCCCAAGGAATTCTTGCTCAAGGTCAGGTCCTGCGAGATCTGCACTTGAGGAACTTGATGTTCTCCACTCTCTCCACTAAACAGGCGCCGATGCTGAGAGGGACGTGTTCAGACTGTGACCGCCGGAAGTCGATAATCATCTCCGTTTTGTCCACGTTGAACACCAGATTGTTCTCCCTGACCAACCCTCTAGGTCTCTCACTCTTCCTGTACAATCGATTCCTCATCCCTCTGAATAAGTCCCACCACTGTGGTGTCATCTGCAAACTTAATAATCTGGTTCCCCTCGTGTCTGGATACACAGTCATGTGTTTAGAAGAGTAAAACAACAGTGGACTGAGTACGCAGCCTTGAGGGGATCCGGTGCTCAGCGTGATGGAGTTGGAGATGTTATTTCCAACCAGACAGACTGAGGTCTCTCAGTCAGGAAATCCAGGATCCAGAGACATGTGGCGGTGTTCAGACCAAGAAGGAGTAATTTCTCCATCAGCCCCTCTGGGGAATAATGTGTTGAATGCTGAACTGAAATCAATGCTACAGGAGTCTGGCGTAGGTTTCTTTCTGATCCAGGTGGGTGATGACAGAGTGCAGGGTGGTGACTATAGCATTCTCCGTGGAGCAGTTTGAACGATATGCAAACTCGGAGCAGGTCATGCGATGCAGGGAGGCAGGCTGTGATGTGTGGTTTAACAAGCCGTTCAAAACACTTCATCACAATAGGAGTCAGTGCAACAGGACGATAGTCATTCAGACAGACACAACTGGTTTCTTTGCCACCGGTACTATGATAGAGGTCTTAAAGCATCTGGGAACGATGGCCTGACTCAGGGAGATGTTATAAATGTCAGTCAGGACATCCGCCAACTCGCTCGTGCAGTCTCGGAGCACATGTCTTGGGATGTTGTCCGGACCTGCAGCTTTACGTGGGTTGACCCTGGTTAGGGTCCTCCGTGTGTCCGCTGTGTTGATGGTGATAGCTGGTCCAACCGATGGTGGAGATGGGCCAGCCCTCCCTCTGATTGTCGGGTTTGATGCTTCAAAACGTGCAAAGAAGTTGTTGAGCCTGTCTGAAAGCGAAGTGTCATCATCATCGACCCCCTGCCTAGACTTATAGTCCGTCAGCGCCCAAACTCCCTGCCACATCCGCTTGGTGTTCCTAGTGTCACAGAGGTGTCCCTGGATTTTCTCCGCATAGGCGCGCTTCGCCGTCTTAATTCCCTTTGAGAGCGCAGACCTGGCTGAGCGGAGGGCGACCCTGCCCTTCGCTCTTAAGACTGCATCTCTGGCTGTGAGCAGCGAGCGCACCTCTGCAGTCATCCAGGGCTTATGGTTGCCCCGTGCAGTGATAGTCTTCACCATAGTGACATCCTCTGTGCACTTCGCGATGTAGCTGGTGACTGTTTCAGCATACTCCTCCACATCTGTCTTGTCTTCCTGGAAGGCTGCTATTTTGAAGACCTCCCAGTCTGTGTGCAGAAAACAGTCTTTCAGTGCTGAGGTTGCACTCTCTGGCCAAATCCTGATTTGTTTCACTACTGGCCTGCTGCGCTTCAGTAAACGTTTGTAGGCAGGCACCAGCATCACGGATATGTGGTCAGAAAGGCCGAGGTGGGGGCGAGGTGTTGCCTTATATATATATGTTTATACATATATTATATGTAAAGAATACAAATAATATCAATATTTGATACAAGTCTCCCCGTGTCTGCGTGGGTTTACTCCGGGATTTCTCCAGTTTCATCCCACATGCCAAAAACATGCTTGTTAGGTTAACTGGCATCAAACTGGGGATTCTAAATCGTCCTTAGGTATGGATGTGAGAGTGAATGGTTGTCCGTCTCTCTGTGTTGGCCCTGCGATGTACTGGCAATCTGTCCAGGGTGTACCCTGCCTCTCGCCCAAAGATGCTGGGATAGGCTCCAGCCCCCCCCCGACCCGAGAAGGATTAAGCAGAAGAAGATGGATGGAATCAAATTGGAGAAAAAAAAGAATAACTTTTTTTTTTTCTCTTTCTCTCCTGGTTTCTTTTTTTTTTGGGGGGGGGATTTGGGAAGTTTTGTTGTGTTGTATAAAATGTTGAATTGTTAATATTTAAAACTTGAATAAATAAAAAGTGTAAAAAAAATTCTACAAATACCCCATAATGACAATGTGAAAAAAGGTTGGTTTTTTTTAGATTTTTGAAAATTTATTAAAAATAAAAGTCTAAGAAATCACATGTACATAAGTATTCAGAGCCTTTGTTCAGTACTTTGTTGATGCACCTATGGCAGCAATAACAGCCTCAAGTTTTTCTGAATTTGACGCTACAAGCTTGGCACACCTGTCTTTAGCAGTTTGGCCCATTCCTCTTTGCAGCACCTCTCAAGCTCCATCAGGTTGGATGGGAAGCGTTGGTGCACAGCCATTTTCAGATCTCTCCAGTGATTTTCAATTGGATTCAAGTCTGGGCTCTGGCTGGGCCACTCAAGGAGATTCACAGAGTTGTCCTGATGCCACTCCTTTGATATCTTGACTGTGCGCTTAGGGTCGTTGTCCTGCTGAAAGATGAATCGTCACCCCAGTCTGAGGTCAAGAGCACTCTGGAGCAGCTTTTCATCCAGGATGTCTCTGTACATTGCTGCATTCATCTTTCCCTATATCCTGACTAGTCTCAAAGTTCCTGCCGCTGAAAAACATCCACACAGCATGATGCTGCTACCAACATGCTTCACTGTAGGGATGGTGTTGTCATGGTGATAAGCGGTGCCTGGTTTCCTTCAAACAGGACGCTTGGCATTCACGAAAAAGAGTTCAATCTTTGTCTCATCAGACCAGAGAATTTTGTTTCTCATGGTCTGAAAGTCCTTCAGGTGCCTTTTGGCAAACTCCAGGCAGGCTGCCATGTGCCTTTTACAGAGGAGTGGCTTCCATCTGGCCACTCTACCATACAGGCCTGATTGGTGAATTGCTGCAGAGATGGTTGTCCTTCTGGAAAGTTTTCCTCTCTCCACAGAGTAATGCTGGAGCTCTGACAGAGTGACCATTGGGTTCTTGGTCACCCCCCTCACTAAGGCCCTTGTCCCTGATCGCTCAGTTTAGACGGCCGGCCAGCTCTAGGAAGAGTCCTGGTGGTTCCAAACTTCTTCCATTTGCAGATGATGGAGCCACTGTGCTCATTGGGACCTTCAAAGTAGCAGAAATTTTTCTGTACCCTTCCCCAGATTTGTGCCTCGAGACAACCCTGTCTCAGAGGTCTATAGACAGTTCCTTTGACTTCATGCTTGGTTTGTGCTCTGACATGCCTGTGGGACCTTATACAGACAGGTGTGTGTCTTTACAAATCATGTCCAATCAACTGAATTTACCACAGGTGGACTCCAGTTAAGCTGTAGAAACATCTCAAGGATGATCAGTGGAAACAGGATACACCTGAGCTCAATTTTGAGCTTCATGGCAAAGGCTGTGAATACTTAGGTACATGTGATTTCTTAGGGTTTTTTTTTAATTTTTAATAAACTTGCAAAAATCTCAAACTTTTTTCACATTGTCATTATTGGGTATTGTGTGTAGAATTTTGAGGAAAAAAAATGAATTAATCCATTTTGGAATAAGGCTGTAACATTAAAAAAAAATGTGGAAAAAGTGAACCACTGTGAACACTTTCTCGATGCACTGTATGTGACAGGAGCGCAAGGTCATCAGCAAAGTTGAGGTCATTCAGCTGCGTCCAGAGTGTCCACTGTATCCCGTTTTTCTTGCCTGTTGTCATGATCTTCATGATGCAATTGATGATCAAGAGGAAGAGGAATGTGACAGCAAGCACCCCTGGCAGACTCCGTCTTCACTTCAGCTCTCTTGAACAGCTGGTAGCGTGTGCGATCCTGCAGCTCATGTCTTGGTAGAGGCACTGGATGAGGGAGATGATCTTCTTGGGAACTCCATAATGCCTCAACAACTTCCACAGCGTCTCATGGTCCACGCCGTTGAAAGCCTTCTCGTAGTCTATGAAGTTGATATAAGGGGTGAGTCCCACTATAAATCAGTGCTAGGTTTTTAAAAAAATCTCACAAATAAGCTGATTGATGTTATCTTTTAAAAATAATTATTAAGTTTAATGTATTTATGGCTGAAACTTTACCACAGCAGTCTACTCTTCACATTTACAACACATTTGTTTAAAAAATAAAATACAGTATACATGTCACAGATTTTTGCTTATGTTTAGTGAGATTTACTCACCTGACATGAAAATATAAAATAATTTATTCTGATGAAGCTCTAAGTACGCTCTGAATATGCTCATCATGTTAATACAATCATGTTTCTGTACATCATGTGACATGTTACAGATTATAAATTATCATGCAAACAATACTGCACTAATATTGTGGATGAGCTCTGTAGTTAATGATGAAACCGACAAAACTGTACAGTTGTTGATCATCTGCTGTCACTAGGCAAATGTGACAATAAGTTTTATGACAGTGGTTTTTATCAATACATTAAATGTAATATCAGGCTGTTACAAATCTAAAGTGGCAGTTTTGATGATAATCTATAGATTATATCTAACGTAATTTTTTAAGTGCTGATTTTTTGATGTTAGCATCTTACTAGCTGACTGTGGATAGTTATCAAGTTAACAACACTACTAATTTACTTGCCAGCCTACTAACAGCGTTATTAGTTTAAAACCAAATTTTAAAGGACAACCACTGTAACTACAGTTTCCATCCTCTTAGTAACTCAGAGAAGGCAGAATGCTTCATTCTTATTGTCATTTCATAATTATGTCTTCTATGATGCTAAATAGCCAAGATTAGCACAAGTTACTGACATTTGTCCACTTTCTGACTCCACTGAACTTTGTGTAGAGGAAACATGTCTCACAGAAAGCATCTGGTTTTTGAAAGAGCAGCGTCCTGACAGCAGGATCACCTCCTCCTGGGCTGCTACAACTCCACAACACCTGAATGGAGGCTCTGCTGTTAATCTCTGCTAATCAGTTGCCCTGGCTAATGATGTTTTGTATGCATACATGACGCCTCTTCTCATACATGATATCATTATTATTATTTTTACAAACCTGGCATGTGGCTGCTGGACATCACTTTGAATTCACCACTCAAGTCCGTGTTGAGTGTTTTAACAGTAAACAGCACCTAAAAGCGAGAGTTGCAGGCATAAAGCAAAGTTCTTTCCATCTGTGTTCGACTAGTTTTGGACTGAGCCTAGGTCCCGGATGTGTGGCATAAAAAAACTGAATTTGTATGACAAGAAGTGAAACTGAACTCTGATAATGAATTAGGGAGCTGAATTTTTCAAATAAATGAAATACAGTTTCAATTTTATTGCAATACACATTCAAACCAATAGATTCAATTTCAAATTAGGCAATTCAGATTCAAATTTTAAAAGCAATTATTCAAACTGATTAATCAGTTTCAAATTCAGTTATTCAAAATTCAAATAATTAAAATTCAATTCCGTCCTGCTGGTGCCAAACATTATTCCACAAGCGCAAGCATAGGAATTTTGAAGAGGACATTTCCTCAAAATTTAGAGGTAAGAACAACAAAAATAAATGCACTGAAACTGTCATATCAAGTGCAAGCACGATTCTTGTTACAGCTATGAAACAACAAAAATCAACAGAGTTGTGAAAATCTGTTTCTAAAAGTTGTTGCCTTCACCAGCCCCTCCCACAGCAGAACAACCTGGCAACATGGGTGTAAATCAAGGGGGCCGGGGGGGGGATTTTTTTTTATTTTAAAATTGCAGCTATTCTCAAATGTGTAACTTTTTCTCATTGATTATTGCATTTATAAATGTCAAAACTTTTTTGTTGTAAATTGCCACTTTTCCCTCATAAATCTGCTGTTTTTGCATCCTAAGTCTAAGGTTTTTTTTTTTCTAAATTTGTAACCTTTTTATAATGTGAGTTTTTTCTTGTAAATTTACATATTTTTTCCTCACTAAATTTGCAACTTTTTTTCTAGTAAACTTAGTAGAGTCATTTTTGGGGGTTTCGTGACCAGCCTCCCAGGACCTTTTTTTCCTCACTGGATTTAGCATTCTAGACCCATTTTAATGAAAATAAGCTCCCATGTGCCTCCAAAAATTACGGGAAACCTTTTTTTTGCCCAAAATTCAAAATGGCCACCAAAATGCTTACCACCACCTATATCTCAGTAACTAATTCAGCTAGGAGGTTGATTTTGGTGTCTAGACATAGGTTTTTGGGGTCAAGCATTCCATTAATGCTATTAGTTTACTTGTGAAACAAACCCATCACGATGAAAATCCATATGGCCGCCAAAATGGCCACCGATTAACATTTTTTTTTGTTTCTTGACTACTAAGGCACCTAGAAAGCTGATGTTGGTGTCAAAAACAGAGGTTTAAGGGGTCATACTATCTGTTTATTCCAATAAAAAGTGTGTTTAAATGATTACATATCGAGAAATTCCAGATGGCGGGCCGGCTGTCATTTTTCACATGCAATGGGACTTTTTCATATCCGTCACAAATGAGCTAAAAAAAAGTCAAGTGGAGGCTCCTGTGAACCATCCATTGTGTTCATTAGTGCCCTCATTGTCTATCAAGGTCAAAATGGCCCCCAGCCGCCATCTTGGAATACACTTTACGCAAGGCACATTTTCTCTAGACCTTATGTTAATGCACGCAAACGTCCAACTCAATTACATGTAGGTCCACTATCAATCACCACATCACATCATACTAAGATGTCCAAACTACACATCACTATCACTACTTGATTCACTATCAATGAATGAGTCACTGTATGAACTTGCGCTATCTGAAGCACTGTCTTCACCACTGCTGCTCTCCTCACTGTTGACTTCTGTGTTCGGTTTCGTCATTGACAGGGGAGTGGCGGTTGAGTCGATCGTACAGGTAGACATAGACCATTCACCAAATGCCACCCATGACCGATTGGTGATGGGTGACTTTGAAGGTGGAAGTTCGTCAGCAAGTACGCAAGGTAGTTTGTCCTGAGGAGGTGATGATGCAGACTGTCTGTGTCTGGTATTAATCTCATTGTGTTTTTTTTCTTTTGTCCCCTCCACTTGTTAGCCCTTGCTATCCCTGGTGTTATGCTGTTAGAATCCCCATAGACGAAGCGAATTACAAATTTTCTAAAGTTACTGATAACATTGCGGTGGGCATGGGAGGTGTGCGCCACATGATGAAGTAACTTGTATGCCTCCTTAGATTTCGCCAAGCGTCCTACTGTCAGCAATTACTTGCCCTGAAGGAACCCAGAGTTATGATCACACCCGCTAATGACATGTACTGAAATGATGGATTGAGATATTTCTTCACTACACAAACGTTTGGCATCAATCAGTTGATGTTTGCGTTTTATGCACAAGATCCCCGGTGTCCTATGAGCCACATATGCTGCCTGGACATAGTGTCAGTGTCTTCTGTGTCATCCACGACTGCTGCTTTGTAGCCCTTTGACCGTAGCACACTATACATCGTTGAACATGGCAGTGTCTGCTTCTGCTTGAAAGCATACGAATTCTGGCAATTCCTCACCCGTAGTCAGATTCTGTGCATAGCTGCTGACCACACAATAGACTATCTCGGTCTCTGTAGTCTCTGCCGCTCTCTGGAATTCCCTTTTCAGAAAAGCCTGTAGACGGATCTTGTTCGCAGGTTTACCTAGCAGAGCATGGAACTCCTTACTTAGGGAAACTTGTCCTCTGCCTTCATAAACACGTTCTTTACTGGCATCTGGTTCTGTCGATGTATCCGTTCACTGTCCTTAATGCTGTAGTCCTGTTCGTATGAATCGTTCACGCAAATGATCCTTTCTGCATTCGGGTGCCTACGCAGGACAAAACCCACCATTTTCTGTGCATAGTCGCCCCAGGTAAACTTGGTACCGTCCCTCTTCTCCCTGTCCTCAGGTTGTTGGTACCGCAAGGTGCCAAATGAGACCCATGTCAATGAGGGATGTATATACTTCAGGTTCTGGAGTCACAGTCATTGTCAATTTTTGCAAAAGTTTGCTTTTCTGTGACTTGCGGAATGTTCCATTGGCATTGAAGATCGAAAGGCATTCAGGTGTGACACGATGTTGCATGACATCTTCAAGTTTCAGTGTCCCGCTACTGTCAACTAATCCAACAACTGCGGCCATTGCGTCCCGCTCCATTCCCTCCGCCTTTTCCCTTTAAATTCTCTGCTACTCCTCCATTCAGTTCTTGACTAGAAAAGTTCTGTCGCTGCTACGAGGAACTCTGTCATTCAAAGACTTGGTTTTGGAATACACCCTCTCATCCATGAACTCCTTAACTTTACTTCTACCATCCTCCTTGGCCGATGCAAGATCAACAGCAAGTGAATCGGAAGCTGGGATTCCTGACTGAAGAGACCGCAGTGTCTGGTTAGTATGGTCGAACGGATCACACTCAAACTCATTAAGACAGGAACTGATGTCTTGCACGGCTTGTTCATCCTTTCTTATTCTACTCAATGAGCAATCAGCATGCTCGGATTTCCTATGGCCCTTGTGATAGCATGAAAATGCACCAGCTCTTCTCACTCGATTGATGTTATTCACGTTCCTAGTGTTGAAAGGAGTTGCTTCTCATTGTTCAGAATGGCCAACCAACCAGACTTTAGCTTCGAACCCTTATTCATCGTTGACTCAATCCATATGTCCAGAGCAACACAGGAATACGGATTTCCTGTCATTGACTGTGCGAAGCATACCATCATTCATAAACGCAGCCTGTTCTAACGGGAAGGGGTATCAAGTACTGCTATGAAAATCTGGGAGATGTCGTCCATACTTGTCATTGTCATAGATTTGCATCCAAGGTAGCATGAGCTTGAGTGAGGACTTATACTCATCCAGTTGCTTGTTCTCAGAGCGTGGATATTTTGGGTCAGGGCTTTCCACCATTTCCATGAAGGATAACCAGTATTCTGCCAAGGGGGCACCCTCAAAAGTCCCTGAACAGCGTCTCAATGAGATCTTTCAGCCTCCGCATTGTGCGCTAACTCAGCGTGTACAGCCGCTAGTTCCTGATATCAATCTCATGTCTGAGCCTGGCTAGAGCTGACTTTTACCTCTTCGGATAGAGGAGAAACCTTCCAAACGCTTGTCTAGGGCATGATGGACTAGAGTCGCGTAGAACAGGGCGAAGACAGCGAACTCCGCGCTTGAAATGCTTTCCACGAAGGGCTTGATCTACCGGAGCCTCTGCTATAACACCTGCAGCTACCAATACATCAGAGATGCCGGATCCATGGAACCATTTGTATATCGTGTAAATGAACGACATCTGAAGGTGAAAGGCAGCCATGAATGGTAAGATCTTGGCAAACTGTTGTGGGTTTTCGCTTTTCAGCTCCAGCATTGCACATAGACAGGGGATGGTCACCAACGATTATGGCAAAAGGCATCTTCTTCTCCTCGATTGCTTTTGCGAGCTTACACAGTACATCATAAAGAACCGTCTTACTGGTGGGTCAGGGTAGGTCATGTAGATATCGCTCGACTCTTCTCATCAGCATTTGACATTCTGGCTTGAAACCCTGAAAACCCTGGTACTGTCTGTTCCTCTGGTTTAGGACGTGTTCGGTCATCCTTAGCCCTGGCCAATGCATGTATTACACTGCGCCCTCTATGCAAGGATGTATCTTCAGGAGGGTTGTTGTCTGCAACTCTTTCTCGAATAGGCGGTTCCCCCACGCTTAACTGTCTTGTATGGGATGGTGTGTTGCATGTCGCTACCAATCTCCTTGAGAGATGTTGACAGGAACTGAGGTGTCATAAGTGTCCGATCCTCCTGATTCTCCGATGGTTCATCAAATGTCTCTGGCTGAACAAACATGACATTAGTGCGATGCGCCTGGCCAGCACCAGTCAATGTATCACTCTTAAAGTCATCATTGTCAACTACAGCGATTGCAGACTTCCCAAAGGCAAGTTCGGAGGGACAATTCGGGGAGGACTTGGGATCACTGAACACCCAGAAGTCTCGCAACATGAGGACGTCATTGTAGCTGATGCCTAGGCCATCTTTGTGCAGCAGGTCTACGATCTCTCTACTTTTGGTCATTCCATGTAGCAAGACAGAGAGATTCACCTCAAAGGAAGTGCGCCTTCCTGTGATGTAGCTCGTGAGGATCGACCCAATGGTCCGGACAGATGGGTTGTCATCAACTTCTGATTTACTTGGGTGTTTTAGCCATGTTATTAGCTTTAGGAGTAGCCCATTTAGGTCCTTCTTTTTCTCCAACTCTAATACATATGGAGGCCAGGGAACAGTATCAGTCACTTCAACTTGCTCTTTGAGTCGTACTGCCACGTTCTTCACCAACTGATCCTCGCTTATGCCTAAGGAAGATAGTGCTGCTTCTACATAGGTAGCTGCAGCTTTCTTGTCATATACCAGTTCACTCTCATTTAACCGACTACGTCTATGGAAGCCAATGTCCTCCTCAAATTCCTTTATAAGAATTCCCTTCACATAATTCGACTTTACTTTTGCGTCATGTCCATGATTTAAGATAATTCGTTGATAGTCCTCCAGTAGACTCTGCAATGTCTGAAATTCATGTTCATCAAAGATCACCTTACGAACATGATTGAAGAAGATGGCTTGTGCTTCTCCCAGATTTACATCCTGCAGGTGTTGAGTGACTTCTTCTGTAAGAGGCTGGGAATCGGGAATGTAGTGTTTCCAGCAGCCGCGATGGTAACGGATTTCCCACCCGAAAGCTGTTTCACAGTCTGGAATGGATGCAATCAGCATGTTGAGCCTCGACCTCAGGACCGGATCATTCAGGTGTACAGTGTGTAACTTGAATTTTCTCCAGGCGTCCTTTGTTGATATTAGGAGCAATTGTTTCCAGTCCCGGTGACTGCTTTTCTGTGGTCCCTTATTGCACCACACGCATAGGTTCTTGTCATGCACAATACCAATGCTGGACCGGAGCCTCTTCGGTGAAAAGAGAGAAGCAGATGGAGATGGATCCCCCTGAACTGATTGATTGTCTCTTTCAAGATCTACCTCTAATTTATGCTTACGTTTCTCGGCTTGAGATAGACAATGCTTGTTAGATAACGTGGTGTAACATGTCTGGTGCATATAATGCCCTTTTGGCCCTTTGGCCCAATCAATATTCCCACATTGAAACCAATCAAGTCCTTTCCATCGTAGAGTTTTTTCACGAATTGAATTCCATTTTTGGTCCTTGGTATTATCCAAAGAGTCACTTTTGGTACATGGTTGACCACAACGTAGAATGCATTTGTATTCACCGGAAGACGTTGATGGTAATTCATCGTTGTCACTTGCAGTATCCATTTTATCCCTCACTTTATATGAATAAGTGTCTGAAAACAAAAACAAATTTGTCATTATCAGAACAGAGGAGAGAAAAAGGAGGGATGACAAGACCTAGAGTCAAAGGCCCTTGTACTGTCTACTGTCATTACGGTAGCATTAAGCAAGCAGCATGGTCAATATGCTAACATTACCTGACTATACAGTATGGAACAAGATTCAGAATTCTAACCTCTCCAGATAAGTTTAAAGCTAAATTTATACATACCTGGCAACCTTGGTTAAATTGGAAAGATTAGGACTACATATTATGGCAGCACAGACGTTACAAAATCACTGCATCCTCTCTCTTGCTATGCAAAAAGGAATCAATGAATCAAGCATAGGATTCCGGGAATCCTAAGGGGATTACCCAAGTATTCCTCAGTGAAATCACTGAATCAATGCAGGAGCTTTCTAATAATTATTAAAAATGAATGTAAGGATACCTCATTTGACATTTTTAGCTCATTTGATGACGGATATGAAAAAGTCCATTGCATGTGAAAATGACAGCCGGCCGCCATCTTGGATTTCTCGATTATGTAATCATTTAAACACACTTTTATTGGAATAAACAGATAGTATGACCCCTTAAACCTCTGTTTTGACACCAACATCAGCTTTCTAGGTGCCTTAGTAGTCAAGAAACAAAAAAAATGTTAATCGGTGGCCATATTGGATTTCATCGTGATGGGTTTGTTTCACAAGTAAACTAATAGCATTAATGGAATGCTTGACCCCAAAAACCTATGTCTAGACACCAAAATCAACCTCCTAGCTGAATTAGTTACTGAGATATAGGTGGTGGTATGCATTTTGGTGGCCATCTTGAATTTTGGGCAAAAAAAAGGTTTCCCGTAATTTTTGGGAGGTACATGGGAGCTTATTTTCATTAAAATGGGTCTAGAATGCTAAATCCAGTGAGAAAAAAAGGTCCTGGGAGGTTGGTCACGAAACCCCCAAAAATGACTCTACTAACTTGACTTTGTAAATGTGCAATTGTTTTTTAAATTTGCAATTTTCTTTCTCATAAATTTATGACTTTTTTTCTTGTAAATTTGCAGTGTTTTCCCCATAAGTGTACATTTGTACCATCCATCCATCCATCCATCCATCCATCTTCCGCTTTTCCGGAGGTCTGGGTTGCGGAGGCAGCAGTTCAAGCAGAGATGCCCAGACTTCCCTCTCCCCAGCCACCTGCTCTAGCTCTTCAGAGAGGATACCAAGGCGTTCCCAGACAAGCTGGGAGACATAGTCTCTCCACCGAGTCCTGGGTCTGCCCCAGGGTCTCCTTCCAGTGGGACGTGCCCAAAACACCTCAAGTGGGAGGCATCCAGGAGGCATCCTAATCAGATGCCCATACCACCTCAACTGACTCCTTTCATGTACATTCTCATAAATTTGTGACTGACAACAGTAGTACTTAGTGTCCCCTCAATATTTACTCTGGAGAAAATGTTCTGTTTATTGTCCCTCCCAACATAAAAATGAAGTATCCACCCATGCAGCATGCTTTCACTGTTCCAGACCTCTGGTCCGCTGGAAAAAACAAATGTGGACCCCTGGCAAAAACATTTGAGGACCCTTGTCCTATAAAAACAAAAGATTTATGTCCTATTCCTATACGCAGAACTACTTTTTGTCCAAGCGTTGTTGCCATATGTAGCATGACTGGAAGCGTGAGTGCAGGACCGGAGTAGCCCGTATCCCAGTGGGCTGCTTCACTGATGGACAGGTATTCTAGTTGGAAGTAAAATGAATTAACATCAATATAATCTGATAATCTGTGGCAGGCATGTTGTTAGTCCTATCCCGATGTTTAATAGGCCTAAATCTGCCTGACTGAACTACACACCAGAGCATCCCTCACAATTTGGTGCCAGTAATGATTGGTCCGATTGAAAGACAGACTGACAACATTCAACAGGGCGCAGGGCTCCAGAGGGTGTGTTCACATTTTGGTGGTTAACAAATGGCAGAAATTGATAGAAGAGGTGATTTTCCCAAAGAAAAATGAACCAAACAGCACAGGTGAGGGGAGAGGAGGCTGTGGAGGAGTGTGTTCTTACTACAAGGCAAGGCAAGTTTATTCGCATAGCACATTTCATGTACAAGACAATTGAAAGTGCTTCACATAAAAACATTAAAGCATTTAATGCAAGTTGCAAAAGGAATACATAAGAATTTCAAAGCAAACTCAAAAGTAAATTAAAGAGACAAAAGCAGGCTAAAACAGAATATGACAGAAATAAAAATTTACAGTGCATTGTAGGAAATTGACAGTTGTTCTACTGAAAGTCCGCGGCAAATAGAGTTTTTAAACCTGTATTTAAAGCAACTGAGAATTTCAGCAGCTCTGATGCTTTCTGGGAGTTTGCTCCATATGTGAGGGGCATAAAAACTAAACGCTGTCTCATGTTCGGTTCTAACTCTGGGCACAGATAGTGGGCCTGACCCTGATGATCTGAGGGCTCTGAGTGGTTCATAATGGACTAGCAGATCTGAAATATAATTTGGCCCTAATCCATTCAGTTTTATAATATATCTTTATATCTACAGCAGAGAGGCTGTGAGATTTTCAGCACCTCAGGTTAGTGAAGTGACTCAAATAAATTCTATAATATTTAGCTGCTATCAAATAGTTCACAATTCTCTGACTCCCACATATTTCTCATAAACTGAAAAACTGATTATTTAAAAATCTTCGTAATGCGGAATTAAGTTCTAAATTTCCAAGAAAAAGTTAGCTACATGAACCTACACTATATGTTAGTATGAAAATTTGTAAGCAAAAGCTGCAATTTTTATGGTTAAAAAGAAAAAAAATACATTCAAAAAGTTCTAAAATTAAAAGTGATTTTTTTTTTTACGTGAAGAAAATCATATTTATAGAAAAAGCTGCATATTTGTAATAGCCTAAACATTCCTAGTAGTTACCTGTTAGCTTGATTTTAAGATCAAATATTGCTCCATGCAGGTTTTTGTGGACAGTTTGGTGAAAAAGCCTCTGTCCACAGTAGATGTTTCTTAATGAAGAAAAAAAAAAAAAAAAAAACCTTGCTTGTTCTCAGGGGATTTTTTTTTTTTTTTTTTAAAACAAGGAGGATGGTAGTGGTGGTGGACTCACAAATTTAGTGTAAGGTAAAGCCTATAAATGTAAATTAAGTATAAATTTGCAAGAATAAAGCTGTAAAATATGACAAAGGTGTCACAACCCGCTCCCGCCTGTCATCCGCTCCAGCTGCGCGCACACCTGTGCTTCATCAGGCTGCTCCTATTTAGCCTGCTCTGCCCGGGGCCTCGGCCTGGAGCCGTCAGCTCTCCTCCTCAGTCAAGCTCTGCGTTCGCCTGTCTTCCACGGCCAGCGCTTTAATCATCGCATGCACGTAAGGTTTTCCTCTTACCTGCTTTCCAAGTTCCTCTCCTGTGCACAGGTGGATCCTCCTGGCGGCGGAAATACCCCTCATCGCCATTCCTCTTCAGTCTTCTCCCCGTCGTGCTGATCAGGGCGCTGTCTTCCAGGCGGGAGCACGCCTTCCCAATGCCAGCCACCAAACTCCTGCAAGTAAGCCACATTCCTATTTTCATCACAGCCTCTGTGTTTTCAGCTCACTCTTGTCCTCTGCTCTGTCCTCAGGGTTGCCTGGCTGCACGGTGTCCTGTTCTGCCCTCGGTGCTCCTCAGTCCCCAACAAGACATCTACAACCCTCACTCACGCATCCATACACCTGTTGTTAATAAAGACTCTTAAATCTCACCCGAGCCTGCGTGCGTGTTTCCTGGGCCAGCCTAACATGTCAGTACGGCTCCAGCACAGTAGCCCAGCTAACAGCGGGTTCACACGCCGGATTTCCACCCTCGAGGCTCGGGTGGACTTAATTGTCCATCAACAGCAGGTAATTCTTAATCAATTAACCACCATGACTCACCGGTTAGACCGCCTTGACCCCCCACAGGCATCTCAGCTTGGTGGGCCAGTTCCTCCCATTCCCTAAGCCGGTCAGTTGGCCCCAGGTCCGCCGACCCGTCTCACCCCTGTTCCCATCCCCGTGCGCTTCAGCAGAAAGCTCGGGGGAGCGTGCGGGTTTATCTTACAATATGAGACGGTGTTCCAGCGCGTCCCCGGGGATTTCCCATCTGACCATAGCCGAATTGGGTACATCTCTAATCTTTTTGAAGGGCGAGCGTTAGCTTGGGCTTACGCCGTTATGGCGAAGCCCAGCTACGCAAACCTGACCTATACCCAGTTCGTGCAAGATTTTTTCGAGGTCTTTGATCACTCTGATCGGGATAGCATGTTAGCCGAGCGGCTGCTCAGCCTTCACCAGGGTAGCCGCTTAGCGGCCGACTATGCTGTTGACTTCCGGGTAGCGGCGGAAGAAGTTGGTTGGGGTGATGCCTCCCTTTGCAGCTTGTTCCTCCGCAGTCTAAATTCTAATTTACGGGATGAACTGGCTTGCCAGGACCTGCCGGATCGGCTGTCTGATTTGATTTCCCTAGCTATTAGTTTAGATAACAGGCTGAGGGAGCGGGCCGCCGAGCGGAAGTCTCATAGCTGCTCACGCGGAGCCCTCTCCCGTGCTCCTCAGTCTCGCCCCCTGGCGTTGCCTCCTCTGGAAGCCGCCGCCGACCCTGATGCAATGATTATTGGGCGGGCAAGACTTTGTTTAGTGGAGAAACAGCGCCGCCAAGAGTTGGGTCTCTGCATGTATTGCAGAGACGACCAGCATCTCGTAGAAGCCTGCCCAGTAAAGCCAAAAGGGGAAGTCCGCGAGTCGCTGTAGGGGGCCTTGCGGACATCACCCAGTCAAACCCCCTCTCCAAATGCCAAATTCCTATTAGACTCTGCCATAACTCCATTTGTCACACTACTCATGCACTGGTGGACTCGGGGGCGGAATAGAGTTTTATTTCTAAAAGTCTGGCAACCCGCCTGGGCATCCAGTGCCAAGTGTTACCCACTCCTCTCCATCTTGTTGCCCTCACCCGCTTCCCCCTTGAGAAGGTCACCCATAAGGCCAAACCCATCCCCGTTATCATCTCCGGCAATCACCGTGAGGACCTCAGCTTTTATATCCTTCCCTCCTCTGCTTCATCAATCATTTTGTGCTACCCGTGGCTGCGCCTCCACAACCCCATCTTTGATTGGCAGACTGGCTGCGTCCGCGCCTGGAGCACCTTTTGTCTGGGAACTTGTCTCCAGTCCGCTGCCTTTGCCCCATCTGTACCCTTCCGTGCTGCGGACTCCGCCCCACCGGACCTCTCCTTAGTCCTGCCGGAGTTCCACGACCTTGGCACCGTGTTCAGTAAGTCTAAGGCGCTCTCCCTCCCACCCCATCGCCCGTATGATTGTGCCATCGACCTCTGGCCGGGGGCGCCCCTTCCATCCGGCCGCCTCTACAGCCTTTCAGCCCCGGAACGGGAGCCTATGGACGCCTATCTCCGGGAGTCCCTCAGTGCCGGCATCATTCGCCTCTCCTCGTCCCCCCTGGGTGCTGGATTCTTCTTTGTGGCGAAGAAGGACGGGTCCTTACGGCCATGTATAGACTTTAGGGTTCTCAATGATATCACTATCAAGGACCGTTATACTCTGCCCCTGATGGACTCGGCCTTTAACTCCCTCCAGGGGGCGTCCTGGTTCTCCAAGTTGGACCTTCGCAGCACTTACCACCTCGTCCGGATCCGGGAGGATGACGAGTGGAAGACGGCTTTCCGGATGCCCAGCGGCCACTTTGAATATCTTGTGGTGCCGTTTGGGCTCACCAACGCTCCCGCTGTCTTCCAACGATTAATCAACAACATACTTTGTGACTTCCTAGGGGTCTTTGTTTTCATCTACCTGGGTGATATTCTGATCTTCTCTCGGGAGGAGCATCTACTCCATGTGAGGCGGGTCCTTCAACGCCTTCTGGAAAACAAGCTGTACGTCAAAGCTGAAAAATGCGAGTTCTTTACCAATCAGACCTTCCTGGGTTTTATTGTCTCGCACAATCAGCTCCTCCCCGACCCGGCTAAAGTCAAAGCGGTGGTTGAATGGCCCACCCCCTCTTCCAGGAAGCAGGTTGAGCAATTCCTGGGATTTGCTGATTTTTACCGCCACTTTGTCCCTGGCTACAGCTCCATCACCCCTCCTCTGACCCGCCTCACCTCCCCGAAGGTACACTTCCAGTGGACGACGGAAGCGGCGGCCGCCTTCGAGACACTGAAGAAGGAATTCTCATCCTCCCGGGTCCTCACTCAGGTGGATCCAGCGTTGCAATGTCTGGTTGAGGTGGATGCGTCTGACACAGGGGTGGGGGCAATTTTGTCGCAGCGCTCCCCGGTGGATGGGGTAGTGCGGCCCTGCGCCTTCTTCTCCAAGCACCTCTCCTCTGCTGACCGCAATTATGACATTGGTGACAGGGAGCTCCTCGCTGTTAAACTCGCGCTGCAGGAGTGGCGCCATTGGCTGGAAGGGGCAGCTCAGCCTTTCGTGGTCTGGACCGACCATAAGAACTTGGAGTACATCAGGACGGCCAAGCGTCTGAACGCCCGCCAGGCACGCTGGTCGCTGTTCTTTGGGAGGTTCAGGTTCACTATCACCTACCGTCCGGGATCCAAGAACAAGAAACCGGACGCATTGTCTAGGCAGTTCGCCCCAGAAGCTCCTGAAGAAGAGGTCCACACCATCCTGCCTACGTCGTGTGTCATGGGGTCCATTTCCTGGGCTATTAGAGACAAGGTCCAGAAGGTTTTGGAGTCTGAACCCAACCTTGGCGGTGGCCCAGCGGAGAGATTGTTCGTGCTCTCATCGGTCCGGGGTGATGTCATCCATTGGGCACACACTTCCAAATTTGCTTGCCATCCTGGTATCTCCCAGTCTGTGAAACTCCTCCAGCGGTCCTTTTGGTGGCCTGGGCTCTGGGACGACGTCTCCAACTACGTACGTGCCTGCCCCCAGTGCGCCATGAATAAATCATCCAACTCTCCTCCTGCAGGTCTCCTCCACCCTCTGCCAGTTCCCGGTAGGCCCTGGTCCCACATCGCCCTCGACTTCGTCACTGGTCTCCCCGTCTCCAACTCATTTAATACCATCTTGACCATTGTAGACTGGTTTTCCAAGGCTGCCCACTTTGTGCCCCTCCCTGGGCTCCCCATGGTGCATGAGACTGCGGATCTGTTGGTGCGGCATGTTGTCAGGCTACATGGCATCCCAGCCGACATCATTTCCGACCGGGGGCCTCAATTCATATCCAGTGTCTGGAGGAGCTTCTGTAATGCTCTAGGAGCCACGGTTTGCCTGTCATCGGGACATCATCCTCAGTCCAATGGGCAGTGCGAGCGTACCAACCAGGAACTGGAGGCCGCCCTGCGCTGCGTCATCTCCTCCAGTCCCTCTTCCTGGAGCACCCATCTCCCCTGGGTGGAGTAGGCTCACAATTCCACCTTTTCTTCGGCCATCGGGATGTCCCCCTTTCGGGCATCCCTAGGGTACAATCCCCTGCTGTTCCCTGAGGAAGAAGGTGAGGTGGCAGTTCCCTCCATCCAGGCTCACCTGAGACTGTGTCGGCGGCTGTGGACCAAGACGCGCCAGGCTCTTTTACGCACGGCAGCGCGCAACTCTAACTCTGCTAATTGCTGTAGGAGGCCCGCACCATGTTACCAGGCAGGGCAACAGGTGTGGCTGTCAGCCACTCAACGCTCAACGGCCCCTATTCTGTGGCGAAGGTTGTCAATCCGGTGGCTGTGCGTTTGGATCTCCCCCCCCTCGTGTTCATCCCACTTTCCACATGTCTCAGATTAAACCTGTGGTGTTTAACCCTCTCTGTCCTCCCCCCAGGGCGCCGCCCCCTCCTAGAATGATTGACGGCCACCCGGCGTGGAGCATTACTGCCATCCTGGACTCTCGACACCGGTGTCGGGGGCTACAGTATCTGGTGGACTGGGAGGGTTATGGTCCGGAGCACAGACGCTAGGTACGCTCCTCTTTCATGCTGGATAAACAGCTCGTTAGGGAGTTCCATCGTGTGGACCCGGACAAGCCAGCTCCAGGAGGCGCTGCTTGGGGAGGGGGGGTGCTGTCACAACCCGCTCCTGCCCGTCATCCGCTCCAGCTGCGCGCACACCTGCGCTTCATCAGGCTGCTCCTATTTAGCCTGCTCTGCCCGGAGCCTCGGCCTGGAGCCATCAGCTCTCCTCCTCAATCAAGCTCTGCGTTCGCCTGTCTTCCACGGCCAGCGCTTTAATCATGGCATGCACGTAAGGTTTTCCTTTTATCTGCTTTCCAAGTTCTTCCCCTGTGCACAGGTGGATCCTCCTGGCGGCAGAAATACCCCTCATCGCCATTCCTCTTCAGTCTTCTCCCCGTCGTGCTGATCAGGGCGCTGTCTTCCAGGCGGGAGCACGCCTTCCCAACGCCAGCCACCAAACTCCTGCAAGTAAGCCATCTACATCCCTCACTCACGCATCTATACACCTGTTGTTAATAAAGACTCTTAAATCTCAACCGAGCCTGCGTGCGTGTTTCCTGGGCCAGCCTAACATGTCAAAAGGAGGCCAATGTACAAGTAAAATAGAAAATTTGTGAGAAAGTTACAATTTTGTATGAAAAACAATGAATGCAGGGGAGAAACGACGCATTTCTACAAAAACTAATTATAAATTCACAAGAATGAAGTCAAAAATTTGAAGAACAAAAGCTGCAGATTAGTATAAATGTTTTAGTTTTTCCCATTTTCTATGCAATTAGTGAGGTTTTTCTTGTAAACACTCTTGGACAGTTTTAACTTTTTCTGGTAAATTTGTGACACAGACATGCAGGATAAAAGAATCTATATGGGGAAATTACACAATGATATGATATCATTACTGACACTGAACTGACATGACACTGTATATATTACTATTACATACTAGGTTAAAGTTGTCTAATAAATAGCTATTTTGTTTCTGTAGAATTTTTATGCCATTGAACTGAACTAATGTTCCAGTTTGCAGTTTATCTTTCAGTTTCTCATTTATTTGCCAGTTGGTTTACTGAGGTGAACTAAGTTCTATATTCTTGTCAAAACATGCCCATGATGACCCTGCCCCCAGAAAAAAGTTCAGGCTCGGGAAATTTTTTTTTGCTTTAACCCCCGTGTTTGTCTGTTTGGAGATACCATAGTAAGATGGCAGCACACAGAGTCATTCTTCAGTGTATATGGATCCATGACAACGTACAGTGGTGTGAAAAAGTGTTTGCCCCCTTCCTGATTTCTCATTTTTTTGTATGTTTGTCACACTTAAATGTTTCAGATCAAGCAAATTTAAATATTAGTTTGTGGCAGAAGGAAATAAGGCACGGCGAAGTGAGGTTTAAAAGGGTGTTTATTCATCCGCCATCACAGAACTCACTCCAGCACTGTGTAAGCGTACTGGAGCGAGCCCTCAGGCTCTCGTCAGCAAACAGGCAATGCGTGTAGTCAGATGAGCAGTAAGAGAGAGAGAGCAAGCGATATACAGTTGCTTATATACCCAGTTACAGACAATACATGCGCAGCAGTAAGCATGGACATTTGCATCACAGTACAGAGCAGGAAGGCATGAACATTTGCATTTGAGTCATACATATCAACAGCAGGATTACTGGCACCTGAACTAGACAAAGAGAGGTTGCCCATTGACATCAGTCCCTACATCTCATTGTTCTGCTAATTGCTCCAGCTGAGCGCTCTGCTTGTCCCAGTATGCTGTGGGGGTCACCCACAAGATAAAAATAACACAAGTAAACACAAAATGCAGTTTGTAAGTGAAGGTATTTATTATTAAGGGTAAAAAAAATCCAAGCCTGTGTGAAAAAGTGATCCCCCCCATCCCTGTTAAAACATAAATTAACTGTGATTTATCATATCTTTGGAAAGCTGAGTTCAATTTCTTTAGCCACACCCAGGCCTGATTACTGCCACACCTGTTCTCAATCAAGAAATCACTTGAATAGGACCTACCCGACAAAGTGAAGTAGACCAAAAGATCCTCAAAAGCTAGACATCATGCTACGATCCAAAGATATTCAGGAACAAATGAGAAAGAAAGTAATTGAGATCTATCACTCTAGAAAAGGTTATAAAGCCATTTCTAAAGCTTTGGGACTCCATCAAACCACAGTGAGAGCCATTATCCACAAATGGCAAAAACATGGAACAGTGGTGAACCTTCCTAGGAATGGCCGGCTGACCAAAATTACCCCGAGCGCAGCGATGACTCATCCAGGAGGTTACAAAAGACCCCACAACAACATCCAAAGAATTGCAGGCCTCACTTGCCTCAGTTAAAGTCAGTGTTCATGACTCCACCATAAGAGAGACTTCGCAAAAATGGCCTGCATGGCAGGGCCCATCTCAGTTTTGCCAGAAAACCTCTTGATGATCCCCAAGACTTTTGGGAAAATACTCTGTGGATTGACGAGACAAAAGTTGAACTTTTTGGAAGGTGTGTGTCCCATTACATCTGGTGTAAAAGTAACAGCATTTCAGAAAAGGAACATCATACTAACAGTAAAGTATGGTGGTGGTAGTGTGATGGTCTGGGGCTGTTTTGCTGCTTCAGAACCTGGAAGAGTTGCTGTGGTAAATGGAACCATGAATTCTGCTGTCTACCAAAAAATCGTGAAGGACAATGTCTGGCCATCTGTTTGTGACCTCAAGCTGAAGCGTACTTGGATTCTGCAGCAGGACAATGATCCAAAACATACCAGCAAGTCCACCTCTGAATGGCTTAAGAAAAACAAAATGAAGACTTTGGAGTGGCCTAGTCAAAGTCCCGACCTGAATCCAATTGGGATGCTGTGGCATGACCTTAAAAAGGCAGTTCATGCTCGAAAACCCTCTAAGGTGGCTGAATTACAACAATTCTGCAAAGATGAGTGGGCCAAAATTCCTCCACAACGCTGTAAAAGACTCATTGCCAGACGTACGTGCCCGGGCTTGGTCGTCCTGTGGTGGGCCTGCCTCGGTGGAGGGTGTCTTGTGGCGGGTGGCCGGGACACTCTGTGATGCTGAGATGCACCAAGGACGGATAATTTTTTCATACATAAGGAGATGTTCAGAACTCCTTTTAAGAACTCCTTATACAAAGATATAGAGTGATGATAATCAAGTCAGTGGCAGTAATGCACCTGTAAGCTGGTTGCTAACCGCCAATCAAATCTAAAAGAAGAAGAAGAAGACTCATTGCCAGTTATCACAAATGCCTGATTGTACTTCTTGTTGCTAAGGGTGGCCCAACCAGTTATTAGGTTTAGGGGGCAATCACTTTTTCATACAGGGCCATGTAGGTTTGGATTTTTTTTACTCTTAATAATAAACACCTTCATTTAAAAATTGCATTTTGTGTTTTCTTGTGTATTTTTGTCTAATGTTTAAATTTGTTTCATGATCTGAAACGTATAAGTGTGACAAACATACAAAAAAATGAGAAATCAGGTAGGGGGCAAACACTTTTTCACACCACTGTAGATGTAAACGGGTCATTATAAGAGAATAAAAACACAATAATTCACGTAGCAAAGGGATTAAATAATAATAATAATAATGATGGATTAGATTTATATGGCACTTGTCAAGTGACATCTCAAAGCGCTTACAGTGAGTCCATTATTCATCCACTCCAGACAGACACTGATAGTGGTAAGCTACCACTGCAGCCACAGCTGCCCTGGGGCAGACTGACGGAAACAGGGCTGCCAATCCATGCCAACGGCCTCTCCAACCACTACCGAACATTTATACCCAGTGTCATGGACACTGGAGGCAAGGTGGGTAAAGTGTCTCGCCCAGGGACACAACAGCAGGATGGCTGGGGAGAGCGGGATTCAAACCCTCCGGTTATTAGACAACTCCCTCTACCTCCTGAGCCACTGCCACCCACATTTCCCTCCTCTGTTCCATTTTTGCTGAGCACCAAGCTGGTCGGCAGGAAGTTCCAGTTTTATATTGTCTTTGACATGACCCGGCCGGGACTTGAATCCTGACCTCCCAGTTGTGGGGCGGATGCTTTACCTCTAGGCCACCACTCTGGTCAGTAAGAATAGAGACCTTTTTAGTTTGCATACTGCACCGTTAAGACAACATTTTATAAGGAACTAAACTATTTGATTAGGGTGAGAATTAGCCATTAGCGTCAGGAAATTATTGTGGGTTTTCTTTAAAGTTAACCACTAAAACTTATTGATTAAGGCTGAGAAACATTGTGGGTTTGCATCAGCAATCCTGCATGTTATCATGTGATGCTTTTTGCACAACGTTACCAATGCCACAGCCTAGTGCTTCACTGTTTCAAGCCAAAGAGAACTTTGTATAGTGGCAAAGGCTCTGGTGAAAGAGCAAAACAGCATATAGCCAACTCTTGTGCCCTCTTTCTCACTTTCTCACACCACAAGGACACACAGGGCAGCTCAGTGGCTCAGTGGTTAGCACTGTGGCAGCACAGCAAGGTGACAGGATCGATTCCACCCCAGACCATCTGACCATCGTGGGTTTGATCAACACCCCCTGACCATTGGTGACCCTTCTGTGTGGAGTTTGCATGTTCTCTCCGTGTCTGCGTGGGTTTACTCTGGGTACTCCGGTTCCCTCCCACAGACCAAAGACATGCAGTTTAGGTTAATTGGCGACTCTAAAGTGGCCCTAGGTGTGAATGTGTGTGTGTGAATGGTGAAGGGATTGGCACCGCACCGTGGCTGCCTCATCCATCTAGGTGGATTTATCTTATTTTTTTATTTTTATTTTGTATACTTTTCCATATACTTTTCCATATATTTTTCCAGAGGGAAATTACAGGGCATCCACCACCCACAATGGCAGAGCCGGATTCCTTTCAGAGCTTGGGTCACCCGAGGTGGAGGGCCTCTAGGCAGTGGGCGCAGGTTCAGCAGCACTCACGTCCGCGCTCTCGGGAGCGTGTAGGCTGTGGTCCTGCTAAGCCCTCCCAGCATCCCTGATGGTACGCTTCCCTTGACATCAACTTTCTCCGCAGTGCACCTCATGTCCATGGGTGATCAATACACTAGAATATGGATACCGCCTACAATTCGAATCTCATCCCCCCCGATTTCAAGGGGTTTTGGAGACAAAAGTAAAGGGGGACACTCTTTCCGCAGTTCTGGGCAGTGAGGTCTCTGCCTTACTGGGAAAAAAAATGCAATATGGTCTCTGTCTCCAGGGGAAGAAAGGCAAGGCTTTTACTCGGCCTATTTTCTTGTTCCCAAGCAAACCAGGGGCTTCCGCCCGATTCTAGGTCTGAGGCGGTTGAACGGGTATCTCAGGGTGCTCACCTTCTGGATGCTCAGGCTGAGGACATTGTTTCAGGCTATAAGGCCAGGCGATTTGTTCACAACAGTGGACCTTTGTGATGCCCATTTCCATATTCCCATAAATCCGGCACACAAAGTTCCTCAGGTTTTCCTTTCAGGGCAAAGCCTTTGAATACAACGTCCTGCCTTTCAGTCTGTCCCTGTTGCCTCGGACGTTCACCAAGTGCATGGACGCCGCACTCGCCCCACTGCGGCAGAAGGACATTCAAGTCTTCAATTATCTGGACAATTAGCTGGTTTGTGCAACATCGGAAGCCATAGCGACGAGCCATATGGAGACCATATTGGATCACCTGACAGCACTTGGGTTGCATTTGAATGCAGAGAAAAGCTGCCTGGTTCCAACCAGGGCTGTCGAGTACTTGGAGCTCCCCCTGGATTCAGTTGCCATGAGGGCATCCCTGACTCCAAAGAGAAAGCATACTATCAGGGAATGCATCAAGAATTGCATCTCACAAAGGATTGTCTCAGTGCAGCAGTGCCAGAGGATCTTAGGTCTCTTTACTGCAGCTGCCCAGGTGGTGCCACTGGGTCTTTTACATACTCATCCCCTTCAGTGGTGGTTTGCGCATCAGAAGGTGGTTTTGCCCAGAGACAAAGGGAGGAGGCTAGTTCTCTCCGTAAAGGACCTCATGGTTCTCAGGTGGTGGAGACACTCCTCAGCAGTCTGAGATAGTGTTCCCCTGGGCCAAGAGGGCTGCAGGGGGACCATTACAACTGACACCTCCCTAACAGGCTGGGGTGCAGTCTGGGAGGCCAGGTTTGTTCAGGGGCACTGGACTCTGGCTCAGCAGTCTTGGCATATAAATCATCTTGAGATGGAGGCAGTACGTTTGGCTCTGAGGCATTTTCTTCCGGTCATTCAGGGCAGAAAAGTTCTGGTGCGAATGGACAGCACAGCTGTGGTGTCATATCAACCAGCAGGGCAGTCTGAGGTCCCCCTCTCTCCATGCGAGGGTGCGCCGACTGCTCTTGTGGGTTCAGGCCAAAAGTATGTTCCTGAGGGCTTTTCACCTGCTGGAGCACTGGAACATAGCAGATCTGCTGTCATGAGGGGGTCCCCATCCTGGTGAGTGGCAACTGCATCCAGAGATGGTTGAGCAGATTTGGCTTTAGTTTGGTCAGGTGGAAGCAGACCTGTTTGCGACAGCAGAGAACACCCACTGCGCTCTCTGGGCCTCGATGCATGGCCTGCCAGGTCCACTAGGTACAGATGCTTTGAGCATTGCTTGGCCTCAGTGAAACTGTTTGCCTTTCCATCACTGCTTCTTCTGCTGGCTTTCCTCATGAAGGTGAGGTGACTGTTCAAGTAATTTTGATAGCCCCGAATTGGCCACAAAGACCATGGATGGTGGAGATCCACAAGATGTTGGAAGGTCATCCTTGGCCTTCCCTGGTCAGGCGGGACATGCTTTCACTGGCACAGGGGAGGATTTGGCATCCAAATCCCCAGCTCCTAAGGCTTCATATATGGCCCTTGAACAGGAGCAATTGTATAAACTTGGCTTGGAGAAGGAGGTTGTAGACACCATACAGGCTTCACGGGCCCTGTCTACCCAGCTGCAATACAGTGGGAAGTGGAGAGTGTTTTCGAACTGGTGTTGAACCAAAGGGGAGATGTTCCTTGACATGTCACATCTCTGTCATCTTGTCTTTATTCCAGTACCTCTTTGCCCTAGGTCGGGCGGAGTCGACTGTCAGGGGCTACCTGGCGGCGGTGTCAACTGTGATTGCTTGTCTCCTGGGGCTCATCCCTTGGCTAAGCAGTTTTTGAGAGGCGTGAAATGGAGTCGTCCATTTCGACGTCCGTTGCTACCCACTTGAGATCTCCAGACAGCTCTTAGGGCTCTATGCTTGCCCCCTTTTGAGCCACTCTCCATTGCTGACCTTTGATCTCTGAGAAGACTACTTTTCCCCTGGCAATTGTCTCAGCCAAGAGGGTCGGTGAACTGAATGCGCTCTCTGTGGACGCAGCATGCCTTAGGTTTGATGGTGATCAGGTGGTTCACCTGTGGCCCAACACAGCCTTTCAGCTCAAGGTGCTGACTGGTGGGTTTATTTCCCACCCTCTTGTGCTTGAGGCCTTCTACCCTTCTGCCGCACGCACACCTCTTCAGAGGCTGAGAGGCTCCATAGTTTGTGCCCAGTAAGGGCCCTGAAGCTTTATGTTGACCATACGAGGTCTGTCTGTTCTTCAGACAAGCTTTTTGTGTCCTATGGGGAATCCACGATGGGCAGGCCTATCTCTAAGCAGCGCCTGTCCCATTGGATAGTTGACCTGATTGCTTTTGCACATGTACAAGTTGGAGCAGAACCACCAGATAGGCTGGTGGCTCACTCGACTCGGGGAATGACCACTACATGGGCGTTGTTTAGGGGTGCACCCCAGGAGGATGTATGCGCAGCCACTGGCTGGGCTTCTTCCTCAATGTTCACCCCCTCTATAGGCTCAGTCTGGCCTCATCAATCATCCCCTCATTGGTTCTGGGGGTCACAGCAGATCCTTAAGTTGTATCTTAGTTTTTCCCTCTTTGAGCCAGCAGGTGTGCCTTGTGCTTGGAATGTTTTTTTGTTCAGCTCCGGTTACCTGGAGGAACCAGCTTAACTTGTATGTATCCAGTTAAGTACAATAAAGGAGTCAAACTCATCTGATTGTATTTGTGCTTAATGGCATGATTGGGACATTGTGCTCCTTCTGTACCTGTGGGTGACGCTGCCTCCATTCTCCTCAGGACTCATTTGGTATACGGTTGCCACGTGGTTACAGGTTCACTAAAATGAAAAAACGTATGTTTACAGATGTAAACACAGTTTTATGAATGAAAGTAAATCCAACCATTCATTGTCCTTCGCCGGTGGAGGATATTTCTAAAATTCAGTCCATTCTGTCTCATAAAGATGCAGAGAAACTTGTCCACGCCTTTATCGCATCTAGACTAGACTATTGTAATTCACTTTTATCAGGTTGTCCTAATAAGTCCATAAAGTTTTTCTAACTCATTCAGAATGCAGCTGCACGTATCCTAATGAGAACAGTGAGAAGAGATCACATAACCCCACTTTTAGCTTCTTTACATTGGCTCCCAATAAAGTAAAGAATTGAATTCAAGATTTTACTCCTAACTTACAAAGCCCTTAATGGTCTGGCTGCTCCTTACCTGCGAGAACTCATAGTTCCCCATCATCCATCCAGAGCTCTGCACTCCCAAAATTCCAAACTACTGGTGCTTCCCAAGGTCTATAGAAGTAGATTGGGAGGTAGTGCTTTCAGTTATCAAGCTCCCCTTTTGTGGAACCATCTCCCCAGTTCAGTTCAGGAGGCAGACACTCTCTCTTTATTCAAGAGTAAGTTGAAATTATTTCTCTTTGATAAAACCTATAGTTAAAAATGTTGCCGCTGCCAGGCCTTCACCCACATGTGGAGCCTAACCTGGCTTGATACCGGAAGGTCTGGCTGTGAATTTTAATGATGAATTGTATTTGTTATGTTTGTTTTGAATGTAGCTACTGCCAGGCCTCCTACTTTTCTACCTTTTCCTTTCAACCCAGCCGGTCGAGGCGGATTGCCAAATCCTCTATGAGCTACGGTTCCGCTCGAGGTTTTTGCCTGTTAAAGGGAAGTTTTTCCTCGTCTGTGTCACTGCGGTGCTTGCTCTTAGGGGTTTCTGCTGGGTTCTATAAATCTGAGAGTGTGGCCTAAACCCACCTTTTTGTAAAGTGCCTTGAGATGACCTGTGTTGTGATTTGGCGCTATATGAATAAAACTGAATTGAATTGGTTGGACTGAACTGGAGGCAGACTCTTCCCAGTCGTTATAAAGAGGAAGAATGGGTGGATGCAGGGGGTATATATATATAAGGTGTGCATCCACAGGTGTGATTAATTTGGTATAATGCTCCTGTCCCAAGGGTCAGGTTGTGACGTGATTACAGGTTCACTTTTCATAAAACCGCGTTTACATCCATAAATGTACGTTCTAGTGTTAATAAAATAAACACATTGGTCAAATAATCAATTTATTCACGAGTAGTCCTTTATTAAATTAGATACAAATGCTTCATTTATACATATTAAACAAAAAGTCTGCCATGTTAATTGAAAATCTAAATTTTGAAATATAATGAACAAAAATAAGCTATTTTAGTGGGGTTTGCACTTAAACAAAAACTAAAAAAAAAAAAAAAAAACCTTTATATATTATGCTCCTCCGAACTGGCTGTGCCTATGTGCAATTTTACGGTACTCTTGGCAAATGGGTGGGCATTTTTGAAATGAAGTGACGGAAAAATTGGTCACTCCCTGAGGTGCTCCGTCTAATTTGCACACTTGCTAATTTGCACTGCCTTAGTAAATCTGCCCCTAAGTGTTTTCCTGTTAATTACCGGTCATGATCCTCAGTTGATTTTGAAGTGATTGTGTAACTTCCTCATTAGTGTTATTCTCTGCACCTGTACCTGATTGTGTGATTATCCGTTTCCTTATAAGTTTAGTCTAGTCTCTCCCCACCTCGTGGCGACATTATTCACCTTGTTTTGTTATCCTCCCATGCTCTGTGGATTATCTCCCTGTGTTCCCTGGCTACTTGCCTGTGTTTGTGATTACTTTAATAAGTCTTCGTTAACTGGAATTGCCTGCACTTGGGTCCTCTCTTCTCTCTGCCTGCTCCGAAACACGACACCTCTAAATCTCACTCCAAGATTTTCTGAAAAATTGGCAACTCTGCAAAAGGATTAGTTCCAAGCAATTAATTTGACTGAACAACAGACTTTACAAGAGTGGATATATGCAGTATAACAGCACTTGGAGGTTTAACACAAAGATTGCGTAATTGAAAATTGCCCCTCACTGACAAATTTTTTTTCAGCAGTGACAGAAAAATCTGAAAGCTGACTGTCATTTTTGACAGATTACACTGAGGGTGTTCTAAATAAAATCAATTAAAATGACAGGTAATAATAGATTATGAATTTTTACAACCCTGTCTGTCAAAATGATAGATAACCAAAAAGTCTAGCACAACCTCTGTCTCACAGGTGTTCCAATAATCATTATTTACACTGACTGTCATTCACTAGCTTAGCGATTTTGTGTGAAGAGTGAGAAAATTCCGTCTGCCCAGATGGATCTCTTGAAAAATACCTGAAGAAAATTCCACAGGGTGCAAAAGCCCTCTCTGTGGCTCTGGAGGGCAGTAGATGTTTGGCAAATGAAAATTGGGGACAAAAAACAAGTGAAAAACAAAAAGCTCCCAATTGGGGCATTACTGCAGTCTCTCGCCTGCTTCCACCATCACTTTTTTAATCCTCAAAATGTTCATTGTTATAAAAGGAGATAATTCTAGCACTAAAATGTGCTTTCATGTTTGTTCTAGTGCTAAATTTAATTACTGCCAAGCCAATTACCAAAAACTTTTATGTCTTTTGGAGATGTTTAGACAATGCATGATTTGGAGCTCATTACATCTTGATATATTAAAAAAAAAACAACCCCCCCCCAAAAAAACTGAAGTTAAATAGTTTTAGGATTTTGAGTTCCAGTTGCAAATCTGTCCTTGGGCTGCCTGCATCTTTGAGCTGTCTGGGTTTTCACTTTGACAGATTCCTGGACACGACATCTCTGTGGCATATTTTGATAAAACCAAGACAGAAGAAAACACCACCTGCTCCAGCAGAAAGCTCTAAAACATTTCAACATATTTGACAGTATATATCTTGGCTTCACAGGCTTCAAACTGTCAAGCAAACAGAGTGATTGAGCTGACAAACCAAAACAAATTGTCTTAAATGGACATAGTGAAGATGATTTTTGATGTAGTTCCTACTGTTCAGCTTCTTTCTATTAAAGACTGCTGAGTTCATTTTATGCAAGTTAGCTTTTGTGACTTTTTAAAAAGGAATTGTAAGTAGAACTTCCCAAGTGCAAAAAAAAAAAAAAAAAATCAACATTAAAGCAAGTATTGTGTAACATGAGAAATGTGTTTCTATATTGTCCAAACTACAACTTTCTCTAAAGTCAAAATCTTTTCCCACAATAGTAAAATGTGAGAGCATCATTTTTCCCCCCGCAGCTTCACATTCTTCTTCAAACCCCTGGCTGATCCGCTACAGCCTAAACTCCTCTTCATATGTGGTGGTGGGGCTTTAGAATTTGGGGATCTAGAGGATTATGGGATTTTGTGATTGCTCTGAAAACGACACCATGGGATACAGAAATCCAAAAATGGCTGAGGTCCCCACATCAAGATTAAACTGTATTATTTCGCCCCCTTGGGGAATGAAGACAAGGAAGCTGCTATAATGACAGCTCTGGAACAAGTGTGTCTGTGGAACACTTAAAATTTAAGGAGACTGAGGACTCCCATGCTCATGTGGGACTGAAATTGGTTGTGCAAAGTCAATGCATGTTTCCAATTTCATGAAATGTCAGTGCCTCTTGTGTAAGGTGTTTTTCCCCCCCAATGCTAAACCAGTTTAATTTTCTCTGGAAATTGCAGCCATTAATATCCAGCCCATTGCACATAACCCACTGCACTTATGTGTCTTTAAATCCCAAAGCAGGTTGCTCCAAAGGCATGAGAAAGGTACCTGTGAAAGCTAAGGAGAGATTGCACAACACATTTGTTCAATTAAGACTGCCTCATGCATATTAGTATTCTTTTTCCATCTCATCTCTTTTTTTTTCAGCAGTATTTCAGTGGGCATCGCTATGTGAAAAAGGCAGATAACTGGAGTAATTGCATTCTATAGGAAAGACGTAGCACCAGCCTTCAACACCATCCTCATTGAAGACATCAGCCTTTAGGTAAATGAGCACAGCAGTGCGAGGCGAGGCTGTTGCTGTTAATCAATGAGAGTCATTCAGGAAGGTATGAAAATTATCTGAGTCGTAAAAGTATATGGAGCTGCACATTGAAGGAGTGGTTTCCCTCATTCTTTATTGCCATTTTGATTTCTTATTTTAGCCCTTCTAATATCAAACTACAGAATCATTAAGTAGACTCAGTGATGAAAATCCTGATTTCTAATTCCAGATGATTGATTACACGTTTAAAACAAAGTAACCATAATCAGTAGACAGTGTTCACAGCTGTGCTCATTGTAAGGGAAAGGAAAAATGACTTGCATAAGTAAATAAGGAAATGCAGACATACATTTAGGCAATTTCTGTATTTCTATAATTCATTTGTATTTATAAATGGGTGAGCGGTCTTGTGAAGCTATGGAGGAAGATAATGACTTCAGTGATGACTTTGGTAATGAAAAGACATAAATATCCAAATCTGCTGAGTAGGGCTGGGCGATATGAAAAAATTCCAGTCACGATAAAGCTTAAAGGTTCCTTTTTACTCCTAAGTGAGATGTGAAGCTCTAACAAGATTAATTTTAAGTATTTATTTTCTGTTAGAAGTTGAACCTGACAAATTTAGTGTAGAACATTATACAACTGTATTTCAAATAATTATAAAACATTATAAAATGTAAATATTTTATAAAATTCTGCTCACCAACATAGCTGAGTGAAGTACATGCCAAAAGCATTACAGCTGTGTTCACTTGTTTAGTGATGTAGCCTTCACTGTATTTGTCCCACTGTCTGTCGTGATACACACTTGTCTTCACTCAGTCTCAAGGATGCAAGTGCTTCGGTCAGTCCTAAAGCAACGACTTCACCCGTATCGTCTTCTGGAAAGTTTGAAGACCTTTGCTTTTCAAATTCCAATCTTGATCAATGAAGTGGGCAGTGAGGCTCATAAACACATGGTTCAGATGTGCGACTTGACCACAAATCTGACATAGTAGCGTCGTAGTATCTGACGTAGTATGGCAGGCTTTGCAGCTTGTTTTCAACCGTTTCTCTACATTCTGTGTACAGCTGGGGAAGTGCCATCTGGGAGAAATATTTACGGCCAGGGAAATGGTAACGAGGGTCAGTTACTTTATTCAGCTGCATAAATACGACATTCTGTGTGCTCAACAGAATGGCACTGCTTCAGATGGTAAAAAAAGATTTGTAGTGTTACCTAATTTTGTGGGAACATAACGTACTTGCGACACAGTTTACAGTTCACGCTAAGCTGCTTTTTGTCAGACTTTAAATAGCCAAAATATCCACACTACTGAATTCCTCGGACCATTTTTCTAAATAATTTCCTTGTTTGTTAAGAATTGGGCGACACCCATTTCGGTGTCTTCTTTGGTAATGCTGTCACTGGACTAGTCATTAATGTTTTCTGTCGTCACTTCCTTTTTAACCACGCTCCAGCTCCTACACGGCTGCATTAGCTCAAACATTAGTGGGTGTGCTAAGCCCCAGCTGCGTGCTGGTCCTGTGTGCTTATGCATGCTGTTATGTGCATCAAACACGATTTCCAGTCATATGATTGGTTCAGTGTGGTGTATTCTCATTTTCATTGGCTTTTCATGTTGTCTGTCAAAACAGAATGAATGAGTCTACCAACATTCTACCGACCATGTTTTCATGTTTCTCTTGAGGAAAAGTTATTTCACGATAATTGTCATTATCATTTTATTGTTGGGCTTATTTGTTTAAGTATTTATTCTTTATTTAGTGTAGCTTCACTGACTTATATTTGGGTCTTATTTTTGTCCTCCATTTTTATTAGCACATTCCGGCGAAGCCAAAAAGAGCTAAGGCGATGGCTCGGTGTTCTTTCATCCACATTTCACAGGACTTGCTGCCCCTCATAGGCAGTTTCCCCAATGCTCACCAAACTCACTCACAATGAACTTCAGGTGGGTCTGTATCCAGGTTGTGCTCAAGGTCAAGATCAAAGGTCAGGAGGTTTGTTGGCCCTAGCTATACTCGTTTTTTTAGATGGCAGCGCACGGTTGTACAGCAGCTCTTTGCTCCCCATTTTTGTTTGTATGTATGCTATTTTTGGATACTGGACCGTGTGAAGCTGGATTTGTGTACAGTCGTACTGAGCTGATAAGCATTGGACTTCAATAAAAGTCTGCTGTCACAGCAGTTTTCGAGAACACACAAGACATACCGGAGGCTATCTGTAGACCAGCGGGATCACCATGGATTGTCGTCGGTCCTGGGAAGCGACGCAGACGGAGGAGGGAGAGAAAGAAAAGTGGGGATGCCGGTCGGGCCTGCTAGCGAGGCTAAAGAGACAACCGCATAGACCGCCGCTACCGAGCATTTTTCTCTCCAACGCCAGAAGCATCGTCCACAAGATGGATGATCTAGAGCTACAGCTGGCAACTAATAAAACTGTGAGAGACTGCTGTGTGCTGTTGTTAACGGAAAGCTGGCTCCACCCGCTGATCACAGATGCTGCTGTACAGCTGCTGGGGCGCACACTTCACCGATTGGACCGAACAGCAGAATCTGGTAAAAAAAAAAAGAGAGGAGGCGGCCTCTGCATTTTACTTCACAACACTTGGACTAATCACAGCAGTATTATTAACACTTACTGTTCTCCTGATCTAGAGACAATGTCAGTCTTATGTCAGCCTTTTTATCTTCCTCGAGGGCTGAGCGTGATCATTTTAACAGCCGTCTATATTCCCCCTGATGCAAATACTAAAGCGGCCCTTAGTCATTTGTACAGTGTAATAAATAAACAGCAGCAGGCCTATCCCGAGGGTGTTCACATTATAGCTGGTGATTTTAATCAAGCATGCTTGAAAACCGTGCTGCCTAATTTTACACAGTATGTGAAATGTGCCACTAGGGGAAAGAATTGTCTTGATCGGGTGTATTCGAACCTGAAGCATGCTTACAGAGCTGTGCCGTGTCCACATCTTGGCCTGTCAGACCATCCATCATTGCTCCTCATCCCAGCATACACCCCCCTCAGGAGAACTGCTAGACCTACTATAAAGAACATCACAACATGGCCTGAGGGAGCTCTTTCTCAGCTGCAGCACTGTTTTCCAAACACTCTATGGGATTTATTCAAGAATGAGGATCTGGAAATGTACACACAGACTGTATTACACTACATTATCTTCTGTATCAATCAGGTGACTGTGGAAAAACGCATCAGGGTTTTTCCTAACCAGAAGCCTTGGATGACAAAAGAAGTCCAGGCACTTGTCAGAGCTCGTGATACAGCCTTCAGGTCAGGGGATACAGATCTGTATAGCACCGCCCGGGCTAATCTGAAGAAAGGCATTAAGGAGGCTAAACAGACCTATAAGAAGAAAGTCAAGGACCATTTTTCTGATAATGATTCGAGACGAGTATGGCAAGTCTTTAACCATATCACAAACTATAAGGGCAGCAGCATCATTTCCAGTGACATCAGCGCCTCACTGGCAGAAGAACTGAACTGCTTTTTCGCATGGTTTGAGGCAAATACACCTCGCCCGGACCCACAGATGCTATTGAATGCCAGCTCTGATGTGCTTATCCTGCAGGATCATGAGGTGAGACAGACACAGAACAGTTCACCCGAGAAAGGCTACTGGTCCCGATGGAGTGCCAGGAAAGGTGCTCAGAGCATGTGCAGATCAGCTATGCTCTGTTTTGACTGACATTTTTAACTTGTCTCTCAAGGCAGCCGTTGTTCCACAGTGTTTAAAATCTGCAGTCATTATTGCTGTACCAAAAAAACCATATTATTAGCAGTCTGAATGACTATCGACCAGTAACATTAACACCCATTGTTATGAAGTGCTTTGAGAAAATGGTATTGAAACATCTTTTGCCTAGTCTCCCCCCAGACTTTGATCGGCACCAGTTTGCCTACAGGCGGGGCAGATCCACTGAAGATGCTATTGCTGTAGCTCTCCACTTGGCATTCAGCCATTTGAAAGACAAGGAGAGCTATGTAAGAATGTTGTTTGTTGACTATAGCTCGGCATTTAATACAATTATTCCCAGCATTCTCATCACCAAATTGCTTCAGCTTGGTCTGCCTACCCACACTTGCAGCTGGATTAAGGACTTCCTAACAAACAGAACACAGACTGTTAGACTTGGACCCCATTCCTCCTCTACAGTCATGCTTAACACAGGCTCGCCACAGGGCTGTGTGTTGAGCCCCACTTTGTATTCATTGTACACATATGACTGCATATCTGTTCATCCCACAAACATTATAGTGAAGTTTGCAGAGTACAACAGTAGTGGGGCTCATATCAGGAGGAGATTAGTCCGCATACAGAGGTGAGGTCCAGAAACTGGTGAGATGGTGCTCAGATGATAATCTGCTATTGAATACAAAACCCCCCCAAAAGAACTCATTATTGATTTTAGGAAGCATAGCAGTGAACCGCCTCCTCTATATATAGGCAAGGAGTGTGTGGAGAGGGTGGAGGCTTTTAAGTTTTTGGGTGTTCATATTTCTCACAACCTTACCTGGGCAGTTAACACCATAGCTACGATAAAAAAGGCTCAACAATGTCTACACTTTCTGAGGCTCCTCAAGAAGAATGGCCTGAATGCACAGTTGCTGGTTTTATTTTATCGCTCTGCTATTGAGAGCATTCTGTCATATGGCATCACGGTTTGGTATGAGGGCTGTTCAGCCGCAGACCGCAAAGCCTTCCAGAGAGTGATCGAGACTGTGCAAAAAAATCACTGGCTGTTCTTTCCTTTCTCTGGAAGAGATTTCCAGGTCTCGGTACCTCAACAGAGCTACTGCCATCATTAAAGACTGTGCTCATCCAGGCCATGACTTCTTTCACCTGCTCCCCTCAGGAAAGCGGTACAGATCCCATAAAACCCGGACTACCAGGTTTAATCATAGTTTTTTCCCAGCAGCAGTACGTATTTTGAACAGATTTATGTAACACGCACCGACTGCTGATATTTTTTGTTATTTTGTAGCAACAACCCTGTGTGCATAAGCTGGTCTTTTGTATTTATCGCTCAGTATGTTTTTCATTATTGCTACGTTCATATTGTATTCAACTTTTAGGTAATTTTGTTTCAAGCATTATTTATTGTTGTAATCATAAGAATGTTAAATGCATGAGTGAACTGTGAATGTGATTGTTTATAGTTTGTTTTTAGGGAGCAGCATCTCAATTTCGTTGCATTGTTCATTAACAATGGAATGACAATAAAGGCACTTTGACTTTGTAGTAACAGTACCATAGTACAACTCGAATGTTAACTTTGACCTTTGACCCCTTGACCCCAAACCCATAGTTAGGTCAGGGTGCAAGTCATCCAAGATGTGTATTAGATACAACTACTGTATTGATTTGAAAAGCCTACATCATTTCTTTTAGTAGTTATTGTGTTAAGAAGATTTATGGAAAATCTGACCTCTGACCTTTGACCTCAGCGTCATCCGATGAGAGTGAAATTGCAATATGCACATCATCAGAGTATCTCAGACCATGGTACCAAGTTTCCAAACATTTGGAACAAAACTGTAGGAAGAGTTGATTTCACAAGTCAGTTACTGTCTGTGAAGTGAGGTGAAATAAGAGGTCATAGGTCAGGGGACACAATTGCTGCAAAAATCATCTGATCAAAACCAAATTGCAATATGCGCATCATCAGTGTATATCAAACTATGGTACCAAGTTTCAAAACAATTAGAACAAAACTGTAGCAGGAGTTGATTTCACAAAAGTGGGACGGACCGACAGATGGACTGACCCATAACATAATACCCCTTTGGTCTTCGACCAGTGGGGAATAATAGCAATGAAAATTGTTACCCCTCCTAAGCAATTGCCCTAGTTCTCAGCAAACTGACAAGTAATGATGCTCAGGTTTGTCTGCATCCAGGATGAGGTCAAGGTCATTGTGACAGGTCAGGAGATCTTGGTACTTGTGATGTCACAAAAATCTTTACCCCTTCTAGGGCATTGACCATGACCTTTATAAAGCACATCCTAGATGGGTCCACAACTAGGTTGTCCACATGTATTATAGTGTATGTTGCTGCTTGGTCAGAGCCACTGGCGTCAAAGTCCTCTTTGGCTTCATATAACGACATAATGCACTTTGGGATTAATAATTTAGTTAAATGGGGTCATGTAAACACAAGGAGGGTTTTTGTCAGCTTTTGTTGTTTTATTCTTGACAATTTTGGGGATTTTATTGTGCTCTGCTACTTTTAGTTTAACAGGGGTGTTTCCTGTGTCCAGGGTCTTTTTTTACTCAGCTACACTGTAAATTAAGTCACTTCCTCAATGTGTTTTTGATAAAGATTCAATAAGGGTTGAATAAATACAGGTGCAGCTCAATAAATTAGAATGTCAATGAAAAGTTGATTGATAATCCACTAATTCAATTCAAAAAATGAAACTCATATATAGATTCGTTGCACCCAGAGTGTTGTATTTCAAGTGTTTATTTCTTTTCATTTTGAAGGTTTTGGCTTACAGCTAATTAAGTTAATTCCCTTCCACAGCATGTGGGACACCATGTGGTGTATAGGGGTAGTGCCTATCTCCATTTCTCTGACTCAAGGCCACACAGCTACTGTAAGTAGCGAAAGCTACAGTGGGAGGTCAGTCCTCTGGTTGCTCTGTGCGTTAACTTAGCTTACAGCTAATGAAAACCCTAAATTCTGTTTCTCAAAAAATTAGAATATTCCATAAAATTAATTTTTAAAAAATTGATTTTTAATAGAAATGTTGGCCGACTGAAAAGTATGTCCATGTGCACACTCAATACTTGGTCAGGACTCCTTTTGCATGAATTATTGCATCAGTGCGGCGTGACATGAAGGGGATCAGCCTGTGGTACTACTGAGTTGTTATGGAGGCCAAGGTTGCTTTGATAGCGGCCTTCAGCTTGTCTGCATTGTTGCATCTGGTGTCTTTCATCTTCCTCTTGACAATACCCAATAGATTCTCTATGAGGTTTAGGGCAGTAGAGTTTGCTGGCCAATCAGGGTACTTTCTGCCTTCTAGCTTGGTGCTCAGCATAGTAGAATGGAGAAAAAGATAGTTAACACAGAACTACCAGAGGACTGACCCCTCACTGTAGCTTTCACTACTTACAGTAGCTGTGTGGCCTAGGGTCATAGAAATGGAGCTAGGCACTGGCCCTATACACCACATGGTGTCCTGCATGCTGTGGAAGGGATTAACTAGCTAATAAATCAAATGGAGATGGGACAGAGTTTCTGCAATGGGCACATTATTGTAGAAACCAGGATGAATTTAAAAGCACTTAATTGAAAAAGAAATAATGTACCATTCTAGATATTTTATTTTCAACCCTACAGATGAGAAGTAAATAAAAATTATTAACTGTGCATCAGCAATACATGGTTATGAGTTGCAGTGCCATGTTTTGCAGCAATATCAACCTAGTGGCTTGATCAGTGATTGTACTGAAGCATGTAAAGTGACAGCAAAAAAGGAGAAACCTGTTGCATGTTACAGCCTTCCATGTGGTTCATTTAGAAAGAGAAAGCATGCCATAGCGATTTTAATCTTCTTCGCATTTACACAAACAATCGCCCTCAGAGTTCTACACCTGAATGTCCCCATTTTTTTCATGCCTCACCTCCTTGGCCTTTGTACCTGTGCCGAAGTCCAGCTGAGGGGCTTCACGATGATTGAATCAGCCTCCGTTGTATTGATTGTGAAAGGTGTTTGAAGCATGAAAGGACCCAACGAGATCGTTTTGATTGACTGCAGGATAGTGAAAGTCCACTCTTCCGCGGAGTGAGTGGGATCATTAATAGTGTTCTAAAGCCCAGGGTCAGTCTAGTCTCATACTATCGTGGGAGGTTGTATCTCTAGAGTGTAATATGTCCACACAGCTCTGCTCCATTACCCGTCTGTCTGGTGAGGGAAAACAATGGCTCTCCCATCACTCAATATTTCTCAAACATTCACACCAGCTCTCTGTCTCTGTCTCACTATCGCTGCATCATTAGCTCTCTGCATACAATGCATCCTTTTTCTACACTGGTGGGTCATGGAGTGTAGAAATTAGCAGGCTTCAAAAAGCTTCTGAAACACTCTTTATTTTTACATCGACTATGCCAGAAATGTGTTTATTGTACTGGAAGTGCAGGCGTGGCCAAGCTGGACTTGTCTCATTATCGTCAATGCACTACACAGCCAGTGGGGACAGGCTAAGATCCACATCCAACCACTGTAGTCTGTTTCTTTAAATAGCCACATCAGGTACTGTGCCACACAAAGTGCAAAAGTTCAGAAAGGGATAGCGTGATGTGAGAGAAAGATAATTACACCAACAACTCACAACAGGCTTACCTCAATATGTGTTCTTGTCTGAATTTGTGTCCTTGCAGACTTCATCAGTCAGATCTCTAAGTCCAGTTTAAAGACCGCTTCCAGCCAAATAGGCTGCTGGAAGTGTCAAGTGATTCTGAGTTAGGCTGAAAGCTGGTATAATTGTCCTCCTAGGATTGCAAGGCAACACCTGAAAGCACTAAACCTAATGATTCAGATTATGAAACAATTTTAAGGTCTCAGAGCCACAATGATCATGATTTTTCTTAAACCTTGAAATACAACATTCACAGCAGTAGTTTCCTTTGTCCACCTAGGAACACACTTCTATTAAATACATTTATGTGGAATTATATGCAAGACTAACACATACAATGCTTCCATATGTTGTATGTTTTAGTGGAACAGAAGATGGTGAATAGCGATAAAAAAATGTGAGAACCAGTGATACTTACTGGTATTGTCCCAGTCAGTGCTATGCAAATTTTTAGAGAGTTGTATTGAATTTACACTTAAGAGTTCAGATATAATTGGACTTATTCTGAAATGAAATTCAACCTTAGAGCGGGAAAAAAGTATATGAACATGTCAACATTTTTCTCCCTCTATCCAACCATCTTCTTCCGCTTAATCCTTTTCAGGTCGCGGTGGGGCTGGAGCCTGTCCCAGCATCTTTGGGCGAGAGGCAGGGTACACCCTAGACAGATCGCCAGTCCATCACAGGGCCAACATAGAGAGACAGACAACCATTCACTCTCACATCCATACCTAAGGACAATTTAGAATCCCCAGTTGATGCCAGTTAAACTAACTTGCATGTTTTTGGCATGTGTGAAAGGGAGACCAATCTCTAATCTCCCTTTCATTTCAAAAATCTCAGAAAGAGTTGTTGCTACGCAATTATTTGACCACCTGCAGGGAAATGGTTTACTTGAAGAGTTTCAGTCTGGGTTTAGAATCCATCATAGTACTGAAACAGCCTTAGCGAAGGTCACTAACGACCTCCTCATTGCATCTGATAATGGACTAGTTTCTGTACTTGTCCTTTTAGACCTTAGTGCAGCTTTTGATACTATCGATCATAATATTCTACTTGATAGATTAGAACACTATGTTGGACTTAATGGAACTTCGTTGCAGTGGTTTAGATCTTATTTATCTGATAGGTTCCAGTTTGTTCATGTAAATAATGAGTTTTCTTTCAACTCAAAGCTCAGTCATGGAGTTCCACAGGGATCTGTGCTAGGCCCTACTCTTTTTAGTTTATATATGCTTCCGTTAGGCAACATTATTAGAAAGCACTGTATACATTTTCATTGTTATGCTGATGACACACAATTATACCTGTCAATGAAACCAGATGATAGTAATCAATTAGCCAAGTTAGAAGCCTGTCTTAAGGAAATCAAAGCTTGGATGACTTGTAATTTCCTGCTATTAAATTCAGATAAGACTGAAGTCATTCTTGTTGGTCCAAAAAACCTTAGAAATTCCTTTCCAAATCAAACTTTCAGTTTGGATGCGGTTACTCTTTCTCTTAATAGCTCTGTGAGGAACCTTGGAGTTATTTTTGATCAGGATTTGTCCTTCAATTCACATATTAAATTTGTTTCTAAGACTGCCTTCTATCATTTGCGTAATATTGCCAAGATTAGGACCATCTTGTCTCAGAGTGATGCTGAGAAACTGAGCCACGCTTTTGTTAGCTCGAGATTAGATTATTGTAATTCTTTATTATCAGGCTGTCCTAAAACATCTTTAAAAAGTCTTCAGCTGATCCAAAATGCTGCAGCAAGAGTTTTAACAGGTACTAGAAAGAGAGATCATATCTCTCCGGTTCTGGCCTCCCTTCATTGGCTTCCCATAGAGTTTAGAATTAAGTTTAAAATCCTTCTTCTTACTTACAAAGCTCTAAACAATCAGGCTCCTTTTTATTTAAAAGATCTGATACTACCGTATTATCCTAACAGAGCACTACGCTCCCAAAATGCAGGATTACTTGTAATACCTAGAATCTCCAAAAGTACAATGGGAGGCAGAGCCTTCAGTTATCAAGCTCCTCTCCTGTGGAATCAGCTGCCAATCTGGATTCGGGAGTCAGACTCGATCTCTGTTTTTAAGAATAGGACTAAAACCTACCTTTTTGATATAGCCTACAATTAGGGAGGGATCATGTGTTTCTGAACCCTCCCTTAGTTATGCTGCTAATAGGTTTAGTCAGCCGGGGAACCTCCAGTAATGCACTGGGCCTCACTCCTTTTCTCACTCTCAATGAAATATTTTTTTTTGCTGGTCATTAACATTTGTTTGTTCTCTCCCATAGATTGAGTCCCCATCGTGCTGTTTGCTCTCTACATGTCTGTTCTTTTCTTCTTCTCTATCCCCTCACCCCCCAGCCAGTTGCAGCAGATGACTGCCCCTCCCTGAGCCTGGTTCTGCTGGAGGTTTCTTCCTGTTAAAAGGGAGTTTTTCCTCTCCACCGTCACCAAGTGCTTGCTCACAGGGGATCACCTGATTGCTGGTGTCTTTCTGCAACTGTGGGGGTTCCCCCTACAGTTGATAGTGCTATGAGATGACTGTTGTTGTGAAATGGCGCTATATAAATAAAGTTGAATTGAATTGAATTGAATGTGGGAGGAAACTGGAGAAATCCCGGAGTGAACCCACACAGACACGGGGAGAACATTCTGCTGGAGCCATTGACCTGAGATTTTCACCAGATATCAGTAGCAACCAAAGTAATTCGCACATACAGTGGATATAAAAAGTCTACACACCCCTGTTCAAGTGCCAGGTTTTTGTGATGTAAAAAAATGAGACCAAGATAAATCATTTCAAAACTTTTTCCATCATTAATGTGACCAACCCAATTGAAAAACAAACCGAACTCTTTTAAGGGGAAAAATAAAAAATAAAAAGCTTACAATAACCTGTTTGCATAAATATGCACACCCTTAAACTAATACTTTGTTGCAGCACCTTGGCTTTTATTACAGCACTCAGTCTTTTTGGGTAGGAGTCTATAGGCCCTTTTCTGTTAATACCTTTTTGGCTTTACTCACTTCGACTTGGCATGCTTTGTAGGCTTTTCCATTAGTACCTGGTACCAGCTTCCAGGTACTTTTTTCGGACCCATCTGATTCAGGTTCCAAGCGAGCTGAGTCAAGCTGAAAATGTGACGTCAACAGACTGCAGGCCACTGATTGGTCAGGACATAACGTCATGAGAGCGACGTCTTCAACAGAATCTCCAGCCACCATTTGTAAAGATTCGTTTGTGAGTCAGCAAGCAAGCGTCAGTATAAACAACAACGATACAGTGGCTTCACGGAAATCAACACCGTGGTCCAGCAGACTTTTCTGTGCCTTTAGCTGATGAGAGAATCCAGAGAGAACTAGACGGAGCCACCCGAAATACATTTACGGCCACTGACCGGCAAATAACAGGAGCACCCGACCATGACAGTTGAAAGCTGTGATATTAGGATATAGAGGATGGTGAGTGATGTGTTATGATGTGATATTATGCATCTTTTACGTTATTTATCCAAGCGGTGGAAAGCTCACTTTGAACAAACAACACCATTGTCTCCTGTAGACAATGAGATAGCCAGTTAGCCATCAATGCTAACTCCAGTTAAATAACTCCGGCTAAATCCTGGTTAAAAAGATGTTTTTTTACATGTTGCACTTTCGTACTGTGCATGTATTTAAGTGGTGTGTATTATCGTTCTAGAGTCCGACCAGTATCTGCTTTGACACTGCAACGTAGCATGACACAGCAATGTGTTGTGACTGGTAAGTTGCACACCCCATTGTTTTTTAGTAGTGGTGGACAAAAAAGTACTCAAATCCTTTGCTTTTTAAGTTAAAGTATAGATAAAGTGCCAAAACTAAAGTAGCCCAATTTCCACTTAATATGAAAAGGACTGAACTGAGATTTATTTGATTGTGTGAATATTAATTACAGAATAATTGAAAATGAATGGGACATCCAATATTAGCTACTGTTTAAGAACTGCTTTTTTTTTGTTTACATCACTTGTGTGATCCTTTATGAGTTATAGTCATAATAGTGTATCTTGGGTCCAAGGTTGTCATAGCCAGGAGCGGCACTGGGGTTAAGCTCCCAGTGCTTATAAAATGTTCCTTATGGCGTGCGTCTCGAAAAGCCTCTGACAACTAAGTCCAACTCCTAGCCTGCCCGTGTGGTTTAGTCTCTAAGCCCGGTGGAACTGTTTTTACTAATAGGAGAAGGGGCGAGGGCGGATCTCTGGCGCCTTAAAACCAGATGCTTCGGGTAGATGGTGGCTCATCAACCTGGGAAGGTAGCCCATCTAGGGGAAGGTAAACCCTGATTTCAAACCTCTGCTGCCTTGCAGCACACCCGGTCATGGGAAAGGCTTCGGGAGTCAACCCTGAGGAAAAATCCGGAGTCGGAGTCCCTAAGGCAGTTCTCTGTTGTGCTCTGGCAACTCCTGCGATGGTGCTGGTGCCAAACTGTAGCAGCCCTGCTATTCCTTTGGATTCATCAGTGACGTGGAGAAGGGGGGACATGCTGCATGGGCAACATCTTGTCCTCCATATCTTCCTGCCCAGGGTTGAATCCTACCAACGCCCAACGCTGGAAGGTAGAACACTGGATCACTGGAGAGGACACTCCAGCTTCGCCTTTGGCGTAGACAAAACATGGGGAATGACAGTTACCGGTTATAAGCCACCACTCGATTGGCGTAGAGCGCGGCGCCAGGGGTTGTTCCCGACGGTGGGAGGGATCATCAGATCTCACTGGACAGCTACTGCCCGCCTCAAGCTGGGCAGCCCCCAGCCAATAAGGTGTTGTCCCGCCACAGCCTGCTTTCCTCATTGGGTGCATGGGGATGAGGAGAAGTCCGAATTGCAGGCTGAGAACTTTCGCACCAGGCAAGACAATAAAACAAAAGAGACCAACTCTAAAACTGGGAACTTGGAACATCCGCACTATGATGACAGGACTCGCTGCTAACCTCAAGGACATCAACGACACCAGGAAGACTGCCATCATCAATAATGAGCTGAAGAGACTGGAAGTGGATATCGCCACTCTCCAGGAAACACGGTTGGCTGACGCAGGCACACTGAGAGAGAAGGACTACATGTTCTACTGGCAGGGAAAGAGCAGTGGCGAACACAGGGAACATGGAGTGGGCTTCGCAGTGAAGAACACCTTGCTGAAGATGGTGGAACCGGGCAGCAATGGCTCTGCACGACTCCTCACCCTCTGCCTGAACACCACTCAAGGCCCAGTCACCCTCGTCAGTGTGTATGCCCCAACACTGGCAGCCACACCAGAGGCAAAAGACGAGTTCTACGAGAATCTCGCAACAACTGTCAGGACCATCCCCAACTCTGAACAACTCATTCTCCTTGGAGACTTCAATGCCAGAGTGGGTGCTGACCATGACTCCTGGCCCTCTGTCTTGGACCATTTGGCGTGGGCAGAATGAACGACAACGGACAGCGGCTGCTCGAGTTCTGCACTTATCACGATCTGTGCATCACAAACTCGTTCTTCAAGACCAAGCCTCAACACAAGGTTTCCTGGTGACATCCGCACTCAAAGCACTGGCACTAGCTGGACTTGATCCTGACCAGGTGCACCTCACTGACGAACGTGCTAATCACCCGTTTGTTCCAGAGTGCAGATTGCGACACAGACCATTCATTGGTGTGTTGCAAGGTCAAGCTGCAGCTGAAGAAATTCCATCGTGCTAGACAGCCTGGAAAGGCACGGATTGACACCAGCAAGATGGCCCAACCAGAACTTGTTGAGTGGTATGCCTCCACCTTTGAGAAGGAACTTGATGTACCACAAGAAGGAGAATCGCAAAGCAGAAGTGGGAAGAGCTGCGAAACACCATCCACTGCACAGCCTTAGCTATCTTTGGGAGGAAGACCTCGAAGTCACAGGACTGGTTTGATGCCAAGTTGACCGAGATGACCCCCGTCATTGAAGCCAAGCGCTCAGCTCTTGCCGAGTACAAGAAGTACCCAAACGAGAAGAATCTCCAGATTCTCAGGGCTGCGAGAAGCAAAGTTCAGCAGACTGCTCGGCGCTGTGCCAACAGGTACTGGACTCAGCTCAGCCAAGACATTCAAACTGCTGCCATAACAGGGAACATCCGTGGTATGTACGATGGCATCAAGAAAGCACTTGGTCCGGCTCAGAGCAAGACGGCCCCCCTCAAATCCTCCACTGGGGAGATGATCACAGAAAAGAGCAAGAAAATGGAGAGATGGGTGGAGCACTACTCCGACCTCTACTCAAGACAGAACACCGTGACACCGTCAGCCCTTGATGCCATCGATTGCCTGCCATCCATGGACGAACTTGACGCTGAGCCAACCATCGACGAACTCAGCAAGGCCATTGATAGCTTGGCCGCTGGCAAGGCACCCGACAACGATGGCATACCCCCCGACCTGATCAAGCACTGCAAGACCGCCCTACTGCTGCCATTGCATGACGTCCTCTGCCAGTGCTGGAAGGAAGGTGCCATACCACAGGACATGAGGGATGCCAAGATAATCACCCTCTACAAAAACAAAGGGGAGAGAAGCGACTGCAACAACTACAGGGGCATCTCCCTCCTCAGCGTTGTTGGCAAAGTCTACGCATGAGTTGGTCTCGTTCGTCTGCCGAACGTGTCTAGCCCGAGTCTCAGTGTGGCTTCCGCGCTGAGCGATCGACGGTAGACATGATATTCTCCATCCGCCAACTCCAGGAGAAATGCAGAGAACAGAACATGCCCCTGTACGTCGCCTTCATCGACCTTACCAAAGCGTTCGATCTGGTCAGCAGTGAGGGCCTTTTCAAGATCCTGCCAAAGATAGGATGCCCACCAAAGTTGCAAAACCTCATTGAATCGTTTCACACCAACATGCAGGGGATAGTGCAGCACGACGGCAACGTCTCAGAGCCATTCAACATACGCAGTGGAGTGAAACAAGGCTGTGTACTTGCGCCAACCCTCTTTGGGATTTTCTTTGCTATGCTCCTGAGGCATGCCTTCAGCACAGCAACAGAGGGAATCTACCTGCACACAAGATCTGACGGCAGGCTTTTCAACCTCACCCGCCTGAAAGCCCGAACCAAAGTACGCAAGGCTCTAACTAGAGACATGCTGTTTGCAGATGATGCTGCAGTCGCGACCCACACACAGCAGGAGCTTCAGACCCTGATGGACCACTTCTCCCAGGCATGCAAGGACTTCGGGCTTACCATCAGCCTGAAGAAGACTAACGTCTTGGCGCAAGGCACGGAAGCACCACCAACCATCACCATCGACGACTACGAGCTGGAGGTCATGAATCAGTTCACGTACCTGGGGTCCATGATCAGCAGCAACCTCTCCCTTGATACAGAGATTGACAAGAGGATTGGAAAATCAGCCTCCACACTCGCTCGCCTCACCACACAAGTGTGGGAGAATCCCAAACTCTCTGTCAAGACGAAGATGGCAGTGTACAACGCCTGCGTCATCAGCACACTGCTCTATGGGAGTGAGACGTGGACAACATACGCCCGGCAGGAAAAGAGACTGAACTCCTTCCACTTGCGCTGCATTTGCCGCATCCTGGACATATCCTGGCAGGACAAAGTGCCCAACACAGAAGTTCTGTCCCGCACCGGCCTTCCCTCCATGTTCACTCTACTCAGGCAGCGCAGGCTCCACTGGCTAGGCTACATTCACCGTATGGAGGATGGCAGAATCCCCAAAGACGTCCTCTACGGAGAACTGGCGACTGGCAGGAGAGATGTTGGCCGCCCACAGCTGCGCTTTAGAGACGTCTGCAAGAGAGACATGAAAGCCCTGGAGATCAACACAGAGCGCTGGGAGGACCTTGCAACGGACCACTCCAAATGGAGAGGCACCCTGACCAGACAGCTCAAGGCGGGTGAAGAGAGACTGACTGCTGCAGCAGATGAAAAAAGGACCCGCAGGAAGAACCGCCACAGCTCCAGCAGCACGGAGACCACCCACAAGTGCGACCTGTGTGACAGGGACTGCCATTCGCGCATCGGCCTGTTCAGCCACAGGCGGTGCTGTTCCAGCAGAGTAGACGTTTAGGATTCTCTTCCATGGCCATCATAGACCGACGGAGGCCGACGAGTGTATCTTGCACTTTGGGGAATAGGAGTTTTTCAGTCACCATTATAATTTAGTTTATATGTATAGTTTATAGTCTATCATCAATAAACTCATGCAGTACTATAACAGAACACATTATAAATATTTGAGACCCATTGTAGTGCATCCTTTTATATTTTAGCAATACAAGTACAAAACACCACCCACACTTGAAGCCAGGGCAAGAAGAGACACAGCAGTGACAGAACGGTGGCTAAACTTTTATAGATAAAAATTACATATTTTGACTGAACGACTCCATACTCGGGGATGCATACCCTCAGTTAAAGTACTAGATTTCATTCACCTGAATGTATTAACTCATTCTGATTGCTGAGGCAACAGTAAAAAATAATTTTAAACATAACCCAGCCCTTGTAAAATCTACTTTACTGAAGCACAGCTACATGAAAATTGTGGTTAAATACAACAACAAAGCACTTTTTTTTTGTCACATTTCACCACTGGCTTTTAGCAACAAGTGTCTTTCCCAAATATGTTTCAAACTTGCTTTAATTATCCACCACCCATTTCTGTCTTTTCGTCTAGGCAAGAGGAAAATGATCCACCCCAAACCGGACCTTGCATCACCATTTACAGAGATGGACCAGTGTGAGCGGCACATCCAGTTGCTTCTCAGGGAGGCCGCGTGGCCGGCGTGTGTGACCCATTCCAAGTTGTTTTATTTTTTTTACAGTTTAGAGTTTGAATTTTGCACATACTAAATAATCTGGATTTTGCTGCTGATTGTAATAAACAATTTATTGACTTATGTGTTTGCATCATGATTTTCTATTTTGTCTGTTAAGACACCAGTGGGAAAATAGTCAGCAGTACAAACCATTTATCAGTGATGTTGAAAATAATGGCTCATTTTTAGGAAAAAGTAACAAAAAAACAATTATTTTATTTACTGAAGAGTGTGTTGTTGGATGTGCCAGTGCAGAAGACACTGCACACTTTAGTGATAGTACCAGTATTTTGAGGAATTCTTGGCCATAATAGCATCTGTATTTTCTAATAATGGGTTAAGGTAGGGGTGTCCAATCATGTGCCATGGAGGGCCAAGACCCTGCAGGCTTTACCTCCAACCAGTGTCTTCATCAGCAGATTCCACTCAATTTCTTTCCACTGATTGCTGATCAGTGAAAACACCTGCTGAAGAGACTGGGTAGAAGAGAGAACCTGCAGGGTCTTGGCCCTCCATGGCACATGATTGGACACCCCTGATTTAGGGTTTAATGGGATTTAACATTTTAACACAAGCTGCTTTATGGCTCATAATTCTGTTGACAGACTTACACCAAACCAAAAGTGATTTCTCAAACTGCTGGATTGTTCTTAGACAGCTTTTCTGATCTTTTAGTATTTAATTTATGTCACTTGGTGGTAACCTTCACGCATAAAACAAAAGTGGAGACAGATCTGCAAAAAGTGAAACGGTTTACTGTCAAAATTCCCAGTGCAATACTAAATGAATACATATATAGTACACTGTCGAGGCAGAGAATATATATTTATACAGTATCTACATGTATATATCCAGTAAATCCAAGTATTTTCCATGTAACCTTGTGACTGTATTACTCTAATTGCTTTTAATTCTAGATCAAGTTTGTTTTGGCTTAAAAATGCATCATATAATTGTTAAATATATCTTATTATACCTAACTCAGGACTGTTTACCTGTTGAAATATATATTTTACGGCTAATATAAACCCATAACTACAATATGGCACCTGGCGATCAAGTTTTGACAGCTGATCACTTTTTGCCACAACACCACCACAGACTCAGTCCTGCTGGAGCATGTACATCCCATGATGTCTCAACAGTCTCTCCGTGATTTTCACACAGATCAGAGCAGTATGTTGCACAGGAAGCTAAACGTTCCTACAGACATTCTGAAGTTCTGTAACTACTGAGCATTTGTGAAGCTGGGGTGACATTAGTGGGAGGCTGTGTTGAACACCCAGACCCATGGTTTGAAGCGGTAATTTTGCCACAAGAGAGCCATCTGAAACACACACACAGCATACATATTTTAGTACCTAATAGTGATAACTTGCTGACATTACAATGTAGTACGGCGGATTTAAAGCAAACTAGCCTTAGCAATTAGCATTAGCTTACCTTCATATGTGATCTAGTTCGTATCCTCACGTCTTCGGCTTTGTGGCTCTATGGCTTCCTAAACACTCCAGTACTTTTCCAGAGTGTTTCGTCTCGCTGCCTGTAGCCTTCTCTGGCGCTCCTTTTTTGCCTTTACTCTGACAAAAAGCCAGAAACCGAGCAGTCGCCTCGTAATCCGCCATCTTGTGTTTTGCTTGTGTCGCGTGCTTTACGTCATGGGAGTGTGGCGTTTCCTTGCTGTAAAAAAAAATCCCACCCACCCCAGGCGGTACTCAGCTGTAATGGAAACAAAAGCAAACTGAGTTGAGTAAAGCCGTGTCAAAGTGAGTAGGGCTATATAGGTCCTAGTGGAAAAGCGGCTTATCAGCATGGCATATCTTTATGTGGCAATATTTGCCCACTCTTCTTTGCAAAAATGCTCCAAATCTGTCAGATTGCGAGGGCATCTCCTATGCACAGCCCTTTTCAGATCACCCCACAGATGTTCAATAGGATTCAGGTCTAGACTCTGGGCCATTCCAAAACCTTAATCTTCTTCTGGTGAAGGCATTCTTTTGTTGATTTGGATATGCTTTGGGTCATTGTCGTACTGAAAGATGAAGTTCCTCTTCATCTTCATCTTTCTAGCAGAAGCCTGAAGGTTTTGTGCCAACACTAACTGGTATTTGGAACTGTTCATAATTCACTCCACCTTGACTAAAGCCCCAGTTCCAGCTGAAGAAAAACAGCCCCAAAGCATGATGCTGCCACCACCATGCATCACTATAGGTATGGTGTTCTTTTGGTGATGAGCAGCATTGTGTTTGCGCCAATATACCTTTTGGAATTATGGCCAAAAAGTTCAATGTTGGTTTCATCGGGCCGTAACACATTTTCCCACATGTGTTTAGAAGATTTCAAATGTGTTTTTGCAAAATATAGCTGGGCTTGGATGTTTTTCTTCCGTCTTGCCACCCGAGACGGAAGATTGTTGTGACATGTACTAAATAGCCAGAACTTGCCAGAAATTCCTGCAGCTTGTTCAACATTGCTGTCGGCCTCTTGGCAGCCTCCCTGACCAGTTTTCTTCTTGTCTTTTCATCAATTTTAGAGGGGCATCCTGTTCTTGGTAATGTCACTGTTGTGCCATATTTTCTTCACTTGATGACAACTGTCTTCACTGTGTTCCATGGTATATTTAATGCCTTAGAAATTATTTTGTACCCTTCTCCTCACTGATACCTTGGCACACCATTCTTCCACATAAACTATCTTCAAATCTTGAAGTTTTCGTGGGAGTCTTCTATGAACTCTGATCTTCTGTTCATTCCATAGATTTTCAACTGGATTCAGGTCAGGTGACTGACTGGGCCATTCTAGCAGCTTTATTTTCCTTCTCTGGAGCCAGTTGAGATTTTCCTTGGCTGTGTGTTTGGGATCATTGTCTTGCTGAAATGTCCACCCTTGTTTCATCTTCAGCATTCTTGGCAGATGGCAATAGGTTCTTATCAAGGATGTCTCTGTACATGTGTCCGTTCATCTTTCCTTCAATTATATGAAGTCTGCCTGTACCATGTACTGAAAAACACCCCCACACCATGATGCTCTCACCTTCAAACTTCACTGTTTGTATGGTGTTGGGGGGCTGATGTACAGTTCCATTTCTCCTCCAAACATGTTGTGTGTTGTGGCATCAAAAAGTTCAGTTTTGGTCTCATCTGACCAGACTATATTCTCCCAATATTTTATTGGCTTGCCCAAATGTTGTGCAGCAAACTTTACATGAGTTTGAACATACCTTTTCTTCAGCAATGGAATCTTGCAAGTTGAGCGTGCATAGAGCCCATGTCGGTTGAGTGCATTACTTATTGTTTTCTTTGAAACAGCAGTACCTGCTAACTCCAGGTGTTTCTGGAGCTCTCCATGAGTGGTCTTTGGTTCTTGGATAACTCTTCTGATAATTCTTTGGACTCCTCTGTCAGAAATCTTGCGAGGAGCTCCTGGTCGTGGCTGGTTTATGGTAAAATGATGTTCTTTCCACTTACGAATGATGGCTCCAACAGTGCTCACTGGAACAATCAGCAGTTTAGAAATGTGTCTGTAACCAGTGCCATCATTATGTTTTGCAACAATAAGGTTGTGGAGATCTAGAGAGAGCTCTTTGCTTCTACCCATTATGAGTTCTTTGTGGTGTGACAATCTGATATCCACAGACCTTTTTAAAGGCCATCAGCCAGGACTTAACCAGCTGAAATTAATTTTCACTGATGGGAGGTGGGATGGCTTCCTAAATTCTGATGGATTTCAGCTGGTTTCTTGGTTTTCTATGCCTTTTTGCACCTCTTTTTCACACTCATTCCACTTTATTAAATGTAACTTGTTTTGTGAACACAGTTGCCTTGATTTCTTTGTATGAATTACTTGGGTTGTTACTGATATCTGGTGAAAATCTCAGGACAATGGTTCCATCAGAAATATGTTTCATGAGAAAAATTGTTGACATGTTAAATACTGTACTTATTTTCCCCGCTGTACCTTCCCATAATCTGGTAACATTATGGTACATTAATTGTGCTGGATCAAAATTGGGGTTGTTTGGGGGTATTGTGTGCATTGGTTGAGATGTTCTGTTTGAGTCAAATGGGTTTTCAATTATTTATTAGCAACGGAACAGCTGGTTGGGTATGATTGACCCAACTATAGGGTGGTCAGAAGCCAGAAATTTTTAATGTATTTGACATTGGGATGATGTAAAAATATAAGGGGGGGGTGTGTATGTGTTGGTGTCAGTAAAAGCATTAGACCGTACTAGCAACACAGGCAGATAAATCAAACTTTCACACATTCACACTATGCATGGTAGAACAAAATTGCCTCTCTCTTTTCTACAATGTTGATCACATCTCAGAATTGGAGGGGCCGCTCCCATGCAAGGTACCACCACAAACATGTCTTTGTATTGTGGGACAAAACCGGAGCACCCAGAGGAAACCCATGCAGTACGGGGAGAACGTGCAAACTCCACACAGATGGGCACATGATGGTCTTAACCTGGGATCGCACCTGAGTTCAAGTCCAGATCCTTTTGCTGTGAGGCAGCACTGTTAACTACTGAGTGATCATGCTGTCCTCGATTGCTGGATTTCAGTGCAGGAGGTTGTGAGTTTGATCACATGTTAAAACACCAACAATTGGGCTTCCCTAATCATCACCTTCCCATTCTTTAATATGTTTAACAAACACAGTTAGGTAATGTCAAATAACTTAATCAATATAGGCTATAATTGATTGGCTTAAATGAAAAAAAAAATTCTTTGAGTGTAAGTGTGGTACAGTGGTTAACTTAATAGTTGGGTAAAATACAATCCAGTGGCACAGTGATTTCCCCACATGGCTAAGTGCCCCCCCCCCGCCCCCCCCCCCAAAAAAATAAATTAAAAATTCAGAGTTAAACCTTCAGTTAAGAGAGCATAGGCAATTCGGGCACATGGTTATGGTGGGATTGTTTTTTTTGTATCCATTAAATTTCTTGCCATATAAATACATTAACTTTTTATTTGTTTGTTATAAACTAAAGCAATATCAAAGAGACATCAAGACAATCTTTTCTTTTTGAGATGTCCAAGATTTTTTATTCTGCTGCTTAAGACTTCTCTGAACTCAAAACCTTGTTACATCTTCATCTGTCACACCAGACAACATCTCTTGGACTATAGACAGTTTAGGTTTAGACGTGTGTTCAGTACATGTTCAATGTTGCATTGGATATTGTAGTTATATTTAGACTTTGATTGTTTTTTATGTGGTTTCTAGAACTGTGTGGCACCACATTGTTTCAGTTTTGCTAGCAAAGGGCTAACATGATGCAGACTGTTAAGGTATTCACAGTGAAACTCCCAGACTGGGACTGTCTGTCATATCCGGCTCTAGGGAGCCGGGCAATCAGAGCCAGGGGCAAGCCAGTGAGTCGAGATGTTTTATTCTGGGTAAGGGATAAGGGATGAGGAGAGCACAGACACTCATACAGACGTACATCCTCAGGCTGCACAGCGCAGGGGTAGGTAGCTCGTACCGGACGTGGGGGTAACAAGACGTGCATACTCACAGCGGGATACAAACACCGGAATGCTGCAAGAGGAGTTGAGGCTGACACCAGACGAAGGGGCTTCAGCCTAGCAGTGCTTATGTCGCAGCCCCGAGTCATCGAGGCTGCTCTTATTTATCCTCATTGGCAGCGCCCCAGCTGATGAAGACTAATTGGCCCCAGCCGTCCATAATGCTGCCAGCTGGGGGCCAGCTGAGACGCTGCTCAATGGGAGGCAGGGATGAGGGAAAACATGGGCTCAGTGCCGAGACGGCATCTCAACCCATGGTGACAGAGCCCCTCCCTCAAGGTCGGGCTCCTGAACGACCAGGAACATCCCAGCCCCCCCCCCCCCCACCACCTAGGGTGGGAGGAAGGGAGGCGGACCGGAGGGGAAGAAGCCAAGGGAAGGACAACACCAATGGGGCAATGTAGGGTAGCGGGAAAGAAAAACCCAAATACAATACTGACAAAACAGAATAATTAACCCAGGTACAGATGGGGAGAAGAACTGGGTCAGCACGCCGGTTACATACTACCCAGAGAGTACCAACCATGCGTGACCCAGAGCAAGAAAAAAAAAAGAACCACCAAAAAGGTACAGGGCAAAAAATGCTGAGTATGGTCAAATAAAGGGAAAACACAATACACAGCACCAATATAAGTACATACACACAGTCACCAAGAAAAATGAAGGTGACTGGAACAAATGGACAATTACAGAGCATGGTGTTACGGAAAACAAGGCACATGACTCTATAATGAACCAACAGGGCATAAAAAAGAAATACTGAGTGCAGGCAAAGAAAAACCCACACACATGAATATATAAATACCCACAGTCACCTAAAGAAATGAAAGTGACTGGAATGAATGGGCAACTGCAGAGTATGGTCTGAAAGGGAACAAAACATAACTCTACAATGCAAAAACGAGACTAAAAACATGGTACAAAAAATAAAATGCTGGGTACGAGGGAAGGAAAACGCACAGCACTATAAATACACATCCACCAACAGGACAGACATTACACCCAAGTGACCTTAATAACGATAAAAGAAAAAGTGACACCCGAGGTGAATGGCAGGCAGAGTCCAAAAATAGCCGAGATGGCTCCGGAGATCTCCCCGCCCATTGTCCAGCTGGCGAATCAGGGGAAGAGAAATGTTCGGATGGCGAACTCTGGACCCAGATCCCAGGAATCCAGTCCACCGGCTGCCGAACCAGGCCGCCCAAAGGCAAACACAGACCAGTGGGGGGAAACCAGATCGCCGAACCGAAAGTTTTGCGGGTCGGGTCGTCGACCCGCATCACTCAACCACCAGGACCGTTGAGACGGACGAAGGGTCAGAGCGGATCCCGGTGGAAGAGGCTCAGGGGAGAGCCGATGACGAGGGCGGCGGGCCTCAGGGAAACGGCCACCTCCTCAACGGACCTGGACAACACTGGGGCAGCACCCACGTCGGACCCCGATCGGGCCTCAGGCGAACCCACGTTGGACCCCGATTGGGTCTCGGGCGAACCCACGTTGGACACTGCACCAGAACCGACCTCCAACGTTGAACCCGGACCCTCCAGCACCACGAGGAACAGCAACTCCTCGCCGGTGACCCTGGAAGAAGGCTCAGAAGAGAAAACAGAACCGGGATCAGGATCACCGGCAGCGCCAGAACCCGGCGAGACGAGCTCAGACGCAGCGGGCGGCTGCACCCTGCTCGTCTCCCCTGGAGATAGGCTGAAGTGCTCAAAGATAAAAAGAGAGAAAAGAAAGGAGAGCACTCGCCTGATCTCGGGTTCTGACGCCGTCCAGGACTGCGAAGATCCAGGATCCGTCGTCAGGAGGTCGTTGTCAGGCTCCCATCTAGCCGCGTCGGGCCCCGCAGCCAGCACGATGGTCAGCGCAGCTTGAGATCCCTCCAGCTCAGGTAACCCCGCCGACGACCCACTCGGCGTGAAGCCAGAAGAATCTCGTCCCGCTGGACCGAACCGCTCCTCCGTGGAGACCCAGGGACGCTCAGTCGTCAGCGTAGACTCCACGCAGCAGTCAGTCCCCCTCCTCCGTCCGCAATGTAGCTGCGGAACCACAGGCCCTCTCCATATCCCACCACGTTGACCCGGAGCCGGGGACCGCTCGGCGGAGAGAGACACAGAGGATGCGGGATTAGGAATACAGGTTACAGCAGGTGGGGAGAGTTCAGGGAGCTGCGAACCCTGAACTTCTCCTCCAGGGATGTGACAGAGCAAATCATTAAGCAGGTGTGAAAAAACAATGACTTGCCTGCCCCCTGGAGGTTGAGTATCGCCTGCTGTAGTGGAATCTGCTTCTTCCTCTCCCCGCCCGGCGATAACGGAGGACCCCCCGGGAATTCGTCTGAGGATCGCTCACGTTGTCTCCAGCAGAGAGCTCACCAGGCCGGGATTCCAGGCACACACAGCGGTCAGGAAGCGCGTCGAGGAGGAGGGGGAAACAGCCGGGGTGAGCCAGCCCGAATGTCCAGGAATGACAGCGGGGGAACGAGGCTCAGGGGACGAGGCTGTAGAATCTCCACACTGATGAGGCGAAGGGATGACAGCTGCGTGGGAGGAACGGTCCTGACGATGACCCAGAACTGGATCCGGACGAGGTTCGTGCAGAGGTGACTCGGCGATGTGATGACGACTACTCCCAGGGGACGAAGCGAGGGGGAAACCCAGGATTCGCCGCTCCAGATCGGAGATCGAGACGAGGAAGGCGTCGAGCACGGGAAAGCTTCGTAGCCCTGAAGTCCTCACCATCAATCTCACTGCCGCCGCCACATGCCTGAAGGTGGTGACAGGAAACACAGTAGAGCTCGCGACAGCCACTCGACCCCGGACATAACTGCTGTCAGCTGCGGCTCCTTGAAGGGAATCCCGAGTGACGTGACGCAGGTCGGGGGAAGTCCTCTGGTTGGCGCGAACTCCCGGACTGGAATTACGGCAGGAACGGGACTCCGAAGCGGGGAAAGACGTCGCCCACTTCGACTCCCTGCCGGGATTTCCATCCACCCCGTGGAGCTTCTCTTGCTGTGTACCTGCAGCGTCTATCCTGGCACTGTCCTCCAGATGGTACAGAGAGTGAGGGTGACAGTCCAGGAGTTCCTCAGCACGGCCCGGATGCCAGCGTCTCGCGTTGGAGGCGTCGTGCAGGGTGAAGAACGTCCCGTCGACAGCCTCCGAGATGGACCTCAGCTCGTCGCCCTGGCGCCGGAAGTGACTCCTGGGAAACGGCATGCTAGCAGCGCTGACACCCGGACAGAAAGGTACATTTCCACAGCGACTCACGGCCGCCGGTAGCTCTTCTGGCTGCGACATACTGTCATATCCGGCTCTAGGGAGCCGGGCAATCAGAGCCAGGGGCAAGCCAGTGAGTCGAGATGTTTTATTCTGGGTAAGGGATAAGGGATGAGGAGAGCACAGACACTCATACAGACGTACATCCTCAGGCTGCACAGCGCAGGGGTAGGTAGCTCGTACCGGACGTGGGGGTAACAAGACGTGCATACTCACAGCGGGATACAAACACCGGAATGCTGCAAGAGGAGTTGAGGCTGACACCAGACGAAGGGGCTTCAGCCTAGCAGTGCTTATGTCGCAGCCCCGAGTCATCGAGGCTGCTCTTATTTATCCTCATTGGCAGCGCCCCAGCTGATGAAGACTAATTGGCCCCAGCCGTCCATAATGCTGCCAGCTGGGGGCCAGCTGAGACGCTGCTCAATGGGAGGCAGGGATGAGGGAAAACATGGGCTCAGTGCCGAGACGGCATCTCAACCCATGGTGACACTGTCCTCCAACAGAAAAACACCCTAAATGGCTATGTTTACCAGCAGGTATTATGACCAATATGTATATTTGATATAAGACCACCTCTACTGGTCATGTATATAAAAACATGATGTGACATGGTGGAGGGTTACGATTGAAGTATGTGTAAACTAGACCCCTTACCTTTTCCTAATCCTAACCATTACCCAAACCCTAAAAATTTGCATTACATGCCTAAATTAAATGAAGATTGATGTGACACATCACAAACATCTCTTTAATTTGTCTGAATAGAAGAACAAGACCAGTTTGACATGGACATCTGCTCACCATTGAGTCTTGACGGTTTCCTCCTGTGAACCAATGCTGCCAATACGCCATTATATGGTAGCTGTTAGAAACACGTTCAGTAAGTTACACATAGGTTCAAAGGACGTTACTCATAGGTTAGAAATGTTTTGGGTATGCTAGACATTATCTCGACATATATTGACTTATGAGTAACTTACAAATAACGTGTCAGTGTGTGTCAACGATCGCATAACTTACCTACAACTTATGGCCTGTTTATGCAGGCCGTATGAGCCATACGCTGGATACATCGAAAAATTTTGTGCATGCACCAAATTTTTTGATGACCTCACTGTGCTATGATGTACACCAGCATGCTTCAGCGTGCTCTTAACTTATGCAAAACTTACCCATAACTTAGTTGACGTACGCCAGTGTATTTGCCAAATTTTTTAAATGTCTGCATAAGCTGCTTAAATTGTCAAGGTGTGACACGAGTCCAGTGAACATGAGCACTGGACTTCAAGTGGGAGTGCACTTTTTAGTCCCATCCATCATTCCTAGCTTACCTCCTTACAAAGATTTAAAGACACACTAACAGTGGCTGAAGGACATGCCCAGTTGTATGCATGGTGGCCCAGGATAATGACCGAAACTGCATCAGTCCTTAAAAGGATTTTAATGGTAAAACCCATCTTAATTTGGGTTAACTTTTCAAAGCAGTTTGTTAAAAATGCTAACTAGCCTGGAGGATAACTTCAGTTAGGCCAGAGAGTCCTGATTGGCTCAACACCACCCACGTGACAGCTTCACGCTTCGTTAGTAACTATTAGTTACATCACCAGAAATGCTCGGTCTCAACTCACCTTTTCTCAGGGGTCGGGGCTTAAGTAAAACTTTACAGCAAAAAAAAACAGAGATATGAGACAGTTGAATGATTTCATTGTTGATATGTCTTGTAAGTCGTAAAAAACATGTTACAGACATGTTAAGGAAAAAAACTTGATTTTTGATGGAACATCACTTTAAGCAGTTTTAAAGCGGTGAATCACTGTATGAAACATTGACGTCATGATCGTATTCAAAGTTTCGCAATGCACAATGTATTTTCTGTAATTATTTGGAGGACTTATTGCCTAAAATGTCATCCCTTTGGCAGCTAAATAACTGACAGGATCATATTAAGAACAAAAAAAAGTTTGGGACATACACAGATGAATAGTTGATTGTGTCCCTGCTGTTTTCTGTAACAAGACATTTTTACTTAGAAAAGCTGTTTTGCTGGGCACCCAAATAATGCTGTGGAGTCTGTGGAAGTATTCCAGAGATAAGAATGCTCAAAAAATGTTCCTGTCTGCCACTGTAGACAGCACATTTTTCTATAATTCTCCTGTTTTGGCTTTTTAATTGAAGCTTCATCCTGAGGAGAGAGTTATATTTTCTTTAGATGTCATGCAAGGTAAAATCGACCCTTATCATGGTCAGTACTTGAAACTGGAGCATTGAAATTGATAGCCTCTGGGCACATTTCAACTCTGTGTGACTTACACTTAAAGTGTATAAAGCTACAGTATTATATGCAAACACCTATAAACCTGCTTAGAAAAATACTCTTCTTGAAAAATTGCTCCAGCAAGCAGAAATTGCTAATAAGTAATTCGGCTTAATTTTGATAGTTTGAGATTACCTTAATTTAAATAAGGATTAGAATAAGAATAAGATAAGCCTTTATTCGTCCCACAATGGGGAAATTCCAGGATTGCAACAGCACAGGGATAGCAACATTCAGAGCAATAATTTAGAAGATAAGAAAATAACAGCAGTGAATATACTGTACATATGTACACATAAATATATAAATATATATATACACAGTGCGGAGCATTATAGCTAGATGGAATAAACAGCATAACCATCTATTTAGTTATCCCACATAGTATGAATATGTACTCATACATATTGTCACCCTCCGTAGCGATTGATATTGTCCTCGTTGTATACTGGAAGGGGACCATTTTGTGTAAGTTTGTTGCGTCTTTTGCATTCAATACTATTAGGTCGTAACGTTTTTGTTTTTTTTTTTTTTACAATCTCTGCAAGCAGCCCTGCTTAGGTTATAAAGTCTGACAGCTGTAGGTAGGAAGGACCTGCGAAACCTCTCGGTCGCGCACCTAGGATGATGTAGCCTACTGCTAAATGAGCTCCTCGGTGTGTTCAGCATGTCCTGCATCGGGTGGGACTCGGACTTCAGCAGAGATGACAGCTTAGCCACCATCCTTCTCTCTCCTATCTCCTCCACTGGGTCAAGGCGCTACCCCAGGACAGAGCTGCTGTGATGCCGCTGCCCCAGCAGACCACTCCAAAAGTGATGGCTGATGCCACCAAAGAGTCATAGAAGGTCTTCAGGAGCACCCCTTGTACACCAAAAGACCTGAGCCTCCTCAATAGGAACAGCCTGCACTGTCTCTTCTTGTAGAGTGCAGCGGTACTGTGTGACCAGTCTAGTTTATTGTTCAAATGAACAACCAGGTACTTGTAGGAAGTCACCATCTCAATGTCTGTTCCCTGGATGTTTACTGGTGCTGTGAGGGGTTGTCCTTGCCTGTGGTAGTCCACCACCAGTTCCTTAGTTTTTCTCACGTTGATCTGGAGGCAGTTCCGATGGCACCAGTCCACGAAGTCCTGGATAAGTCCTCTGTACTCAGCTTCATCTCCGTTGCAGATGAGGCCAACGATTGCAGAGTCGTCAGAGAACTTCTGTAGATGGCAGTGTGTTGTGTTGTGTGAGAAGTCCGCAGTATAAAGGGTGAACAGGAAGGGAGCCAAAACCATTCCCTGGGGGCCCCCGTGCTGTCGATGATCGTGTCGGACACACAATCCCGGGTTCTCACAAACTGTGGCCGGTTAGTGAGGTAGTCCAGGATCTATGATGACAGGTGCTGGTCCACCCCTGCACACAGCAGCTTGTCCCTCAGGATCACCAGTTGGATGGTGTTGAAAGCACTGGAGAAGTCAAAGAACATGATCCTCACCGTGCTCCCAGGCTTCTCCAGGTGGGACAGGGAACGGTGAAGGAGAAAGATCACTGCATCCTCCACCCCAATGCCATGCTGGTAGGCGAACTGAAGTGGATCCATCGGTGGTCCCACCAGGGGGCAGAGGTGAGCAAGGAGCAGTCTCTCCAGGGTCTTCATCAGGTGAGATGTGAGGGCCACTGGTCTGTAGCTGTTCAGGTCCTTGGGGTGGTAAGCCTTTGGTACGGGTACCACACAAGATGTTTTCCACAACTGTGGTACCCTCCCCAGCTTCAGGCTCAGGTTGAAGATGTGCTCCACAATCCCACACAGCTGGTCTGCGCAGGACTTAAGGAGCTTCACGTTGATGCTGTCCGGGCCCGAGGCCTTCTTTGCCTTGATCTTCCTCAGCTCCGCCCTCACCTGGGTCTTAGTGAGGGTCATGTTGGGGGTGGGGGGCTGTGTGCTGGAAGTGGGGGGGGTGTTGGTGGGGGGTGGGCAGCAGGTCTCGATGATGGTAGAGGCAGCAGTGGTTTGTGTGCAGATGGAGGGGAGGACGGTTGGTCAAACCTATTCAAAAACAGGTTCAGATTGTTCACCCACTCCCTGCCCCTTGTGGCCTGGGAGGAGGTATTCTGGAGCCCAGAGATGGTTTTGAGGCTTCTCCAGACTCCGCCGATGTCGCTCTGTTGCAGCTTGTCCTCCATCTTCCTGAAGCTGTCCTTGCCTTCTCTGATCTTCCTCCTTAGCTCCCTCTGTACGGACTTCAGCATCTCCCTGTTCCCCAACCTGAAGATCCTCTTCTTTTCTCTCAGTAGTGATTTTATCTCAGGGTTGATCCAGGGTTTGTTGTTCGAGCAACACCATATGATCTTGGTGGGTACAGTGTTGTTCACACAGAAGTTGATGTAGTCCGTGATGGTGTGAGTAAGACTGTTGATGTCCTCACCATGTGGATCGCAGAGCTGCTCCCAGGCAGTGATTTCAAAACAGTCCTTTAGAGCGTCCATTGCCTCCTCAGACCATACCTTCACCGTGTGCGTAACCGGAGGTTGTCTGTGTACTAGGGTTTTATACACCGGCAGGAGAAGAACCAAGTTGTGATCCGATCTCCCGAGTGGGGGGAGTGGCGATGAGGTGTACGCCTCCTTAGTATTCGCAGAGAATAAATCCAGTGTTTTATTGTCTCTGGTGTGGCATGTGACATACTGGGTGAACGTGGGCAGAATGGGGGACAGTGAGATATGGTTAAAATCACCGGCGATGAGGAGGAGAGCATCTGGGTGTTGTGTCAACAGCCTGCCAGTTACTGAGTGGATGGCGTCACGCGCTACCCCAGCGTTCGCCGTCGGATTTGCATAAATAACAATGCAGATCACGTGTGAGTATTCCTTCGGGAGATAAACAGGCCACATGCTAACAGCTAGCAACTCAATGTCTTTGCTGCAGTGTTGCTCTTTAACCGTGATATGTCCCGGTTTACCCCAGCTGTTATTGACATACATTATCACTCCTCCGCCTCTTGCCTTCCCACTGTCTGGTATCCAGTCTGTCCATATTGTGTGGAAACCCTCCAGTTTGATGTTAGCATCTGTTGCTAGTTCTGTTAGCCACATCTCAGTAAACAACATCATGCTAATCTCTCTGAAGACACTCTCGTAACCGGACATGGCCGCTAGCTCGTCTGTCTTATTGAGTAGCGATCATACGTTCCCCTTGATAACAGATGGGAGGACGGGTCTGTACCTTATATTCCTCACCCGCTGTCTTACTCCAGCTCGACATCCACGTCGTTTCTGTCTGATTTCTCCCGGTATGTCGAGTTTTTGCGTTAGCACCTCAGGCCGGTTAGGTGCTAACAGCTGGTCCCTGTTGTACCGTCTCCTGCTATAAACAGTGGCTCCGTCCGCCGGCTCGGGAGACATTTGGGGTGATTTGTGTGTCCGTGATGGATAAGGTGTCGCCGGATCAGAAAGTTTAGCGAGAGAAGCCAGATAGTAAATAAGAAAGAGGAAGAAAAACTCAGAATTGAGCAGCTGTTGCAAAAAGGCAGCCGACTCGTGTGGTGCCGGAAGTATGAAAGAGTGTATGTGTGTATGTTTAAAGAGTGTATGTTTAAGTAAAAATTAGCTCAAGTTTAAGAGAATGTACAATATAGGGGTTGGGGAGTTTGTGCATGATAACACTGGTCAACACTAAATTTATTGTCTTAAGTTTTTTTTAGCTGATTTAGGACAATTTTGATGTGCTGAATCCAAGAACCACACTGGTTTTGCTCAATCAGGTCAACTTTTTGAACTATGGCCACATGCTTTCTTACATTTTTGTTTACATGTATGGGTATTTTCGCTTTATATGATGCAAAATTCTTTTTTATTTCTTGAAATTCTCTGAATTTTGAGCAATGATGACATAACATTCAATTTACATGTACTTACCTTTATCAATGTCTACTATTCAATCTACAGTACAACTGTACAACTGCTATACACCTGCTTACAACTTAACATTAAAACCAGACCTGATCGAGAGAAACAGATGTAATTTTCGGATTCAGCGGTGCAAAATTGTCTTAAATCAGTTGAAAAAACACAGACAACTTACAAAAAAAATATTTTTGTTATGTTGTGTAATTTATACTGAATGTAACTTTTTCTCTTGATTTGTGGTGATGTGTTTCTTCTTTGGTTGTGTTTGTACAGACAAAAACAGATAGATTTGAACTGAACTGAACTGAAGTAGGATGAGTAAGCATGAACAAGAGTTATCACAGGAGTGACAGAATGCATTAATGCCACCATTACTGGGGCTCATATGTCCTACCACCATCGATGGTTTGGTGGTTTATCTCAGGAGAGGCTCTTATTTTCTTAAAAGCTTTAGAGCTTAAGTGGACGCTTTGCTTTGAAGGCTCTTGCCACACTTTAAAAAGTTAAAAAAAAAAGTTGTAGCCACATGTTCAAATACAAATTTCTGACCTGTCAGTGTGTCTTCCTGTGAAATTCTGTCACTAGACGAACGTAGTGGCATATATCCCGCAAGGCACAGGGTCAGCTTCAGTTTGCTGTGATGAAGGATGAATATTGTGAAAGCGACAGTCCGGTGGAGATGAAGCTTTGTGGGAAGCTGTGTGAAATTTCAGATGACATGGAGAGGGCCAGGGCCTTGGACAGCTGAGAAATCCTCTTGAGGCATAAATCCTCCAGACTTGAAATCCTGTCCACCGCTTCGCTAAGCTATAAATTCTCCTGGTGGACACTCCATTTAGCTTCAAATTGGAACATAGAAGCGCCTAATTTGTGCTAAAGGGTGGTAATTTACATTTTCACAGTATTAGCACAAAGCCTGTAATTTGTTATATTAAGTGTTGTATTCTTACTGAATAACAGGCATAAAATAATGGCTTATATTCTTTATTTTAGTATTTCTTCACTATACCTACACTTAGTTTTACTCAGCTACATTTGTCTGGATGTTGCAGTTGCTTCTTACTGGTTTTATCACAAATAAAGATGGGCACAGGTTGATTTACTTGATCAGGTTGTGAGTTTCGATATGACTCAAAATAATATGACCATAAAAAATTTATATAACCCTGAACAAACAGATCCTGACATGCAGGCTTCAGTGTATTTTGGCTCGCATAAGGAGTTGAGTAAATATCAGAAAAGATTAAAGATGCGGCGTGGTATATGGAGAGGAGGGGTTCACGGATCCTCTGAGAGGCCACGAGACGCTCCTCAGCATGACTTATTGCAGATAAATCTGAGCAATCACTGCATGTGGTGCAGAACAGTACAGCAACATTTAGAGAAATGAATTCAATCCCACCTTAACCCTAAGAAAGATCCTCCAAGCATCAGATGGTGAAACATAATTAGTTCAGGTAACTGTCCCAAAGGCAAAACCCACAGATACAGTATGTATGTAAACAGTGTTCAGTGGAAATCCTTGCAGACTGCATGTCAGCATTCTTGGTATGCATCCAGCTTTTGTATCCTGCTTGTTCCACACAAAGCATTTTCATACCAGAAAATAAATGAGTTTCAGTTTGCTCAGTCCTTTATCTGCTTCATGGAAAAAATCCCAGAGGAAGGCCTTTGACATTGCTCTTATTCCCGTGAAACTTTGTGCTAATTCAGATGCTTAACGTGGTTTTGTTGCTTTCATCATGTGTCAGACTGTAATTACTTTTTCCTCCACAGTGAGTGTAACGTCAAAGAAAATTATCTATCTACGGGTGCATGAGTGCACAGTATAGCCACATTTGAATTCTGTTTACATTACTATGCTTTACTTATCCTTTGGCTGAACTGAAGACTAATGGAGGCTACTTTAAAATTTATGAAGGTCTCCCAGCACACTCACTTACTCTCTTTAGTCTTATATAGAAACCACTAATTTAGCAAGAGACCCTTTGAAAAAAACATGACCTAACACACACTCTCTCTCTCTCTCTCTCTCTGTCTGTCTGTCTTTTCTCACCCTTGTCACCACCATCTGTTTGTCCATATTGTGTGATCCTCTCTCTCTGGTTCCCGTGGCTCACCACCAGACGCTACTTTTGGCCTCTTGCTCGGTGTGTTCGTGCTCTGTGGCCTAGTATTGTTGGGCCTTCTTTCATTCATCTCCTGGAAGCTGTGCTGGGTGCCTTGGCGAAGTAAGGCCCATTTCCCCACTCCATCCCTCAGCCCAGCCTGCGGTCCTCAGCACAACCAGCTCCAGCCGCATCTCCCACTGCCAAGTCCCCAGCACCCTGTGGTCACAATGGCAACAGAGAAGGTGAAGGATCCCGCGGGCTCGATAGGCTTCCTGGAAGCGGCAGTAAAGATAAGCCATACCTCTCCTGACATCCCCGCCGATGTGCAGCTCTCCATGAGGGAGCACTTCCTGCGCCGCACGCAACGCATGCAGAGACAAACCACTGAGCCGGCTTCCTCCACTCGGTTAGTCATACATGCACACATGCATGCAAATCTTATGACACATACATGATACATGTAACTGTGGGATGTGGTTATCTATGTGGAATGCACTTGCAATGCTCCCAGCTACATGCAAGTATGGATGCAAAATATAAACGGGATGCGGAAGCTCCTTTAGATAAAAATTCAGAAGAGCCTCAGTGCTATACGTTTTCAGAGGGCAGGCACTAAATACTTAATGTCTTTCTGTTATAAGTCAGAGATTAAGCTATTTGCTGTCAACAAAGAATATTATATGAAATAATGTTGACGATAACTGTGCCTCTGAGGGTTCTTTCTATAGGTCAGTCCCATAAATAGAACAGCATAATATATGCTGAAGTAGAACTGGTCATTTCTAACCTTTTATGAAGTCATCCATCCGGCCAGTTTAGCAGATATGATTTAAAGAAATGCATTTGCAAGATCAGTATTTTTCAACCATTGTTCTCTGATATGTTCAGCTTTTTGTGGGAAATTTTCTAATTTCGCTTCTTAATTGGTGCCAAAAATGGAAATAATTTGCCATTGTTATGCACGAGCTCTTGGTTGCCTACAGAACACGTGCGCAACAACAGCAAAGTATTTGCATTTTTTTGGCCAAGAAGAGAAATTAGATCATTTCCCACAAAAACCTGAACATATTAGGATACCGTGGTTGAAAAACACTGTGTTAGATGTTCATATGTGTCGTTACCATGGCCTCTTTTGCCTTGGCCTGACTTTTATTCTCTCCAAACCTGTCTCAAGGATAAGTGTATTCAAAAACTGAAAGTAGCAACAAAAAATAGCGACCATTCTTTTAAAAATAAATTCAATAATTGTGGGCCCACAGGCAGCTAATTATTTCCTGTCACATATGAATTATTTTTGATCAGTTGGAACTTCATCAAAAGACATGAGGCGACAAGAAGACACCATAGCATTAATGTGTCTGTGCACATTTAAAGAAACCCAAGTGTTTTTTCTTTTCTACTGTATTTCCAGAATAAAAACTAGTTACTTCCTGTGTTTCTTTTTTTACATTTTGTTGTTTTTGTGTGGTACTACAGGCACAACTCTTTCAAAAGACACTTGCCCAGGCAGATGCAGGTGGGCAGTCTAGACCTGGGGAATGATTATGTGGTGGAGAAGGAACAAAAGCCCACCGGCATCGGTCGCATCCAGCCAGAGCTGTATCAGCAGAAGGGCTTGGAATCAGAGGATTCGTCCAAGAAAGGCAGCAGCAAAAACTGTGGCAGGATTAACTTTTCTCTCAAGTATGACTATGAAAACGAGGCCCTCCTCGTCAACATCCTCAGAGCAGAAGATCTACCCGCCAAGGACTTATGTGGGACATCTGACCCTTATGTGAAGATCTACCTGCTGCCCGACCGCAAGAAGTTCCAGACCCGTGTCCACAGGAAGACGCTCAACCCCACATTTGATGAGAGCTTCCAGTTTCCCGTGCCTTATGATGACCTAGCTGCGAGGAAGCTCCACATGAGTGTTTTTGACTTTGACCGGTTCTCACGGCACGATATGATCGGAGAAGTGGTCCTGGAGAACTTGTTTGAAATGTCTGACCTCTCCAGAGAGACAAACATATGGAGGGACATCCAGTACGCCACCAGTGTAAGAATCAGTTGTTTTTCTCTGTTTCTTCTAAGACAAACCTATCACTGAAAAGTGTGATATAAGTAGTATAGACAGTCTCAGGCTTGGCCCACACTAAAAGAGTTCTAAAATCTTTAGATTTTGAAAATGTGACATCTTCACATATGATGATAAAAACACATCATCATAGCTTTGTTCCTATATTGTGTGGAGTGCAGCAATGTGAGAAAGACAGCACACCACACACTAACAGATTTATTGTACAAAAAAAAATAGTCACAATCAGAATTTTGTGGAAAAAAACACGCAGCTCTATCCATGAAAACAAGTCCACATAATATGACTCTCACACATTTACATTGTCTCTCATGTATCATCAGTCCAGTGTCTCTCGTGTCTGCTTTTGGGTCAGCTTCTGTCTGTCCTATCACAAAAAACAACAAACCATGATTGTTTCTTTTTGCACACAGCTTTCTTTAAAGGTATCATTGACTGAAAAGTTGTGTTTTTGTAGGTTTTAACCTTCTGAAATGCATCTATTGGTGATGTAGTTATCAAAAAATATCAAAACACTCACTTCTCTTAAAAAAAAAACAAAACAAAAAAAAAAAAACCAAAATTGCCTTAATATTGTTTTTCTCTCCAACAAGTTGTTTTAACTTTTCCAGGTTTGCTTTAGAATGTCACTAAAAGGTCGTCACTAGCCTTGATACCTGCTCACTGCTCTGTTGGCTAGCCTAATAGCTAATATATCTCATGTCATTCTGGCTTACTTTGTTATATTTTTGCCATGATGCTACATTGAACTGTTTGCATTAGTGTGTCCAGGCAGTCTGAGTCATTGCAACAACATACAGTTCACCTCAGTGGGGAGGAAGTGACGGATATGCCGCCTCCTCACACACTGTCAATCCGACTGGTTTTAATTGCTATTTTCTTTAAATTCTATTCACTCCCAATGGAATCCTTGTTCATTTAAAAACACTTGACCATAAATTTTGTTCTTAGACATTATTTTCGCTTAATTAAAGTTTTATTTTATCAAACCCAGATCCAAGGTGACTAGCTGAAGCTAGCAGTTTAGCCACTCATTCACATATGTCTCCGAGCTTATTGTACTTCAGGGACCGGTCATATCTTATCAGCCAACTTCACTCATTCGTTAAGGCAAATTTACCTTTGGCTCAGGCTCGATGGAAGCTAGCAGATAAGATTAGCAATGCTGACATAAGAGGGTGGGCGGAGTTAAATGTGATTTTAGCTATTTAAAGAAACATGCACTGAAACCAGCTATTCTGAAAAGTCTGCGAAATATGATTCACAAGGATGCTGCAATAATTAAATAATTAAAGACATGTTGACCAAAATATGTCATAAACATTTCTTGAAGACCTGTTTGAGCTGTTAAAAGGTGGAAAAGGTGCACTCAATGACCCCTTTAAAAAGTTTAGGAAATCTCATAAAATCTCTCATTCAAACATGTCTTTAAGATAAATGAACAAGATGGCCAGTGCTTCTTTCTTTCATCAGCTCGCTTTCCAGTAAATTATCGTTTCGTTCATGTGACAATCCACAGAGTGTGTGCTTATCTCTCCTCAGGGATGCCCCAATACCAGAGGAAATTGGATTGTACCGTAAATAGTTGTCATGCTGGATATTTACAATTTGAGATCAGAGTACGTCTCATTTCCTGAGCAGATTGGATCATTCATAATCGCCTCACACCACAGAAAAATCTGATAAGATAACCTGTCGGACCAACAGAGGGATTGGAACTTTCTCTACTATTTTAGAGAGGGAAGAAACTGGCCCAAAATCATTCAGATCATCTTGTGGTGTGTGGCAGGCTTAACAGAGCAGATTCACTATAAATTCACTCCTGTTTAATCCCTGTATAAAAGCTGCAAAAGAAAAAGTTTTAAGTCTAGTTTTCTATAGTGCAGAAATCCAAAGCACATTTTTATGTTACTGTAAGTATGTGTAGGATAAAATGTGATGATGACTGATTTAAAACATCCCATCTCCCTCTGGGCAACTGTTTTATTCCTTCTGATTGTTAGAACAACATTTGTGTAGTCATTTTTTTCTGTTCATTATGTCTTAGCAACATCCAGGGGCCATTTTCAGGAGCAAAGTGTTTCATGTCTTCTTAGCGCCCTAAGAGCCCTCATCACTTTATCGCCTCCTCAGAGCCCTTGTATCTGACAGTCCTCCTCCGTCTCTCCAGTTGTTGAACTTCTTCAGGGCTTGTTCTCTAATCTCAACATTATTGCTTAGTGGGCAGAAAAGCAGGCAGCCTTCCTCTTCGTCTTGGCACACAAACTTTACTGAACCACCCAAATGATTTTATGACAGAATCCCTTGCTCACATTAAATTCCAGATTGGCAGCATAAAGAAGGCATAAACTGTGGGTGTTTGAGTTTATACAAATATGGTGTGAAGAGGTTTGATGAAATACCATGTAAGACACTGTACAGCTTAATGAGCGAGTAAGAGACGATGTATTGAGCAGGGAGGAGAGACGGCTGAAAGAAAACACCCACGAGCTACCCTCAGTGCACAGATCAATGAGCAATAGCCATCAACAGTGCTAACTTACAAGCTTTACTTTTATAAAAGTTTTGTGGAGACTGGCTATTTAGTGACTTCAGACTATTTCTCGTGTGGCTTCAATGTAAACCAGCTACTCCAAGAGGATTTTAACAGACTAATCCTCGGCATGAATATTAAGAGATCATTTATCAGCATTTGCAGTGTCTAAAGGATGAACTGTGTGTCAAAAAGCATCCACTGTGTGGAAATAAATAAAGCCATCAATGTACAGTAGTAAGCAAATACAGAATAAGTAAACAACATCATCCTCTGAGGAACTTTGGCCACAGTCCATTTGAAACCAAGTCGCATCACAATGAAACCATTTTGGTAATGACTGTGTGCACCCATTCAGGCAGCTAGTTCAAAACATCAAGTGAAGATTAGCTTAACTTTGCTGAAGTTAAAGCTTTCTAAAAACACATGTATATAATTGCCCCTTGTTTCAATACCAAAGTGCTTGGAAGTAATTGGTGTTTTTTGACTCACTAATGGTCTCACATTAGTTCTTTGTACTTGCTGTCTGCACCTATGTGTGCTTGTTTTGATCTGAGATTATGAGATGCTTTTGGGAAATCAGAAAAAAGTCTACATTGATGACAAAAAACTACATTCAGTACAGCATTTAGTAGTACTGTTACATCATTTTTATTATTAGATCTGATTGTTGCATCAGACTCAAAGCAGTCAAGTCAGTACATTTTCCTCCCACGTAGTATTCATAGTAGTACATGTAGAAAGGCATATACAGTAAATTCTTGATGATTTGATTAAAGACTGAAGTTGTTATGTCATCACCCATGCACTTCCACATCCTATTGTCAAGGTCTGAGGTGAGCAATTCATTCGCATTCTGAACACATGATGTGTTAGTATTCAGTCAAGACCATCCATGTCATTATTTGGTTGGAAGGGTGGCAGTGGAGTAAATCAGCAATCTCCCACATAGGAGACAGGAGTTCTTACCCCTTTGTTTTTACTTTTTTCTTTTTTGACTTGCAGATTTTGATTTACTTTCACTCCACTACTAGGATTAAGCACTAAACACACACTTTGCTTGATTTGGGCGCTAAACAGTTTTGGTAGGGTTAGGGAAAAAAATCTATAGAGCCTATTACAACGATCTAGTCAACAGTCTATTGTCTAGGGCATAGAGTACATTTATGTGTGTGTCCAAGTCCATTTCGTTATTACAGCAATGTAAAAATTAATTTTGCACAGGGTGAAAAGTGCAAATAGGCATAACATTAAATAAACCGATGACTGTGTTTGCTCTCATTCCCTTTAATAAACAGGGGCACAAGATCCAAGATGTAATACTTATGTAACAGTGTTTATATGGGTGGACAAATCCATTTTGCGCTGGTGACCATGTGTGCTTGCTCACAAAGGAAAAAAACATTTTTAATGGTCGACCACCACAAGCAGCTTGAAAGGAGCTTTTTCACCTCCTCATCCACAGCGAGCCCTGCTCACACTGGGGAGACATAATCATAATTACGCACAGATGACAGCTGTACTATTCAGAGTTTATACCAGTCTTTCTCTTTGTCCATGATTTCAACGGACAGTTGTAAAAATTCCTTCAGTTATATTATCACGGGACATGGAAGACCCAGCATGCCCATGGCGTTGTCATTCAAACATCTCCGTGAAACCACAGAAGACTGAACCATTCCTCCAGCAGATCTTGGCCAGAGGTCTGTTAATGTTCCCTCTGCCAAATGCAAAATTGTTGTATTTTAACTACAAGAAAAAAACTGTCAGGATCCTTTAATTTTGAATCATTCTGTTAAAACAATGACAGTGAATGAGGAGAAATTAAAAAAAAACCCATAAATTTACATTAAATGTCATAAACATAATTTATGACATGAATGTCATAAATTAGATAATGATGGATGTCGGCACTGAACGCACTGACATTCCGCGATAGAATCCCGGCTGGCTGACTCTCCTCTGGTCGGGCGTGACAGCTTTTTCTGTGTAGGGCACACTGGTCTCACTGCGTGACAGCATGGTAAAGTGCAGTGCTTAAAAAAGTGTCCCACATTTTGTTCACTTAAGGAGAGGATAAATAAATAAATGAATGCTCAGTGTGTGCACTTGTCTGTAAGTTTACTATTCATTCTTTCATGCATTCATCTTCTTAATGCTGGGCTGGAGTATATCCCAGCGTCTTTAGGAGAGAGGCTAGGTACACCCTGAACAAATCATCAGTGAATGAATGAATCAATGAAAGATCAAGGGATTATGACAGATTTTTATAAAATCAGTCCTTCAAAGTAACGGACAGTGAGAAATTATAGCCCCGTTGTAGGAACAGGCATACATGCGTTTTCATGCTTTTTAAATGCGCTGCTGAAATAGCAGTCAATAATGTGCTGTTGACTACAGACTTGCTTTTTGCAGATCAAAAGGACATTGTCAAAAAATGCACCAAAATATCAATGCACTGAGATTGCACCAGAGCCACACCTCTCTTAAAAGAGTTTCTTCCTTGCAGCATGCAGCCGGAACACGGTGCACAGGAAATTAGCTGGTGTGATGCGAAGTGTAAAAAACACTATACACAGACATAAACTGACAAATCCAGTGGTGCAAAATGGGAAGTGTTGCACAAATGCATGCTTTAGATCACTGTAATAGGGCCTTGTGGGTTGTAAATATGCCCTTCACAGCTATAACCATATACAGTATGCTTTCTTTTGACTCATTACTATGACACATGCTTTCTTGGGCTACATTACTAATGCTACAACCCATTATTAAAGCCAAAGGATACATTTTGCTTTGTATACTAATGCAAAGGGCTCTGACTGAAAGGAGATATATTATAGAGTGAGGCCAGGCTGGCATTTCCATCTTGCTGTTAAGAAACTATTTAGAGCTAGCAAAGCACTGGAAACTTGTAGGAAAACTGCACCCTCATGAGCTGCAGTAGTGGTTTGTCAGTCAAAACAGACACAAAAACACCCCACTTTATTGCCTCAGTAGACTAATAATGAACAAAATGAACATCCACTGTATTTGACATGATGTAAAATAACTGATTGAGTTCATGAACTCATCAGAAAAAAATTGTCATGGAAGTGCATGAAAAGCCAATTGAATTCTATAGAGCCAGACTTCTTATAGCTACACGTGCCACCTTGGATCCATCTTCTATATACAGCCTAGAGAGAGTATGTAAACACAATGCAAATTCTTTTAGACCAGGGTCACCAACTAAAACTGCAAGAAGTCCAATATGTTGGTCCTCCTCCCCAGCTGAGGTCCGAACTAGGGCTGGGAATCTTTAGGCACCTCATGATTCAGGGCTCCGATTTGATTCTAAAACGATTCTCCATGCATCTTGATATATTTTTTTTTCTATTCAGGATTTTGGCTCCCACTGTGACAACTTGGTACTTTTAGAGCAAAGTATTTGCAGTGACCCAGGAATTTAATTCCAGTGTCTTAAAACAAATAGAAGAGAAATGTAGCAAGTCACATGGACAAATTCATCTCAAAATGTGCTTTGGGGATTCTTTCAGAAGACCACAGCTGTTTGCAGGCAGGCCAGTATCATGTAACTTGCTTTCACATATTATTTTATTAAGCTCTGGTTTTAGCTGCTTTATTTCTGTATTAATTTTTAAACAAAAAAATCAAATTAATTCTTTGCTCAATTTCAAACAAAACATGTCATATAAAATTTATAATACAGAAGAACACTAATTGTGTTTGACTCCAGATAAATAGCAATAAAAATGTAAAATCTACAGCTAAAATTATAAAAATGTAAAGTTTTACAGGAGCACACAAACTAAATAGCATTGCATTTAAAAAGATTAATATCTAAAAAACAAAATTTCACAAAAGTCCAGCTCTATATTTTCAGTACAGAAAAGCTATTTTTAATTTTAAGCCTTAAAAAACCAGACAAAATATAATTTCTTACTACAGAATTACAGACATTTTTTTCAACAGTAACGCTCTGTTACAGCATGGAAGGAGCTATAACTCCATGGTTTCCATTGAAAGGGGAGGTGGAACTTTTCACCTTCAGTGACACATGGAAATGTTACTCAGTTTTTATGTGATATCTGAGGCTACCTAAAAGATGTTCATATAACCAGCATCATGCAGGCCCAACATGATCACGGTCCGAGATGAAGCGACCTTGCCCCTGCATCCCAGCACAGACAAATCTCTGCAGAATCAGAGGTAGAAGTGCCGCAAGACACACTGACGTTTCACAACAGTACTTCATTTTGCAGGTGCACACCAGGAGCAAAGTGTGTCTGTCCAGGTGGATATCCTGGCCTTATGAGTGTGCGTGACGCTTGCAGCGAACTGTGTTTTTCGACTCACTGCATACCCGCTGGAGCGGTCGGACCCAGAGTCTCTGCAGAGAGCGTAGTCGGTGGGGCAGCAGAGTGAAATCTGAGCGCCAATGGGCTCGCACCATAAACTGGTCGGACGGTTGCCGATACAGCATTTCAGTTCTGCTTTTTTTTTTGCTAACAGTATCCTTTTTTTCCCAAATTCTATCAAAAGGCTTCAGAGTCTGGATGGAGGACTTTTGGAGTCCGTATCCAGACCGGAGTCCGCCAGTTGGTGACCCCTGTTTTAGAATATTACCTTCTGTTTTCACACAACTTTAGCTGGACATCACAGACCTTGACTTTGTTTCGTAGCTCCTTGGGGTAAACTTTTGGAGACTTTTTGTCTCTAGTGGGTGCCTGAAACCATCTTAAAATTTAATCAGTAGCCCTGGATTACTGAGTTCATATATTTTCTTTTTTAGCTCATTCTGGGGAAGCCAAACGGAGCTAATTTGATGATGTCCATCTGTCCACATTTCATGGGAATTGCTACTCCTCCTAGGCATTTGCCCCGATCCTAACCAAACTCACAATGATCCTCAGGTGGGTTTGCATCCAGGTTGTGCTCAAGGTCAAGGCCAAGCTTAAGGTCAGGAGATCTGGCAACTTATAACCCAGCAATAACCCAGCTTCTCACCAAACTCATTCATAAGGATCCTCGTGTAGGTTGAGGTCAAGGGAACTGTCAAAGGTCAGGCGATATGGGCACTTATGATTTCAAGAAGACCTTACTTCTCCTAGGACATTGGCCTTGACCTTGAGCACATATTAGATGGGTCTGCATCTAGGCTGTGCTTGAGGTCAAGGTCAACAGTCTGAAGATCTGAACACTCTCGGGGTGATTTCGTTATGCCAGAATGAGCTATTCACTCATTAACGGTTTGATTTAACAATGCATGGAGGTTTTCAAGTCAAAAACCAATGGCTCCATGTGAAATGAACAAGTCCTCCAACTAAAACTTATACGGTATAATGATCTTAAGTTTCTCACCTCTGAATAAGCCCATATGTACCATCTCTACTGCCTTTCCTCATTTCAGAACCAATTAAATTTGTGGTAGATTAAATGCATTTCCACCCTAGAGAGTAGTTTGATTCTCTCTCTAGGGAATTTTTTTTTGTCTTTCTGTGTTTATGTACAATTTATTGCTTGAGACTCACTTCCAGTTTTGACATCTGACTTCTTTTATGGATATATATTATTAGGTGGTTAAGGTTACAGTAAAGGGTAGGGATAGGTACTAAAAATATTTGGGTTAAATTACGGGAAACGGTTAGGGGCATGGTTAGTGATAGGAGAGGTACTAGTTTAAACAGATTGGAAAAAAATATTCATATAGTTTGTTTTCTGTTAAGAGCACAGTCTCAAAATGAAAAGTTAACTAAATTCAGTCTAGTTCCTTATGAATGATTTTTCATTCACCGTCCTCATATTGATTTTTTTTTTTTTTTTTGCTAAAAGTCAAATCACTGACTGAATGAATTAGTTTAACAGAACTTTATAGCAATAGCTGATTCTTCTTTCTTCCAAAGAGACAGACTGACCAGATGACTGACTCTCATTTCCAAAGTGTGGCTTAAAAGTGATAAATGCAATGCAGCTGTTACTAGCTGGCACCAAAACAGCCTGTGTTGCTTTAAGGACAATCAAAGTGTCACTCCATGCTTTTATAACACTTGACATTTCTGCTGTGTTCTCACATTATGGCAGAATCTTCACACCCTTCAAACAAAATCCCTCACTTCCACGGCAGAAGGCCAAACTGCAGCTGTGTTTGAAGAGACGTTAAGACTGCACCACTCGGACAGGCATGGTGGGATTTGCCAATCAGCGCAGTTCTCACCAAACTCATTGAGGGTGATTAGGGGTCTGAGCAACCTTAATACTGTTTGGGCTAATAACTCACATGGGGCCGATAACAGGAGACTCAGTCCTCTTCAGACGATTACCTTAGCAGGGACTCACACAGGACTGTCTATACATGAGTGGAAGTTAATACACTTTTTCTAAGAGACAGGTTTCGCTCAGAAAGTTACTCACTGTAAATCATTCTTAAATTATAAATCTTACTGATGCAAAACTCCAAATCCTTTTGTGAAGACTCATTCAGTCATCATTTATAAGGGGAACTGGGTTTTATTACGCAAAAGTACTAAGCTGTAACTTTGACACATTCTTGGTCGCTATCCTTGACAATAAATTAAATATGAAGACATAATCAAAAATGCATGCTTTTGATAATCTAATCAAAAGAAGGATAATAAAATCCACCATGGTAAATGCATCATGTACTGTAGCTGTTTGGGAGGGTCAGCCATCATCTGAAATAAACCCAAATTCTATCCTCAAGGATATAGAGGAGCTGTTCAGTTTCTTTTTCTCAATTATAAGGAGTTATGGTTGGTGGTGAGACCTTCATTTTTGTTTTTATTCCACTGATGGAGAAGGTTCAATGATTTGGAGCACACTGAATTAGTTCTGACTAATGGTGATAACAGGATCAGTCAGTCTGTCCAAATCACTGGGTATCATGATAATGACATTTTTTCAGTATTGTGGATAAATAATTATTAATAATAACAATAATAAAAACATTATCTATCCACCTTATTCCTAACCCCCATGATGCCCTGCATGAATTATGGGCGCAACTTCCGGTAATATTTTACAACGTGGAGTTGTCATGGAAACAGGACACTTTTCCTTGTTAAAAAACAATGACCTCGGCATCAGAAATGTGGGGAATACGACCTTTTTGCACCCCAAAAAGAGTAATATAATCATACCACTTCCCACGACTATTGAGGGATGGGAAGATGACCTTAAAAAGTGTCCTCACTTTACATACAGTTGCTCCGTTAATTAGCTCTGTTGCTATCAATATCTCCACCGCAGTAAAGTCAGTTGCATTTTGTTTAAAACATGTTGGACATATTCTAATTTACCTTAGAGCAGACATAGAATCTAGTCAGAGCCACAAAGAACCACAATACCTGTTTGACTGTTTTAATGGGGTAAAACAGACAGCTGCAGCAATTTGTTTTACCCTGACATTAAAATGCTCATGCTGCTGTCATGCCATGAATGCTTGTTATTTAACTTCATATGTATTGATCTTTTCTGACAGTTGTTCAAAATTTTATTGATCTGCATTTTGTGATAATTTAAAATTTAATGAATGCATGCTGAAGCTGCCAAGTTCATATTGTTGCATTGGAGTGAAACAAGTGCAACAACAACAACAACAACAACAAAAATTGATATCTTTCTTAAATCATTAAGCCTTTGGAAGCAAACTACTGGTTTTATTTATTTATTATTTTATTTCATGCAGCCTTGCACCTGGTGACGTATATGCCAGATAAACATCAGGTCTGTGGCATTCATATAAATGAAAACATACCTGGCGCCCTTGTGTCTGTCCTGTGTCTGTACCACCGATCACTCCAACAATCCTTTTTAGTTTCTGGCACATGAGCTACACATTACTGTTGAAGCCACAGATTTAGCTGTGCTTAGTTGTGAGAAGCCTCCATATACATACAGTTTATGGCACAACCTCAAAAAGCAGCAACAAATGCCAGAACTAAGCAAAAACATTTAAAAAAATGACAAGTGTGGAAATTAGCTGCCACTTGACTGCAAAACCCATATGAGGAATATACAGTGGTGTAAAAAAGTGTTTGCCCCCTTCCTGGTTTCTCATTTTTTTGTATGTTTGTCACATTTAAATGTTTCAGATCATCAAACAAATTTAAATATTAGACAAAGATAACACAAGTAAACACAAAATGCAGTTTTTAATGAAGGTGTTTATTATTAAGGGAAAAAAAATCCAAACCTACATGGTCCTGTGTGAAAAAGTGATTGCCCCTAAACCTAATAACTGGTTGGGCCACCCTTAGCAGCAACAACTGCAATCAAAGATTTGCGATAACTGGCAAATGAGTCTTTTACAGATGCTGTGGAGGAATTTTTGGCCCACTCATCTTTGCAGAATTGTTGTAATTCAGCCACATTGGAGGGTTTCAAGCATGAACTGCTTTTTAAAAGTCATGCCACAGCATCTCAATTCGATTCAGGTCAGGACTTTGACTAGGCTATTCCAAAGTCTTCATTTTGTTTTTCTTAAGCCATTCAGAGGTGGACTTGCTGGTGTGTTTTGGATCATTGTCCTGCTGCAGAACCCAAGTGTGCTTCAGCTTGAGACCACGCATAGATGGCCGGACATTCTCCTTCAGGATTTTTGGTAGACAGCAGAATTCATGGTTCCATTTACACCACGGCAAGTCCCTTCCAGGTCCTGAAGGCAGCAAAACAGCCCAGAACCATTCACACTACGCGACCACCATATTTTTACTGTTGGTATGATGTACCTTTTCTGAAATGCTGTGTTACTTTTATGCTGGATGTGATGGGGACACACACCCTTCCAAAAAGTTCAACTTTTGTCTCGTCAGTCCACAGAGTATTTTCCCAAAAGTCTTGAGGATCATCAAGATGTTTTCTGACAAAACTGAAACAAGCCTTTATGTTCTTTTTACTCAGTAGTGGTTTTCGTTTTGGAACTCTGCCCTGCAGGCCATTTTTGCCTAGTCTCTTTCTTATGGTGGAGTCATGAGCACTGACCTTAATTGAGGTAAGTGAAGGCTGCAGTTCTTTGGATGTTGTTGTGGGGTCTTTTGTGACCTTTTGGATGAGTTGTCACTGCGCTTTTGGGATAATTTTGGTCAGCCGGCCACTCCTGGGAAGGTTCACCATAGTTCCATGTTTCGTCATTTGTGGATAATTGCTCTCACTGTGGTTCACTGGAGTCCCAAAGCTATAGAAATGACTTTATAACTTTTTCCAGACTGATAGATCTCAATTACTTTGTTTCTCATTTGCTCCTGAATTTCTCTGGATCGCAGCATGATGTCTAGCGTTTGAGGATCTTTTGGTCTACTTCACTTTGTCAGGCAGGTCCTATTTAAGTGATTTCTTGATTGAGAACAGGTGGGGCAGTAATCAGGCCTGGGTGTGGCTAGAGGAATTGAACTCAGCTTTCCAAAGATGTGATAAACCACAGTTAATTTATGTTTTAATGGGGACAGGGGGCAATCACTTTTTCACACAGGGCCATGTAGGCTTGGATTTTTTTTTACCCTTAGTAATAAACACATTCATTTAAAAACTGCATTTTGTGTTTACTTGTGTTATCTTTGTCTAATATTTAAATTTGTTTGATGATCGAAAACATTTAAGTGTGACAAACATACAAAAAAAATGAGAAATCAGGAAGGGGGCAAACATTTTTTCCCACCACTGTACATGAAACTGAATTTGAAAAATTAAAAAAAAAATGCTGTTTTAAATGCCCCGCACCTCCACTCATGCTGACTGGCTTAACACTTGCCTGAAAGCGGAAGTTGCACCCATAATCATTTCTACAGCAGTGCCCTCAGGAATAAGGTGGCTAGAATTTTAAACAAAATAACAAGAATATATACTATTAGTTTCATTTATCTATTACTTTAACATGTATTTTGTCATTTTTTGGAAAGTTAGTTATACTCAGGTGAGATATAAAAGTCAGTAGAAGTAAAACAGAGTACATGCGTGGGAATGAGAGGGAGGCAGGTATATCGATAAAGGTGCAAGGAGTAGAGATAGTGAACGCTGATAAGTTTAAATACCTGGTGTCAACCATCCAAAGCAATAGACAGTGCACAAGCGAGATGAAGAAGACAGTGCAGGCAGGGTGGAGTGGGTGGAGACGACTGTCAGGGTGATTTGTGACAGAAGGGTAGCAGCTAAAGTGAAAGGGAAGATTTACAGGATGGAAGGGAGACCTGCTATGATGTATGGTTTGGAGACGGTGGCACTGACAAAACGACAAGAAGCAGAGCTGGAGGTTGCAGGGTTGAAAAAGGCTAAGATTCTCATTGGGAGGGACAGGATTAGAAATTAGGATATCAGAGGGACAGCTCAGGTTGAGCGGGTTGGAGACAAAGTAAGAGAGGCTAGAGAGCACTTGTTGCCTTAGAAGAATCAGGTCACTGAAAATCAATAAAGAAGGTGTGAGTGATTCCCCCTTTTTCCTGCAGTGAAATTCTTAAACCCCGATGATAGCCATCTCTGCCAAGATGTCAGGATCAATACAACACAAGTGGTCCCTTAATGGTCTGAGTATCACAAAGCATTCATAGTCATCAACAGTAATTAATAATTAGGTTAATTGTCTGTTAACTTTGTAGTGAAACTGTCAACCTCCAGACATCAATATTTAAAGTGCTCAAAACTACCTAAAGGTGGTTTCTCAAGGACCATATTTTGTCAGGGTTACAGATACAGAGACAACCCAGCCACAGGGGGTGCACAAGCCAGTGTACTCCTCGTGCTGGTCCCAAGCCCAGGTAAATGGGGAGTTTTGTGCCAGGAAGGGCATCCGACGTAAAACCTTTGTCAAATCAAACATGTGGATCATGATGAATGAGACTTTCATACCGGATCGGTCGAGGCCCGGGTTAACAACGACCGCTACCGGTGCTGTTAACCAACAGGGTGCCGGTGGAAATTGGGCTACTGTTGGTCAAAGATCGAGGAGGAAGAGAGGGGGAAGGCGTGTTAGGAGGGAAAGAGAGAAAAGGAAAGGTAGAAGTGTGGAGATGAGAGGAGGGATGTTAAATGTAGGGACTATGACTAGTAAAGACAGAGAGTTGGCTGATATGATGGAGAGAAGAAAGGTAGATATACTGTGTGTTCAAGAAACCAGATGGAAGGGAGGCAAGGCTAGGAGCATTGGAGGTGGATTTAAACTATTCTACCATGGTGTAGATACGAAGAGAAATGGAGTAGGAGTAATCTTAAAGGAAGCGTATCAGAATCAGAATCAGAATCAGCTTTATTGGCCAAGTATGCACAACACATACAAGGAATTTGACTTTGGCTAAAAACTTGCTCTCGTTGTTCAGGTGGAGGATTTAAATAAGATTTAAATAAGGATTCAATGACAACAGAGTATGTACAGTAAATTACAGTCTGTCCACGTTTCTATAAAAGGATGCAACTATATACAGGAATATATGCAGTTATTTACTCAGACTATCCACACTTTGCAGAAATATATGAAAAAATATACAGTCACACAGTATTTCAATGTGAACTCAGATTCAGTGATATAATGTGAATGAAGTAAAAAGCAGTGTGAGAGTTATGTGCAATGTAAGAATGGATGAAAAGTCATGAGTACAGCAACAGGTAGGACTAGGTGAATGTTAGGAGTTCATCAGAGTGATGGCTTGAATAAAGAAACTGTTCCTGTGACGGGTGGTTTTGACCTTCAGTGATCTGTAACGACAACCAGAAGATAGAAGTTCAAACAGTTTGTGGCCGGGGTGTGATGGGTCAGCACAGATGTTTCCCGCCCGTTTCCTGGTTATGGACCGATATAAGTTCTCAATGGAGGGTAGATCGGTATCAGTGATCCTCTCCGCAGACTTAATGATCCGCTGCAGTCTGGTCTTGTCCTGTTTAGTGGCAGATCCAAACCAGACAGTGATGGAAAAGCAGAGGACAGATTGAATGATGGCGGTGTAGAAGACAACCAGCAGCTCCTCAGGCAAATCAAACTTCTTGAGCTGACGCAGAAAAAACAACCTCTGCTGGGCTTTTTTCCGGACAGTGTCTATATGGGAGGACCACTTTAGGTTCCGGGAGATTGTGGTACCCAGAAACTTGAAGGAGTCCACAGTGGACACTGTGCTGTTGAGGATGGTGAGTGGGGGGAATGAAGGAGGGTGTCGCCTGAAATCCACAGTCATCTCCACCGTTTTGGCTGGGTTAAGTTCAAGATGGTTCTGGCCACACCAGAGGATCAGCTGCTCTACCTCCCGCCTGTATGCAGACTCATCACCATCCCGGATCAAACTGATGACTGTGGTGTCGTCCGCAAACTTCAGGAGCTTCACCGAAGTTGGAGTAGAGGGAGAAGAGTAGTGGGGAAAGGACACATCCTTGGGGGGCGCCAGTACTAATTTTTCGGGAGCTGGATGTAAATCTCCCTAGCTTCACCTGTTGCCACCTGTCAGTCAGAAAGCTGGAGATCCACTGGCAGGTGGAGGGGGGCACCTTGAGCTGGAGGAGTTTCTGATGAAGAATGCCTGGGATGATGGTGTTGAACGCTGAGCTGAAGTCAACAAACAGGATCCTGGCGTACGTCCCTGGGTAGTCGAGGTGTTGCAGGATGTAGTGTAGTCCCATATTCACTGCATCATCCACTGACCTGTTTGACCGGTAGGCAAACTGCAGTGGGCCCATCAGGGGGCCTGTGACGACCTTCAGGTGGTTCAGCACCAATCTCTCCAAGGATTTCATGACCACAGAGGTCAAGGCAACAGGTCTGTAGTCATTTAATCCTGTAACAGAGGGTTTCTTGGGAACTGGAATGATGATGGAGCGTTTGAAGCAGGAAGGCACTTCACACAGCGCCAGTGATCTATTAAAGATCCGGGTGAAGATGGGGGCCAACTCGTTGGAGCAGACTCTCAGGCAGGATGGAGACACACCATCAGGTCCTGCAGCCTTCTTGATCTTTTGTCTCTGAAAGACCCAGCGCACCTCCTCTACACAGATCGTTAGTGCTGGTGGGAGGTCAGAGTGGAGGAGGGATGGAGTTCCTGGGGCTGCAGATAATCCTTTTGTGTGGGTGGGAGGTGAGAACTGTAGGTTCTTTTCAAACCTACAGTAAAAGCTGTTTAGGTTGTTAGCCAGCTGGAGGTTTTCCACAGGGTGGGGGGATGGTCTCCTGTAGTTGGTGATATTCTGCAGGCCTCTCCAAACAGAAGCAGAGTTGTTGGCTGAGAAGTTTTGTTGTAACTTCTCACTGTAGCTCCTCTTAGCAAGCCTGGTCTCCTTCGTCAGCATGTTTCTGGCCCGCTTGTACAGAGTCCAGTCACCTGTCCTGTAGGCCTCCTCCTCGGTCTGACGTAGCTGCTTCAGTTTAGGAGTGAACCAGGGTTTATTGTTATTGTATGTGCAGAAGGTCTTGGTCTGCACACACATGTCCTCACAAAAACTGATGTATGATGTCACAGTGTCAGTGAGTTCATTTAGGTTAATGGCTGCATCTTCAAAAACATTCCAGTCTGTGCAGTCAAAGCAGGCTTGTAACTCCAGCTTTGATTCCTCAGTCCATTTCTTCACAGTCCTTACAACAGACTTGGAAGTTTTTAGTTTCTGTCTGTATGTTGGAATAAGATGGAGCAGACAGTGGTCAGAAAAACCCAGAGCTGCACGGGGGACGGCATGATAGGCGTTTCTTAAAACTGTGTAACAGTGGTCGAGTGTATTTGTGTCCCTGGTGGGACATTTAATATGCTGTCTGTATTTAGGAAGCTCATTTGTGAGATTAGCTCTATTGAAATCACCCAGAATGACAAGCAGAGTCTGGATGTTTTTCCTCCACCTCTGCTATCTGGTCAGCGAGGTGCTGCAGTGCCTCCATTGTACAAGCAGCAGGCGGGATATAAATTCCGACCAGAATAAATGAGGAGAACTCTCGCGGTGAATAAAAGGGTTTACAGTTTATGAACAGTGACTCTAGGTTAGGGCTACAAAACTTCTTCAACACTGTGACATCAGTACACCAACCTTCGTTTATGTAGAAGCAGATTCCACCACCTTCAGTCTTTCCAGAGAATTCTCGGCTGCGATCAGCGCGAAACAGTTGGAATCTGTCCAGGCGAACCGCGCTGTCCGGGATGTGTTCACTCAGCCAGGACTCCGTGAAACACAGGGCGCCAGATCTGCTAAAATCCAGGTTTTTGTGAGTCAAGAACAGCAGTTCGTCCATTTTGTTCGCCAAAGAGCGGACATTGGTCAGATGGATCGATGGGAGCGGCGTGCAATATCCTCGTTTCTTCAGCCTGACTAGCGCACCGGCACATTTACCACGCCGCCTTCGTTTCCGGCCAGTGCCAATAGCCGCTGCTCCCACAGCTAAGATCGACTGAAAAAACTTCAGATCAGCAGCAGAAACTGGCGGAGAAGTTGCATTGGGAGATAGTCTGAGAGAAAGTAGCTCCTCCCTTGAATAGGTGACTCGGACGGAAGAGCAGAAGTCCAAAAAAACACACAAAATTATCAAAAACATCAGAGAGCAGAAGCCAGTGGCTGCCATCCGCGGCGCCATCTTGGATCTTTTATGTGAAGAGTGTCCAGGACGTAAAGAGGGAGTCAGACAGAATCATGAGTTTGAAGCTAGAAGTCAAAGGTGTGATGTTGAATGTTGTCAGTGCGTATGCCCCAAAAGTTGGATGTCAGGTAGAAGAGAAAGAGGAATTCTGGAGTAAGTTGGATGAAGTGGTAGAGAGTGGTCCCAGGGAGGAGAGAGTGGTGATTGGAGTGGACTTTAATGGACATGTAGGTGAAGGAAAAGGAGGGGATGAGGAGGTCCTGATTAGGTATGGTCTTAAGGAGAGAAATGTGGAAGGAAAGATGGTTGTGGATTTTGCTAAAAAGCTGGAAATGGCTATGGTGAACACATACTTCAAGAAGAGAGAGGAACATAGGGTGACTTACAAGAGTGGAGGAAGGTGCACACAGGTGGACTACATCTTATGCAGAAGGAGAAATCTGAAAGAGACAGGAGAATGCAAGGTGGTGGCTAGGGAAAATGTAGCTAGACAGCATTGGATGGTAGTCTGTAGGATGACTTTGCAAAGCAAGAAGAGGAAAATAGTGAAGGCAGAGCCAAAGATTAAGTGTGGGAAGTTACAGAAGGAAGAAGGTTGCACAAAGTTCAGGAAGGAGTTGATACAGGCTCTGGGTGGTAGGGAAGAATTACCAGATGACTGAGAAAGTACAGCAAAAGTATTGAGGGAAACGGGTAGAAAGGTTTGTGGTGTAGCCAGTGGACAGAGGAAGGAATGCGAGGAGACTTGGTGGTGGAATGAGGAGGTACAGGAAAGTATCCAAAAGAAGATGTTAGCAAAGAAAAAGTGGGATAGTCAGGGAGATGAAGAAAGTAGACAGAAGTATTTGGAATCTAGGCACATGGCAAAGAGAGAGGTGGCAAAGGAAAAGGCATATTGTGAGTTGTACGAGAGGCTGGAGATGAAGGAAGGAGAAAAGGACTTGTATCGACAGTCTAGACAGAGAGATCGAGCTGGAAAGGATGTACAGCAAGTTAGGCTGATTAAGGACAGAAATGGTAATGCACTAACAAATGATGAGAGTGTGTTGAGAAGGTGGAAGGAGTACTTTGAAGAGCTGATGAATAAAGAAAATGAGAGAGAGAAATGAGGATGGATGAAGGAAAGATGGCGAACAAGGAATTTCCGAGGATTAACAAGACAGAAGTGAGGGCAGCTTTGAAAAGGATGAAGAATGGAAATGCGGTTGGTCTAGATGACATACCACCTGGAGGTATGGAGATGTTTTGGAGAGATGGCAGTGGACTTTTTAACCAGACTGTGTAACACAATCTTGGAGAGTGAGAGGATGCCCAAGGAGTGGAGAAGAAGTGTTTTGGTACCATTTTGCGGACGACACCACAGTCATCGGTTTGATCCGGGATGGTGATGAGTCCTGCATACAGGCAGGAGGTGGAGCCAGCTGATCCTCTGGTGCGGCAGATCCATCTTGAACATAACCAGCCAAAGCGTGGAGATGACTGTGGATTCTCAGGTGACACCTCCTTCATTCCCCCCACTCACCATCCTCACAGCACATTGTCCACTGTGGACTCCTTCAAGCTCTGGGTACCACAATCTCCCGGAACCTGAAGTGGTCCTCCCATATAGACACTGTCCCGGGAAAACGGGCCCAGCAGAGGTTGTTTTTTCTGCGTCAGCTCAAGAAGTTTGATTTGCCCAGGAGCTGCTGGTTGTCTTTCTACACCGCCATCATCCAATCTGTCCTCTGCTTTTCCATCACTGTCCTGTTTGGATCTGCCACTAAACAGGACTAAGACCAGACCTGCTAGCGGATCATTAAGTCTTCGGAGAGGATCACTTGGATACCGAACTACCCTCCATTGAGAACGTATATCGGTCCATAACCAGGAAACGGGCGGGAAACATCTGTGCTGACCCGTCACACCCCGGCCACAAACTGTTTGAACTTCTATCTTCTGGTTGTCGTTACAGATCACTGAAGGTCAAAACCACCCGTCACAGGAACAGTTTCTTTATTCAAGCCATCACTCTGATGAACTCCTAACATTCACCTAGTCCTACCTGTTGCTGTACTCATGACTTTTCATCCATTCTTACATTGCACATAACTCTCACACTGCTTTTTACTTCATTCACATTATATCACTGAATCTGAGTTCACATTGAAATACTGTGTGACTGTATATTTTTTCATATATTTCTGCAAAGTGTGGATAGTCTGAGTAAATAACTGCATATATTCCTGTATATATTTGCATCCTTTTATAGAAACGTGGACAGACTGTAATTTACTGTACATACTCTGTTGTCATTGAATCCTTATTTAAATCTTATTTAAATCCTCCACCTGTACAACGAGAGCAAGTTTTTAGCCAAAGTCAAATTCCTTGTATGTGTTGTGCATACTTGGCCAATAAAGCTGATTCTGATTCTGATTCTGATTTTCAAGAACAAAGGTGATGGTCAGAGCTGTAGTAACTACAGAGGCATAAAGTTGATCAGCCACACTATGAAGATATGGGAAAGAGTTGTTGAAGCTACGTTAAGAGGAGAGGTGACAATCAGTGAGCAGCAGTATGGTTTCAGGCCAAGAAAGAGTACTACAGATGCAATGTTTGCTCTAAGAATGTTGATGGAGAAGTATAGAGAAGGTCAAAAGGAGTTGCACTGTGTTTTTGTGAATCTAGAGAAAGCATATAATAGGGTGCCAAGAGAGAAAGTGTGGTACTGTATGAGAAAGTCAGGAGTGGCAGAGAAGTATGTGAGGGTGGCGCAGGACATGTATATGAGGACAGCAAGATGGTGGTGAAGTGCGCTGTAGGAGTGACGGATGGATTCAAGGTGGGGGTGGGATTACATCAGGGGTCGGCTCTTAGCCCCTTTTTGTTTGTCATGGTGAAGGACAGGCTGACAGACGAGGTCAGGCAGGAGTCTCCGTGGACCATGATGTTTGCAGGCGACATTGTGATGTAGTGAGAGTGGGGAGCAGGTGGAAGAGAACCTGGAGAGGTGAAGGTATGCTCTGGAGAGAAGAGGAATTAAAGTCAGTAGAAGCAAGACAGAATACATGAGTGTGAATGAGAGGGAGGCAGGTGCAACAGTGAAGATGGAAGGAGTAGTGATCGTGAAAGTAGATGAGTTTAAATACCTGGGGTCAACCATCGAAAGCAATGGAAAATGCACACAAGAGAGGTGAAGAAGAGAGTGCAGGCAGGGTGGAGTGGGTGGAGACGAGTGTCAGGGGTGATTTGTGACAGAAGAGTAGCAGCAAGAAGGAAAGGAAAGATTTACAAGACGGTAGTGAGACCTGCTACAATGGATGGTTTGGAGATGGTGGTGCTGAAAAAAAGACAGGAGGTGGAGCTGTAGGTGGCAGAGTTGAAGATGCTAAGATCTTCACTGGGAATAACTAGGAGGGACAGGATTAGAAATGAGTAAATCAGAGGGACAGCTTAGGTTGAGTGGTTTGGAGACAAAGTAAGAGAGTTAAGGCTGAGATGGTTTGGACATGTGCAGAGGAGGGATAGTGGATATATTGTACAAAGGATGTTGAAGATGGAGCTGCCAGGCAGGAGGAAAAGAGGAAGACCACAGAGGAGATTCATGGATGTAGTGAAGGAGGATGGAGAGGGTTGGAGTTACAGAGGAAGATGCAAAGGATAGGATGAGATAAAGGCAGATAATCTGCTGTGGCGACCCGTAAAGGGAGCAGCCAAAAGAAGAAGTAGTTATACTCGGTATTTGAAGGTATGATAGTCTGTAACCATAACAGTACAGCAATTTAAATTATGCATTATCATACAGTATGTGCATTAATGACAACACATTTTAAAATATTAGTTATCATCAATGGATTTATCATAGAAAGTAAACATTAGGATATGTATACATACATGCACATACTGTATACATTTACTTACAAATATACAACTTAACATCACTTTGTAGGTGAAGCTATATATTTATAGTTTCACAACGTGTCTTTTTTAAATCTGGGAAAAGAAATGAAAATGGCAATCAGCTAGTTTTCATGCTGTACTTACAGTTTCCCTTCCCCTATAATGTAGAAACAATTTGTGTTAACATTAACTTAAAATATTCCAAAAGAAACCAAAAATTCTCCAGCACACCATCACAGTGAAACATGGTGTAATTTGTGTCTGTCAATAAATTGCATGATTAATAAAAGCCTGGACATTTGACATCACACTGCAAACTAATCAAAGAAAAAACATACAGACTGATCATCACTGTAACAAACATCAAATTAAGAAATTAAGTATTTAATGAGGCAGAAATAATTATTGGAAAAAACAATTTTCCACTGTGTGACTCGTGTCCCAGCCATTAACCTCTACAACTCTTCTGGTAAAATACTAAAACTAACAAGCAGTGTCTCATGTCGTCCATCTTTATACACACTCTATGGTAAAGACTAAGAAATCTCAGCTATGACATTGATTGGCATAAAAGTGTCTCCAGAGGATAAATTCTGCTGACCTAAGAGATCCCCTCTTTTTTACTCTTAAGACTTTATTTTTGATAATTTAAGTTCTATATATTCCCATTGCATTTGAAGGTCCTTTTTGGGAGAATTACAATAGCTTTAAATTCTTAACCACATACATGAAAATATACAGTAATAAAATTCTTGTGTGTTGTGCTAATGATGGCAAAATTTGAGCTGTACCTTAACATAAAAAAGTCTAGTGTGATATTTAGAGGAATATCACACAAATAATCTAGCAAGGAGTTCATGCAAAAGTTGGTATTAAAACTAATGCTATGGAGTTGAGTAAAATGTTCATCATGATTAATCACATGGAATCCACAGTTAACTCTTTAATAGTACATTTTCTATCTGTTATAATGTAAATATGAAGCTGAACTTGCCGATTAAAACAGACTTTTCTGTGTCTATTTTGGCTCATGGAGACTTTTCTCCCAGGTTGCTGTCCACAGCATGCTGCATTGCTTCCTGATTTCCTGAATGGTGTTGTGGGCACAAGGCCTTAAATATGGAAAGCCATCAGGGTCAAAAATGCGTGTGCATTCATTGTGCATTTAAAAAAATTGCATGTCACATGGGATGGTGTGTCAACTCGTTATTATTGTGTTACGTTTGACAGCACTAATTAAAACATATGGTACCACTTTAGAGCAAAATGACCCTGATGAAGGCCTGATGAAGGCCTCTTGATCTTGCCAGTGTGCCTGCACTGATATTTGAAATGTCTTATAAGCGACTGATAATTACTTATTCATGATTTATAAAGGATTTATTGGCTTATTATGAACCTATTCATAAAATATTTATAATTCCTTTATTAGAGTATTCTGTAAAGTGGTACCAAACTATTCCATGTTGTACTGTAATGTAAATATTTCACTTAATCTTTCCACCTTGTATGAGTTAGTGTACAGGCAGCCTGTATTCAGTCCTGGGAGACATATAAATCAAACTGTGCCCAAGTTATATACCATATATATGAGTAACATTCATAAAATGTTGACATTTATGTCTGTGCTCTGTTTGAATTGCTCTGCTGTTACTAGTGAAACTGGGCTGATTGTGTTTGAGGTGACAAATATTCAATGATCATCACTATTATTGAAGAGCAGGAAGGAGATGATTACTCATAAATAACAACACTGGCTATTGCTTTAGAATTATGCATAAGCTTGATGCAAATGTTTTTTCCTATTATACTTTGATGGGGGCATTAACCTTGCGCTAATCAATACACCAGTTTTACTGGCGAAATGGACAAATTCCAGTTGCTGCAGCAATATTGTGCCACGTTTTTGGGAAAGTGCACCTTGGGGCCATAGGTTAAAGAAAATGGTTCCAACTGGATCTGTTTAGTTAAGGCACAATTGCTTTGTCCCATGCCTAACCCAATTTTATCGCCTCCCCACACAGGTCTGTTCCTTAATCTTGCAGGGCTGAGGGTCTATGTTGCAGCACTTTCTGCTGTCTTTAATGTACACTATACTGAACAAAACAAGCATCTTACCTCTTCCTCATCATAATTAATCAATTTGCAAGAACACAAACACATCACCTTCTTGTGTGCCTTATTCATGAATTAAGAGAACATTTTCCAGTCAGCATGGGGGTAACTGCTGCTGTGAAAACTTCACTACTTTAGCAAAGTTAGGGGTAAACCCAGATGTGTACAGGGCCCGACTCCAAATGAACTGCAGCTGAACCTACTTCTATAAGTGTGTGTTCAGTTTGTTCACATGCTGAAATATATCTGCCAGGTATGCCATTCTGGTACTCATCACTTGCAAGCAGCTTTGCATCATCACACCACTCATCAGTTCTTCTCAGAGCTCACACACACACGGGCCAGCACTTTGCTGTGTGGCAACCATCAGACTTCAGTATGGAGCAATAAGGTTTTATGCTCTGCACCCATTTCCTCACATAAAGATGCAAATATGTGGCTTTTCAGCAGCTTGTCTTTACAAAATTTACCATCCACACAACATGATCCAACACAGGAGCTACTAAGTCTTGGCAACAAACTCCTCGTAATGAAAAAAGCATTATGTAACCACAACATCTGGTCGTTCTTTCATTCTGGTATTGAAGCCTTTGATACACCCAATCATGGCAGCTGCGCCATCAATACAGGACCCAGTTCAGAGTTGGAATTTTTCCTCTTCAAATATTTATCCATCACAGTTTTTCTTCTAACCACTGTGACCTCTAGCATGTCTTAACAAGGTCACTAACATCCCTAAAACACATGAAGAGGAAGAAGAAGATGAAGACAATGGTAGCCATTAGTACGTTCATACTTCTACCTACTGACATGGACGAGCCACTACAACAATAACAAATTACTTCAAGTTTTTTTATACCAGTTAAGAAGGGAAATTAGACAATTTTCTGAGGACCACTGGACATTTTCTGAAGGACCCTCTGGGGTCCTAGGTCCCCTGGTTGAAAAACAAGGCCCTAAAGAAACTTTATTATAGCTACACTTGCTGTAATTAAGAAATTAATCACTACAGACTTATTAGTTTATTTTCTTGGTAAATATTTATCCATCCATCCATCATCTATTGCTTTTCTGGGGGTCTGGGTGGCAGGGTCATCTGTAAGCAGAGCGACCCAGACACTCAGTTCACGTACATTAGCAACATGATCCCCACGACCTGTCTTGCAGGTGGTGAGCCCCCTGGAGGGTTGGCCCATGTAGCTCCTTTGGGTACATTGAGTCCTTGATGCAACTGGCAAATATTTATGTGTTCTGAAAAGTTTCCAGCTTTTGTTAACTTTTAAACAATGTTCCAACCAGTGTGTTCACAATGAGATTTTGGTTTCCAAACAAAAAAAAAATAAACAGAGAGAAGTGTGACATTGTTCTGCAAAAATGTCTTTATTTTCACTTTTATCTATAATCTGTACTGAAATGCTCCAGACTCTGACTCTGTGAACCATCAAAACATGATACACTTTCAGAATTTGAAAGTGAGGTTACAAAGAACCAACAGTGAATAAAATATAGAAACAGACCTAACCTCGCTGAACTGTCGCTTCACTCTGGACTGAAGTATCAGTGCTGAATGAAAATGTAGACCTCAAAGAGAGTCTTTGCTTATATTTTTTTGTATGTTCCCACAGGAAAGCGTTGACCTTGGCGAGATCATGTTCTCACTATGCTATCTGCCCACTGCCGGCAGACTCACACTTACTGTCATCAAGTGCAGGAACCTGAAAGCCATGGACATCACTGGATACTCAGGTGTGTTCTGTTGTGTTTTTGGGACTCACGTAGCGCCACGGCAGCTCCAACCGAATGATCCCTCTTCAAATATCCAGTTGTGAGCATGTCGGCTAAAATGAACAACAATAGACAGCCTAATCTACTGCAGTTTTCTGTTTATTTTAGCAGTTGGAATATTAAGACATTGTCAGCAAACATTTGCAGGTGGTTTGTTTATTTTAATAGACTGTCGTTCTTCTTTTCTATTACCCGTCTCCCTACAACAGTGATGTAAAAAATGGCGTTTTTCGTGTATTTAATGCCAAGTTTCAAGTGTAATTCAGAGTGAATGTGGTAATTTTCTTCCCATATTTAATGATGTTTCAGAATTTTAATATGACTCATAGTTTTAATCCCCTGAGTTTGTGCTGCTTTAGCTGACTGCCATTATTTCAGAGCGTCATAAACCTGATTCTATTGAACTGTGCCTTCAAGCATATTGGGACTGTTTGTTGTTTATAGACTTAGAGGAGCTCACATCTGACTAAAGGGAAACATAATGGATCATTCAAGGTGATTTATTACTGACTGACAGTGACTGAAATCAGCATTCATCCATGCTATTTAGCAGCTATCTCTGGCCTTCCATTTGCTTTGTTTAGACAAGGCATTGACTCATCTACTTTTAGGCACATTAATGATGCCAGGTCCTTCACGGTTGCTTCCATGCTTAACAGAAAAACAGACACAGTGGGTGATGATATACAAGAGGAAAATTATGGTTTTATACTCGTGCAAATCTTTGATTCTAGTCAATCTTTGTTTGCTGTTTTCACATACTCCAAGAAGCCTGATCTTTTTTTATAACTATTGTTCTGAGAGCTCCTTAACGAGATCTGTACATGGTAATATTCAAATAAGAAGTCATATTTTCAGTTCCTACTGTTTTTTTTCCCCCTTTTTGTTTCATGATTAGATCCCTACGTCAAAGTGTCGTTAATCTGTGATGGGAGGCGTTTAAAAAAGAAGAAGACGAGCATTAAAAAGAACACTCTGAATCCCACATACAATGAAGCCATCATCTTCGACATCCCGCCAGACAGCATGGACCACGTCAGCCTGCACATCTCAGTCATGGACTATGATCTGTACGTACACAGCAGCACTAAATGCAGCAGCCAATCAGCCGATCAGTAAGATTATATAACAATTAGGGCTGGGATGATTAGGGCATTCACTTTTTCAATTAATGTTGGCCGATTGATGCATTAAAAAATGTAGGTAGGTCTTGGTTTTCAGGATTTAAATTTGTAAAGTTTATGCCACAATAAAATAATCCTCCAGGTCACTTAAAGCACCTTAAGTGCACTACCTCATCCTGTGCACACATCCCACTTCATTGCTGCATGGGGCTGCTCATGCAAAAGTATGAGGAAATGGAGAGATGAGCAGAAGAAAACACACTCCAGCAGACCACTCACAAGGATATATAAAATGAATAAGATTCAAGATTCAAAGGCTTTATTATCATGTGCACAGTTAAGAAATGCAACATTTCCTGAGCAATGAAATTCTTATTCTGCTCTCCGAATGAATGCCACGGTAATAGGTACACAACATACTAATAAGGTAATTGCACACCAAATATTAACAAATACTAATAACACACACTATACACACAGGCAATTAGGACACCTTAGCACACCTTGATACTAAGTACTAATACTAATGAATACTATTAACACACATTAGGCAATCTGGATGGCTAAAGCAGTTAAAGCAGTCAAACTAGAGGAAAGAAGAAGAGTGAAATTGAAAGTTCACTGGATGACTATAGTGGACAGTGTATATTGATATCAGAGATGATATGAACCTGAGATGACATACGCCTATGTACAGTGTGCAAATGAGCAGTGTGTAAATGAGCAATATACAAATTACAAATTAGCACCCAGTGTGAGAATTTCTCTATAATGATAATACCAGTGGACTGTCCATGATAATTTGCAGCAGAGATGATATGGACATCACACGGGGTGAGACTATGTACACTGTACAAGTGAGCAATGTGCAAATTTAACGATGTGCAAATTTAGCAACCGGTCTGTGAGTTCCTATTTGCAAAGCTGTGTTGTGGAGTTTTGGGAGTTTGTTATTTGTTCAGGAGTCTGATGGCAGTGGGAAAGAAGGAGTTTTTCAGTCTGGTTGTCCTGCATTTCAAGGGTAGAAGTGTGAACATTCTGTGTTGGGGGTGAGTGGGGTCCTGGAGGATGGCATCAGCTTTCCTTTGGACTCTGCGGTGGTAGATGCTCTGCAGAGAGGGGAGTGGAGTCCTGATGATCTTCTCTGCTGTCTTCACTACTCTCTGCAGGTGTTTGCGGTCCAGGGCAGTAGTGCTGCCGTACCATGCAGTGATGCAGTTGGTCAGAATGCTCTCGATGATGCAACTGTAGAAATTGTTGAGGATCCTGAGGGATATGCCAAACTTCTTCAGCCTCCTCAGAAAGTACAGCCACTGTTCAGCTCTCTTAACCAGCTCTGTGGTGCTGTGTGTCCACGTAAGGTTCTCACTGATGTTGATGCCCAGGTATTAAAAAGCTGCTCACCCTCTCCACCCCAAGCTCCCGGATGAACAGCGGCTGATGGAGTCTCCCCCACCCTTTCTTCATGTCCACTATCATCTCCTTTGTCTTGTCTGTGTTGAGGGTGAGGTTGTTGTCCTCACACCATGACACCAGGCTGGCCACCTCCCTCCTATAGGATGCTTCGTCATCACCAATGATGCATCGTATTACTGCTGTGTCATCTATGAACTTTAAGATGATATTGTCCTTGTGAGAGGCAACACAGTCATGGGTGAAGAGGCTGTAGTGGATGGGACTGAGAACACAACCCTGTGGGACACCTGTGTTCGTAATGATGCTGGCTGAGGTCCTGTTACCCATCCTGACAGACTGGGTTCTGCCAGTTAGAAAGTCCAGTAGCCAGTCGCAGAGGGTGGGGTGCAGACCAAGTGAAGACCATTGGTCGGTGAGTTTGTGGGGGATGACTGTGTTGAAGGTGGAGCTGTAGTCGACAAAGAGCATCTTGATGTAGGAGTCTGTATCTTCCAGGTGGGAAAGAGAATAAAGGAGTGCTCCGGCAATGGCATCTGAGGTGGACCTGTTGGGCCGGTAGGCGTACTGCAGGGGGTCCAAGGTATCTGGTATGCTGTCCTGAATGAGGGGCAACACCATTCTGTCGAAGCACTTCATGATGATTGGCGTGAGTGTTACTGGTCTGTAATCATTCAGGCAGGCCGGCGGGCTCTTTTTAGGGAGGGGGATGATGGTTGTGGTTTTGAAGCAGGAGGGGACTGTGTTCTGGTTGAGGGAGAGGTTGAAGATGGATGTGAGAACGTCAGTCAGCTCGGCAGCACATGCTCTGAGAGCCTGCCCAGGGATGTTGTCTGGTCCTGCTGCCTTGCAGGGGTTGATATTCCTCAGTGCTTTGTTTACCTGGCCTGGTGAGACTTTTAGTGTGGGGGGTGGGGGGGTGCTTGAGTGTGTGTCTCCTCTCTGCACTGTAACTGGAGGTCTCAAAGCGGGTATAAAAGATGATGAGATCATCCGGCAGGCTGTCTGTGGAGCTAGTGGTGCTGCTGTTGGTCCTCTTGTAGCCTGTGATGTGTTGCAGGCCTTGCCACAAAAGTATCTAATCCACCGTTAAGGTCAGGATTAATCATGTTCTCTGGAAATGAATGAAGAACTGATCCATTTCTTTAAACTTTCACATGCTGAGATAATTAGGAATGTTACCGTAAATAGAAGCACTGACTTCCTCTCTAACCATCTCAAAATAAGAGGGAATTTAAAAAAAAAAATGGTTAGCTTGAAAACTGATTAACTGCTCTAGCAGTATTTTTGTTGAATATGAGGGTCACAGGTATATTCAATAAAAAAATGCAATTAAAAGTTCCTAAAATAAACTTTTTTTTTTTTCATTGATTCAGTGCGATTAATTATAGAAAAATGTGTGATTAATTAGTTACATTATTTTAAATCAATGCACAGCCATAATAAGAATATAATTATAACACTCTAGAACTTTAGTGCAAACTTTGATGCTTTTGTAAAACATTGATACATTTTTACCTAGATAGATAAACAGATGATAAATATACTGTAAGTGACATAACTGCTGGATATGAAAAGTGAAAATAATAAAGTGTAATAGTTTGGTTGTGACATCGAGTCTTAAAAAAAAAGTCATGGTAATAGTGGCTTAAATGCACAGCGTGATTTCACTAACATACGATGTTCAAAACCTTCATTTGAACTCACATTTTGCTTATTTACCATAAAAATGTATGGCTTAAGTGATAAAAATAACTGCTGTAGTTGCAGCCCTGTAAATGGCATTCAAACCAAATACAAGTGCAGTAATACAGCCTGGCTGTGCCTCAGAACAACAGGGCAATAAATACAATCTTATATTCCTTCTGCAGAATATGCAAGAATGTGCAGGATTTAGGAGGAAAGATCTGACTTTGGGCTCACCTTAAATTCAAGTTGAAGATGTACAACCAGAATGATTTTGATTTATCACAAAAAGTTTGTGAGTTAAATATTATCAAATGACAAACTATACTAGAGAAAAAAGAGGCAATGCGTGTATTTTCTACAAGTTTGGGGGAGATTTTTTACTATTATGAGCCATAGCGATGTATATAATTGAGAACAACATATCTAAAATATAGTTCTTCAGAGTATGCACAGTGCAGTACCTTACATTTGTTTATAGAGTGCAAAAAAGAAAAGAAAATGAAAACAAGCTGACAGAATGAGAGCATTGCGTATTAAAGGTCAGACTCCGCACATTTTATTGACTGTGTAGTATCAGGACTTATAACCCAGCCCCGTATGTTTCCTTTACATTCTTCTATTATAGGAGGAGTATTCCAAGCTGTCCCTAATTATTTTAGGATTAGTGGAAGGAAAAAAAATTATCTTTCATTTGCACATAACACATTGTCAACACACCAAAAATGAGCTTTGAATTCCTTAATGAACTGAGCCAGTTTTGACCATCAGCTGCAAATTCACTTTACCCAAGTTACAAGACATCTACATTCTTCTTTGTGTCTCTTGGATGACAAAATCTCCTTCCTACGATTATAAACAAATTGTATAAGATGCCACGTCAGGTTAAATCAGATGTATTCACATACATAATAGTATGTGTGTGTGTCCCTGCAGGGTAGGTCATAATGAGATCATTGGCGTGATGATGGTTGGATGCCACGCTGAAGGACTTGGCAGGGACCACTGGAACGAGATGCTGGCTTATCCACGGAAGCCCATTGCACACTGGCACCCCTGCTGGAGTCCAAGAAATCTGAGAAGGAAGTAAGTTGAGAGGTTGAGGTCTACTTTGGGGAAAGCTGTTGTTTGATGTTTCAAACTATAAGGGCTTTCGAGAGAGACAAAGGACTAAAAAAATCCACATGGACTAAATAGGACAGAGTATGTTTTTGAGTCAGGCAGAAATTAGATATTTGTTCCAATATGGTCTAGAGAAGGAGTAATGACTAACAAATTACACGTGGAGGTAATTCACTAACACAGTCTGAACACTTTGACATGATATAGTAGTGAGTTAGTTTTTAATGCAGTGTAATATCTCTGAAGAATCAGGAATCAACTCACATGGGAAAAAAGTCTCGACTTTTCCTGTCAACTAAGAATTATTGCATTTTCAAGTTTTCTGTAATAAATGAGCTGCAAGTGTCCGTTTTACTGAAGCAGCTTTGATATATCTAGTAAATGATGTGACAGGCGTATTTTCAGCAGCCGTTGATATAAAATGCAACACAGTGCAGTAACACAGATGTTACCAGTCCCATCAGTAACGGCTCTATGTCAAAATACAGCAGAACTTTGGTGATTCGCAGCAGATGTTTTTGCCTACAGTCATGTGCAAAAAAACTTGGCTACCCTACATAGTTTTTAAAAAAACAGTTGTAACCAAGGGAACGGGCAACCAAGCCCCAACTGGTGATGTCCAACCGGGGATTTGAACTCACAACCCCCAGCTTCAGAGTCAAGCACTCTACCTGTGTCGCCAATAGAGTCAACCCACTTGGCAAGCCAAGTAGGAATGCTTAAATTGATACTACTACAGATTTCCCTCCAATTTTTGACATTGTCCCGACGTCAGAGGTGCATTTAAGCCTTCAGGCTCCATGGCTGCCTTATGACACTTGCAGGGACATGGAGAAAGGAATTGGTGGCAGCGGTTTGGGATCTATCTGGTGCAGGATTTGCTGGTGGCGTATCAGTTCAGTTAGGTTAATTGACATCAAAACTGGGGATTCTAAACTGTCCTTAGGTATGACTGTGAGAGTGAATGGTTGTCTGTCTCTCTGTGTTGGCCCTGCGATGGACTGGCGATCTGTGCAGGGTGTACCCTGCCTCTCGCGCAAAGATGCTGGGATAGGCTCCAGCCCCCCTGTGACCCGAAAAGGATTAAGCGGAAGAAGATGGATAGATGGATGTTTTAAAAGCTGTAAACACAGTCTTTGACAGATATGGAAAAGAATTAGAATATTACAAGGAAATGGGGCTGCACAGTTAATCAAAACACAGTCTGCAAATATATAATTGCACAGATTAAGATAAGATAAGATAAGCCTTTATTAGTCCCACAATGGGGAAATTTCAGGAAATTTAAATGGTATATACAGTACTGTATAAACTTGTGTTTTTTGTACTTCTTATACTACTGCATATTTGAGTTAAGAAATAAACATTTCAGAATAATTTATTTACTCTGCATTTTCCTTGATAACAAAGTAAATAGACTGATGAAACCATCCATTTAAGAAAAAAAGAAAAAAAAAAGAAAAAAAATGTACATAATCAAAATCATATCTCAAATTGAAATATTGTGCAATTGCACTTTTAAAAAAAAAATTGTGCAGCCCTACCAAAAAACACTTCTTTTTTTTCCATAAATAGAACTAAATAAATAAATATACAGTGCATATAAAGTACAAAAGGCTGGGCACCCTAGACTCTTACAGTGGTGTGAAAAAGTGTTTGCCCCCTTCCTGATTTCTCATTTTTTTGTATGTTTTTCACACTTAAATGTTTCATATCCATCCATCCATCCATCCATCTTCTTCCACTTAATCCTTTTCGGGTCATGGGGGGGCTGGAGCCTATCCCAGCATCTTTGAGCGAGAGGCAGGGTACACCCTGGACAGATCGCCAGTCCATCGCAGGGCCAACACAGAGAGACAGATAACCATTCACTCTCAGTCATACCTAAGGACAATTTAGAATCCCCAGTTTGTTGCCAATTAACATAACTTGCATGTTTTTGGCATGTGGGAGGAAACCAGAGCAAATTTAAATATTAGACAAAGATAACACAAGTAAACACCAAAAGCAGTTTTTAAATGAAGGTGTTTATTATTAAGGGAAAAAAAAATCCAAACCTACATGGCCCTGTGTGAAAAAGTGATTGCCCCCTAAACCTAATAACTGGTTGGGCCACCCTTAGCAGCAACAGCTGCGATCAAGTGTTTGTGATAACTGGCAATGAGTCTTTGACAGCACTGTGGAGGAAGTTTGGCCCACTCATCTTTGCAGAATTGTTGTAATTCAGCCACATTGGAGGGTTTTCAAGCATGAACGAACTGCCTTTTTAAGGTCATGCCACAGCATCTCAATCAGATTCAGGTCAGGACTTTGACTAGGCCACTCCAAAGTCTTCATTTTGTTTTTCTTAAGCCATTCAGAGGTGGACTTGCTGGTGTGTTTTGGATCATTGTCCTGCTGCAGAACCCAAGTGTGCTTCAGCTTCAGATCACGAACAGATGGCCGGACATTCTCCTTCAGGATTTTTTGGTAGACAGAAGAATTCATGGTTCCATTTACCACAGCAAGTCTTCCAGGTCCTGAAGCAGCAAAACAGCCCCAGACCATCACACTACCACCACCATATTTTACTGTTGGTATGATGTTCCTTTTCTGAAATGCTGTGTTACTTTTACAGTGGATGTAATGGGACACACACCTTCCAAAAAGTTCAACTTTTGTCTCATCAGTCCACAGAGTATTTTCCCAAAAGTCTTTGGGATCATCAAGATGTTTTCTGGCAAAACTGAGACGAGCCTTTACGTTATTTTTTGCTCAGCAGTGGTTTCCATCTTGGAGCTCTGCCATGTAGGCCATTTTTGTGAAGCCTCTTTCTTATGGTGGTGTCATGAACACTGACCTTAACTGAGGCAAGTGAGGCCTGCAGTTCTTTGGATGTTGTTGTGGGGTCTTTTGTGACCTCTTGGATGAGTCGTCACTACACTCTTGGGGTAATTTTGGTCAGCCGGCCTCTCTTGGGAAGGTACACCACAGTTCCATGTTTTCGCCATTTGTGGATAATGGCTCTCACTGTGGTTCGCTGGAGTCCCAAAGCTTTAGAAATGGCTTTATAACCTTTTCCAGACTGATAGATCTCAATTACTTTGTTTCTCATTTGTTCCTGAATTTCTTTGGATCGCAGCATGATGTTTAGCTTTGAGGATCTTTTGGTCTACTTCACTTTGTCAGGCAGGTCCTATTTAAGATAAGATAAGATAAGATAAGCCTTTATTAGTCCCACAATGGGGAAATTCCAGGATTGCAACAGCACAGGGATAGCAACACTCAGAGCAATAATTAAGAAGATACGAAAAATATAAATAAGAGCAGTGAATATACATACATACACATAAATATATAAATATATATACAAAGTGCGGAGCATTGTAGCAAGATGGAATAAACAGCATAACCGTCTACTTAGTTATCCTACATAGCATGAATATGTACCCATACATATTGTCACCCTCCGTAGCAACTGATATTGTCCTAGTTGTATACTGGAGGGGACCATTTGTGTAAGTCTGTTGCGTCTTTTGCATTCAATACTATTAGGTCGTCACGTTTTTTTACTATCTCTGTGAGCAGCCCTGCTTAGGTTATACAGTCTAACAGCCGTAGGTAGGAAGGACCTGCGAAACCTCTCGGTTGTGCACCTAGGATGATGTAGTCTACTGCTAAATGAGCTCCTCAGTGCGTTCAGTATGTCCTGCATAAGGTGGGACTCGGACTCCAGCAGAGATGACAGTGATGGTGTGTTTTGGATCATTGTCCTGCTGCAGAACCCAAGTACGCTTCAGCTTCAGATCACGAACAGATGGCCGGACATTCTCCTTCAGGATTTTTTGGTAGACAGAAGAATTCATGGTTCTATTTACCACAGCAAGTCTTCCAGGTCCTGAAGCAGCAAAACAGCCCCAGACCATCACACTACCACCACCATATTTTACTGTTAGTATGATGTTCCTTTTCTGAAATGCTGTGTTACTTTTACGCTGGATGTAATGGGACACAGACCTTCCAAAAAGTTCAACTATTCAAGTTTAACTATTAAAGTGATTTCTAGATTGAGAACAGGTGTGGCAGTAATCAGGCCTGGGTGTGGCTAGAGAAATTGAACTCAGCTTTCCAAAGATGTGATAAACCACAGTTAATTTATGTTTTAACCGGGGGGGGGGGGGGGATCACTTTTTCACACAGGGCCATGTACGTTTGGATTTTTTTTTACCCTTAGTAATAAACACCTTCATTTAAAAACTGCATTCTGTGTTCACTTGTGTTATCTTTGTCTAATATTTAAATTTGTTTGATGATCTAAAACATTGAAGTATGATAAACATACAAAAAAATGAGAAATCAAGAAGGGGGCAAACACTTTTTCACACCACTGTTATTAAACACACCAGTAAAAAAAAAAAAAAAAAAATAGGTGTACAAGACAGTAGTGAGACGTGCTATGATGTATGATTTGGAGATGCTAGCACTAACAAAAAGACAGGAGTCAGAGCTGGAGGTGGCAGAGTTAAAGATGCTAAGATTCCCATTGGGAGTGATTAGGAAGGACTGAGTCTTTCGGATGGACAGCTGAGGTTGAGCGGTTTGGAAACAAAGTGAGAGAGGCAAGGCTGAGATGGTTTGGACATGTGCGGAGGAGGCATAGTGAATATATTGGCCAAAGAATGTTGAAGATGGAGCTGCCAGACAGGAGAAAAAAGAGGAAGACCACAGAGAAGATTCATGGATGTAGTAAAGGAGGACATGGAGAGGGTTGGTGTGAGAGAAGAGGATGGAAGGGATTGGGTGAGATGGAGGCAGATGATCTGCTGTGGCAACCCCTAAAGGGAGTGACCGAAAGGAGAAGAAAAAAAATCATCAAATTATGGTGTTTGTTAAGAGGTGCCCACATTTTTGCATTCATCTGTACTAGCTCTTGTCACCTTGGATGGTACATTTTTCCTTTTATATACAGATATATTCCTAACAAACTAATGAAAAACCTGCTGTGCTTGTTTACTTTGGTCTGAAAATGGAGAGTCTAGAGGCTTTATAAAACTAATATCTAACAGAATCCCTATCGAGTTAAATTTGGTTATGGATTGCAGGCAGCAAGCAAGCAGGCACAAAAAGGACCCAAACGCAGGCAACTCAAGGCAGCAAAGATTTATTCAAATAAAGAGCGAACAAAAAAAATATGGTCCATGAAATGGAAAAGAATTAATAACTTCAGTAAATATTAAGCCAAGGCACATGGACCGGAAAACACTACTAAAAACAAACTGAAGGAAAACAAAATACTGTACAAGGGCAGGTAATCAAAGCAGTAAACAAAAATATAAATTGGGATGGTGACGAGGAGGTAGGATCACAGGAAACTGGCATGAGAGAAACACAGGGAGAGACATTGATGGCGTGACACATGAGAAATACACTGAACAGAATATTTGGGGATACTGACCATCAGGGGAATGGACAACATGTGAGAAAACAGGACAGGTGAGGACAATGACGCAAACAAGGGAGGAGCAGGGAGGAAGGCAAACAGAAGGGAACACAGACACAGAGGGAGACAAGACTGACACAATGCAACTGAACCTAATTAAAACATAAAACCAGCTAAGGACTAATACATACCTCTAGAAAATCCCAATGAGAACCAAGATTAAAACCAGCTGTAATCTGAATATCATAACTAAGGACTAACCTGAAGTACTTTCAAAATAAAGCATGAGTCAAGAACTAAACATACTGTGACGTTGTGAGGGTTCACACAAGAAAGGAGAGATGACTGTGGCGAAACAGGCTTTATTTATACACACCCACTCAACACAGAACGGAGGGGAGGTCATTCACACAGACCCCTGTCTCACTTATGGTGACACAAACACATGATCAATCACTGCTCTACTGGTCTTATAACACTGCTGTGCCATTATAACACAGTTATAATGGCACAGCAATAACACTTAGAACACACAAATAATAATCTTTGAATCTTCCGCGGCGCAAGCATGCCAGGAGAATCCCTGGCCCCTTAACACAGCCCCGACGTTACACTGTTCCCCCCCCCCCGGGCTGGTTCTGTCCCCAGAATAATAAAGTCCAGCTCAAAAGTCCAACACGAATCCGTCCAGGTGTTGGAGCGGCCGCCGTTATCGGCGACTAGTACATACAGGCCCACTAGTGTCCATCTGTGCCTCGGCCGGAGTATCTGGTCGGGATGAAGCCTCCGGCTCGACCACCCGCAGGGCAGATGGCTGGTACGGGGCGAGACGGTCATGGTGGAGCACCACGACCTGGTCCCTTTTCTGCAGCCTCACCCTGTACACTACATCCAACAGTCGCTATAGGACCTCACACAGTCCTGACCAATGGCTCACCAGTTTTGGTGACAGTCCCCTTTTTTGCTCCGGGCAGAAAATCCAGGCTTGATCTCCTGGTGCAAAGTCCCTCCCCTGGCAGCGGGAGTCATATGCCCACTTCTGCCGGCTCCCCACCGCCGCCAGGGCCTCCCAAGCTAGTCTGTGCACCGTGTGGAGATGTTCTTTCAAGCAAAACAAATAATCCAACCCCGATTTGGGCAAACACCAAATTCACCGGTGTGTGGAGCTCGTGTCCAAACATCAGCGCTGCAGGAGTGCACCGGCTGGATTCCTGTGCTGCCGTCCGGTACGCCCACAGAACAAAGGGCAGATGCAGGTCCTAGTCTCGCTGTCGCTGGTCCACTAGGACAGCGAGCTGGGTGGTAAGGGTCCGGTTGAACCGTTCAACCAGGCTGTCGCTCTGTGGGTGCAGCAGGGTGGTCAGGGTCTTCCGGATGCCCAGCCGCCTGCAGACCTCCCCGAAGACCTCTGCCTCAAAGTATCATCCCTGATTGCTGTGCAGCTCCTCTGGTGCGCCAAACCGACAAAACATCTCATCCACCAGCTTTGATGCTGTGGTGGCGGCGCTCTGATCAGGGACCGCGTACGCCTCTGGCCATTTGGTGAAGTAATCCATTGTGACCAGCACGTAGCGGTTCCCCCGGTCCGTGGTCGGGAAAGGGCCCAGAATGTCCACTCCTACCCGCTCCATCGGTGCTCCCACCCAGTACTGCTGCAAGGGGGCGTGGGATTGCTGAGTCAGCCCTTTCTGAGCCGTGCAGGTGTTGCAGCGATGGACATGGAGCTCTACATCCTGGCGACATCTGGGCCAGTAGAACCGGGCCCAAAGATGCTGCAGAGTCTTCGTCACCCCGAAGTGGCCTGCCCCCACCACCCCGTGGACCAGCTGGAGTACGTTGGGCCGGAGCCGCCGGGGAACCAGCAGCTGCCAGACATGACGCTGCCCAGCTGGAGTCTGCCACTGTTGATACACAACACCCTCGTGACAGCGGAGATTGGCCCACTGGGAGTGTAGGGTCTTTGTCTCTGGGTCCAGCGCAGACACAACCTACCAGGCGGGCCACTGGCCCACGTCCAGCCACTGCTGAACCCGGGAGATGACCGGATCTCTGTCCTGCTCGCTCTGCAGCTGCTGCATGCCGAGGGCCTCTGTGACGTCATCGCTGGAGAGAGCTGACTGATTATCCAAGGAGGAGCTGTGCGCTGCTGTGTTATTCCTACTCACAGTGGTCCGAAGAGCAGCAGCCCGTGGGACGGCTAGGTCTCGATCCTCTGCCCGCTGGCAGTGCCGACAGTCCTCCGCAGCACAGGGACGCCGAGACAGCGCGTCAGCATTGGCATGGAGGCGGCCTGCCCAATTCACAATCAGAAAATCATAATCCTGCAGTGCCTCCAGCCATCTTGCCAACTGTCCATCCAGCTCTTTAAAATTCAGCAGCCAGGTCAGGGAAGCATGATCCGTCCTGAGCTGGAACCTCCCCCCGTACACATACGGGCGAAACTGGTGAAGCCCCTGGATGACAGCCAACAGCTCTCTGCGAGTAACACAATAATTCCTTTCAGCTCTGCTGAGAGTGCGGCTGAAAAAAGCAACTGCCTGCTCTCTGTGTTCTCCCTCCTGGGATACTAGTTGCTGGCGTCCGTGTCCACGATGAAAGGGCGTTTCGGGTCAGGATACTGCAGGATGGGGGCTCCAATGAGTGCTGAGCGAAGTCGGGAAAAAGCAGCAGCACAGCTTCACTCCACTGAAACGCATGGCCCTTCTGTGTCAGCTGATGCAGTGTGCTGGCGATGGTGGCGAAGTCTCTCACAAATCTGCTATAATAGGAGGCCAGTCCGAAAAAACTCCGTAGCTCTCCCACATCCCCCGGCACTGGCCAGTTTTTCACCGCTGCCACTTTCTCTGGATCGGGGACGACCCCTGCTGCGCTGACGATGTGGCCCAGGAAGGTGGTCTCCTGCCGGAATAAGTGGCATTTCCCCTGGTGTAGCCGCAGCCCGGCCTGTCGGATGGCGCTCAATTCCTCCCGGAGTTTGGACAGGGTGCCATCAAAGTCAGCTGCGTGAACCAGCAGGTCATCCAGGTAAATGATGCAATGGCTCCAGGGCACGTGAGCCAACACTCGCTCCATCAGACGTTCAAAGGTGGCCGGGGCGTTGCAAAGTCTAAACGGCATCACCTTGAACTGATACAGTCCCTGCCCGATGGAGAAGGCTGTTTTCTGGCGGGCCTCAGGTGACAGCTCTACCTGCCAATAGCCGCTGCGGAGGTCCAATGAGCTGAACCATCTGGAGCCGGCGATGTAATCCAGCGCATCATCGATGTGGGGCAGGGGGTAGGAATCCTTGTGGGTGAGATCATTCAGGCACCGGTAATCCACACAGAACTGCCACAAACCGTCCTTCTTCCTAACCAGAACCACCGGCGCTGCCCAGGGGCTGCTGGAGGGCTTAATAACATCTGCCTCCAGCATTTCCTGTATTTTTTGTTCTGGTGCTGCACCAAGCTGGTTCAGGTGCACTCCTCATCCTTGACAGCGAAGACGTCAATGTAGCAGTCCAACAGCTCCCGCAGCTGGCATCTCTGTCCCCATTCCAGTCTGCTGCAGCTCTGCTGGACCAATTCCTCGGCCGCCTGCTGCATTTCTGCTGACACATTGACCCGCTCCGCTGTGGCCCTCCCCCTTGCTGTCTCTATCAGTGATTGCGTTCCCTCTGCTCGTGCTGGTGGTGCCGTTGTGTTCACTTCTTGCGGTGACCCGCCCGGTTCGGTCCGTCCTGGCGGCCCCTCAATCACGCAGGCCCCTGGGTTCCTCCTCTGGGCCCCGCTGCAGAGCATGATGGTCTGAGCCCCCAGCAAGAGGGACGGTCTGGCGGTGTCAATTTTTGCACCCCATGCTGCAACCAGATCGAGTCCAGTAATGCAGGGGTCTTGAATGTCAGCCTGCCAGAACGGGTGGTTTGTGTTCTGGCCAGCCATCCTCACCACAAGAACTCGCCGCCCTCCCAGTCTGGCGCACTCACCGGTGGCTGTGGTGATGCAGCGACCGGTGGGTTCCCACCCCTGCGGTTCTGCCTCGTCCACACCTGACAGCACCCCGGGTCGGACCAGGGAGATGGTAGAACTGGTGTTGATCAGGGCCCAGATCGGCGTGTTGTCCAAACTGCACTGTAGGTACATCGCTGGCAAGTGTCCAATTCAGCCTACACGTGGTGACAGTTCATCGGGGAAAATGTCTGTGGGAGACGGCAAGTCCCCATCCATGCCACCTCACTCTAGTTTAATGTTGGCGAGGGGCTGGTTTGTCGTGGGGGTGGGTGCCAGGCAGTACCGTGCGATGTGTTCTGGCTCCCTGCAGTGGAAGCACCCTTCCTCGTGCCGCCGTGGCCATCTTCTCCTTGGCCACGCCGCTGTGGTCCGGCGCAGTTCCTCCTCTTCCTCTTCGCTCTCAGCCGTGGCCTGGAAGGCTCTCTGCCTCGGTGCCGACGCATCAGCTGCACAATCCATTAGCAGTCCCATCCGCTCTGCTTCTGCCACAGCCGTCTCCCAGCTGCTCGCGGCGTGAATCCGGATGTGGCTCTGGAGCTGGGTCGGGCGGAGCCCCTGGATGAAGTTCTGGAGGGAGAACTTCTCCACTGCCCCCAGCTCGAAATCCGGGTAGCCACACCGTGTCAGCAGCCGTATGTCTGCTGTATAGGCTCCCAGGCTCTCTCAGCTGCCTCGTCGGTGGTTGGCCAGCTGTTCCTGGACATGCTCAGTGTTGGCCGCTCCCCCAAACCACCTCCGGAGTACTCCTTGTAGCGCTGGCCAGCTGCGACGTTCTTCGGGCAGGAGATCGGACAGCGTGCGGAGAGCCCTTCCCTCCGGGGCCAGCGCAACCTGCACAGCGGTCTCTTCAGGTGGCCAGTCATTCAATAAAGCAGCCAGCTCAACCTGGACCAGATAGTCGTCCAGCAGGGTTTCGCCATTAAAGCGGGGAAGTTTGGCCCGCTGGCGGATTGGTGGGACGGTCGCCTCTTGGTCGATCGCTGCCCCTGGTCGCAATGGAATCGCCGGCCCGTACTGCCCTAAAAAGGGTGGGAAGCGGGGCTGATCTGCTCTGCTTAGCGGAGTATGCTGGTTCCGTCGGGTCCGCTGCTCCATTCATCCCAGCGAGCAACTCCGGGGGTCGGTGTACCAGCTCTGTCGTCCATTCCCAGCTGAGCGATGAACTGCTCCATCTGCTGAATCTCTGCTCTGGTTCTGGCTTCCATCTGCTCCATATCTTCTTACTTTTGAAATTTTTATTATCTTCTGTAATATCAGACTGGTTTTTAAATGTCTATACAATCTTGTTTCACCTCCTTTCTCTGGTTTGGTGGCTAGACGCTCGAGCTCTAGCAGAGCATGCACACGAGCTTCCATCAATGGTGACTGCGTTGTCACCATGTCTAGAACTTCATTTGGTCAGTATGCTTTCTCCATAAAAGGGGCAAACTTATGGAACTCTCTGCCAGCTCACTTAAAATTGGAGACAAATGCCAACCTCTTCAACAGAGGCGCTAAAGATTGGCTAAAATCCCACCAGCAATGTGTTCATGTCTAGTCTGAATTGTGTTTGCTGTGATCATGGATCTCTTGCTCTATTTATAATTTGTAATGTATTTGTAATTTTAATTAACTTGTAAATTTTGTTTGTACAGCCTAATTTATGACCTATATAAGCCACCTATGGACTGGTGTTGAGAATTAGCACTTGTGCTATATACACCTATGCAAAACATCTGGTCTCTCCTTGTGATTGTACTAATGTAATTTGTTATGTCCATATTAAATAAAATAAAGAAAGAAAAGATATCCCACTTCTGACACCAGTGTGACATTGTGAAGGTTCACACAAGAAAGGAGAGATGGCTGTGACGAAACAGGCTTTTTTTATTCACACCCACTCAACACAGAACAGAGGGGAAGTCATTCACACAGACCCCCGTCTCACTTATGGTGACACAAACACATGATCAACCACTGCTCTACTGGTCTTATAACACTGCTGTGCCATTATAACACAGTTATAATGACACAGCAATAACACTTAGAATGCACGAATAATAACAATCTTTGAATCCTCCGCGGCGCAAGCATGCCGGGAGAATCCCCGCCCCCTTAACACAGCCCCGATGTTACAATACTATTGAGAAATAAAAGTTTAAAACAACCAAATTAAAAACTCAACATAATAGAGCTAGAACTAAAATCCAAAGCAACAGAAAACAAATAATAAATAAAAGATAGGGCATGAGCATCGTGACAAATTAAGATGCTACGTTTAATAATAGCGCATTCACACTGAACGCAACAGTGCGATTACATGTTAACTAAATATAAACATGCAAATACTTACACATTTGAGTCTGCGGGATTTAGTAACAATAGCTGGTAATCAGCCTTGCGATTCTGCCGTCACTGGCTTAAGGTATCAACATTGGAGAGTAAACTGGTGTGAAAATGAGATTGCCACACGCCTGCAGACAGATGGACCAGGAGTGCTGCAGATAAGACGAAGTGTCCAGTGTTATCCACCCACGTACTCCTAGTCGGATGTGCTAACAAGGGCTAGCAAGCTAGCAGTGTAAACAACCATCATCCAGGTGCAGTTTCTGGAGGAGACAATGACATTTTCCCAGCTGTGTGCCCCTCTGGATAACGCTGTAAACCCAAACATAATGGTGTTTTGGTGATTTCCACAGCAGGTAGAAAGCAGCTGTAGAAGTTATGAAGGCAACCCCGCCCCTCTGTAACTCGCTTGAATGCAAATTCATGTCTACTTGCATGTTTACACTGAATTAACATGTAATCATGCCGCATAAAAAGTTTCATCTCAACGCACAGTAAGAATGCTTGAGTGATAGGTGGCAATACTGGTGTATTTGCTACCCAGACTTATGGAGGTGATTATCGCTTAGTTCATCTCAACATAATGAGGGAATCTGAACTCTACTTTCCTTTCAGTTTTGTTGCCACTCCTCTCAGTTATAATAAATGTCCTGTTTTCATGTGGCAAAGCATTATGGGGAATAGAGTTCCAAAAAAAGATTTGAAAAAAGATGGTTCAGTTTTCTGAAAATGACTGAATGGATATAGACTGTATGAGTCACTTTTTTTCTGCTGTAACATTTCCATCCATCCATCCATCCATCTTCTTAACCACTTAATTGTTTCAGGTCATGGGGGTCTGGAGCCTATAAATAGCATTTCATGGCAGATTTTTTTCCCATATCTGTCATAATTTGAACTCAAAGGCAGTTAATTTTAAGCTAATTATATTGTTCTTTTAAAGTATTATGACAAAAGAAACTGAACCATAGGCTGTAGTCATTATGTCGTCGGCCTCCGTCGGTCTATGATGACCATGGAAGAGAATCCTAAACGTCTACTCTGCTGGAACAGCACCGCCTGTGGCTGAACAGGCCGATGCGCACCGGTGTTCTACCTTCCAGCATTGGGCGTTGGTAGGATTCAAGCCTGGGCAGGAAGATATGGAGGACAAGATGTTACCCGTGCAGCATGTCCCCCCTCTCCACGTCACTGATGAATCCAAAGGGACAGCAGGGCTGCTATAGTTTGGCACCAGCGCCGTTGCAGGAGCTGCCAGAACGATGTTGAGCACAACAGAGAACTGCCTTAGGGGCTCCGACTTCGGATTTTTCCTCAGGGTTGACTCCTGAAGCCTTTCCCGTGACCGGGTGTGCCGCAAGGCAGCGGAGGTTTGAAATCAGGGTTTACCTTCCCCTAGATGGGCTACCTTCCCAGGTTGACGAGCCACCATCTACCCGAAGCATCTGGTTTTAAGGCGCCAGAGAGCCGCCCTCGCCCCTTCTCCTATTAGTAAAAGCAGTTCCGCCGGGCTTAGAGACTAAACCACACGGGCAGGCTAGGAGTTGGACTTAGTTGTCAGAGGCTTTTCGAGACGCACGCCATAAGGAGCATTTATGAGCACTGGGAGCTTAACCCCAGTGCCGCTCCTGGCTATGACAACCTTGGAACCAGTCATTATGTACAGAATACTTTAATATGTTACATGATTTTATGATCATGATGATTTTATGATTATGTAAAGCAGAGCTGCTGATGGCATTTTGTGAGATTTTCAGTTAGATTTATTTTAGAAATGATTTTTGTGTCTTCCTTTTTTCATTGCACTCATTCTCTTATTGAAGCAGTCATGCTCCTTTAAACAGATAACTCTCTCACATTAGAAGCTACCAAGGTAACATATTGTGCTATGAATCACTGCTTTGTGTCTGTGTCTCTTGCAGTGGAAGGCGAGGACTGCCAGCTTTGACAGCCAGGGCTCCTGCCCTTCACCCAGGCCCCCTGCTAGTCCCTGAGCAGAGCCACCTGTGACCAAGCAGCCCAGAAGGGGGTTTCCTCCCTCCTGCTAAACCACTTCCTGTCTGTCTGATTGAGGAGAAACACAACCCTACTGTCTCTCCCTCACCCTGTCTATCTGTCCCTCTCTCCCTCCCTCCTTCCCTCCCTCCCTCAAGTCTAGTCCCAGAGTTCTTTCGAGAACAGATCTAGGACAACAGTCAAGTCAGTTAGTTCTGTGAGCGCAGTCATTTCGGGTTAAATTTCAGGGTTGTCTGTTTGAATTGTGGGTGTTGCGATGGCCCAAAGTTGGCTTTGTTGTCCTCGGAAGAGAAATGCTGAACATCTGTCCTGCAGAGACATTCCTTATTGAGCTGTCCAGGCTGAGGGGAACTGATACTGGAGTCTTCACAGGGGACTTTCTAAACACTAAAGATCCAGCTTTGCGCTGCAGACTCCTTGGAAAAAAAAATCAGTCAAATATGACTCCCTGAAACCAGCGGAAGTTTCACAGAGGGAGACTTGAGGACAAGGTCAGAGGAGAGGAAGATGCTCTTGAGCATATGAAGCCACTTCAGAACTCTACATGTTGAACACACATCACTGTATTAAAAGAAACAGCCCAGAACTGTAGCATTTGAGAACTGAGATATAAAGCAACTCTTTCATCTGTTATTGTTTGTGAAGCTCCAGCTGAGTTTCCTTTCTTTCTATCTGTATCCACAGCTAATTTGTCTTATCCTCTGTTTATTGAGGAGAGCCTGGATCAGACTAAAACTAATACATTCTCAGCTTGACAAATTGCTGCTTGAGCGCGTCTTCAAAAGCAGCCCTTTTACATGACAAAGAGGAGGAAACAACAGGGTTATTGGGATTCACAGCTGAGCAAATTGGCTGCAGCACACAGTTTTGCAAGCAGTTTTCAGCGCAAGCGGTAAAACGGCGACAGAGGCACAACCACATTCAAAAGAGAAGGTGTCATTTTGACAAACAACTTTTCATCAGGGGAGTCTCAAAGGTTTGTGGAAACAGGAAAATTGTGAGCACACTTTACACACCCTTACCTCTCTGTCTGATGTTTGCCTTTGAGCAACCTCACCCTTTTCTTCCAAGTGAAAACTCACAGCGACGCTCATGTTTTCCTCCCAGAAACATTCTTCAAAACAATGCTTTGTCACCTATTGGGTTTTGTTCTGATGTCTAATTTTAGTGTTTTGTGTATAGCGTTATGTACAGGCATCTGTTGTTTGATGAGTGTACTTTTCTAACCCAGAAAATATTAGGATCATTTGACATATATTGAAAAAAAAAAAAAAACACTTGAAATTTATGTAGCTTTGATGACTGAGAGAAACCTAAATGAGAAAAAGTGAAAATATTCTCATTAGAACCATTATCTCTGTTTTTCTTTCATTATACTATCAAATGGATCCATTTATGATGCTTAATCTGCAAATCTGAGATGAATGAATGAATGAATGAATCTTTATTTATTTCGGATAGATTAAAAGTACAGGTTAAAAGAAACTGAATAATATAACAAAGGGGGAAAGAAAATTCAACAAGGTCAAATTAGACAATAACTCCTCTGATTATACAGTTCAACATAAGTTATCCGAAATGGGTGATGGCTGAAGCCGCAGCTTATATTGCCCACCCATGTTCCATCCAAGAATTCAAAAGAAAAAAACAAAACAAGAGCGATTACAATTCAGAACGAAGCTAAGACAAAATGTGACAAAAAACTAAGCTACAACACAACGCAGGCTGGATATGACATCCTTATGTGATTTTACATGTCATCTTGTATATATGTTTGGAGTATTTCTTCCTTTAGTTTTTGTTTAAATTGTCCAAGTGTTGTACATGATTTTAATTCAGGTCCAAAATCGTTCCATAATCTGACTCCTTGCACTGAAACACAGTGTTGCTTGGTGGTAGTTCTCACTGAAGGTTTTTGAAATATACATGTTCCTCTGAAATGATATTGTTTCTCCCTTATTTGGAACAACTTTTGGATATTTGCGGGCAGTGATAGATTCTTCACTTTAAACATTATTATTGCAGTTTTAAAGTCAACCAGATCTTTCAACTTGAGAGCTTTTAATTTAAGAAAAAGTGGGTTTGTTGGTTCCCTGTAAGCTGCTTTGTTTATTATTCTAATAGCTCTCTTCTGAAGCATAAAGACTGGATATATGTTTGTTTTATATGTATTTCCCCATACTTCAGTACAATATGTCATGTATGGGAGTATTAATGAATGATACAAGGTATATAGTGTGGGTTGATTCAGCAAATATTTCACTCTGTGTAGTATTGCAATTGATTTGGATATTTTACCTTTAATATAATTAATATGTGACTTCCAACACAGTTTATTATCAATTATTACTCCAAGAAATTTAGTTTCAGATACCCTTTCAATCTCTACACCATTTACACTGAGTTTAGATACTGAGTTGTTGTGATGGTTGTTAAAGACTATAAATTTTGTCTTACTTAAATTGAGCGTTAATTTGTTTGAATCAAACCACAGTTTAAGCTTTCCTAATTCCTTTCCGAGTGTATCCAGAAGTTGTTCCAAATTGCTTCTGCTGCATAATAGATTAGTGTCACCGGCAAACAATATTAAGTCCATTTTTTCTGAAACTTTACATATATCATTTATATACATATTGAATTACAATGGCCCCAAAACTGAACCCTGTGGGACTCCACAAGTAACCTTCAGTAACTGTGAGTTTTTGTTACCAACACATACATACTGATATCTATTCTTTAAGTAACTACTTAACCAGGATAGTGCTACCCTCTAATACCACAATTTTGTAGTTTCTTTAATAATAAATTATGATCCACTGTATCAAATGCTTTTTTAAGATCCAGGAATACTCCAAATGAATACTCTTTATTTTCAATGGCAGTTGATATTTTTTCTATAAATTCCATTAGAGCAAATGCAGTTGTCCTCTTGTGTCTGATCCCATATTGCTGCTCACACAATAAATTATTCTTCAGTATGAAGTTGTCAATTCTCTCATAGAATATTTTTTCAAGTATCTTGGAAAATTGCGGCAATAGTGAAATTGGTCTATAGTTTGAGAATTCCCCTCTGTCACCTGTCTTGTATATCGGAATTACTTTAGCTATTTTCATTGCACTGGGAAATATACCTGTTTGGAGAGACAGGTTACAGATATACGTCAGTGGTTTCACTAAGCATTCAATAATAGTTTTGACTAAGAGCATGTCAATACCATCACAGTCCGTAGATGTTTTACTTTTAAACGATTTAACAATTTCAATGACCTCTCTCTCGTCTGTGTTCTTTATGAAAATGGAGTCTTTTATAGCAGTGTTATTGCTTATTGTATCACCTGTAGGCGCAGTAATGGGTATTTCTCGAGCCAAATTAGGACCAATGTTAGGACAGATGTTTTTGATGTAATGAGAAAATACACAGTTTTTTGTATAAGTATCCTTTTGACTGCCCCTCACAAATTATTCAGTCTTTTTTAATCAGATGCATAAAATCTCACTGACTGTATACTCCACTTCAAGCTTGACCCAAGAGGCCACCACACACATCTAATGATAAGGTCATTAGGCGACTGTGCCATTCTTTAAACATGGGCACGTACCTGTGGCATTTTCACCCCTGAAAGTCTGGACCAAAGCTCATGTTTTTGTCACAGTGTCTATATTTGGTCCAGTTAGGTTTGGTTTCACACTGCTCCTTTTACAAGCAGACCAAGCAGCTTTACCTGACCCACCTACATCCTGTTCTCTTGAAGTTTATAAAGTTAGCACAGACCCCCAAAGTTAGCAAAAATGGTACTTACCATCTGAGGTGTTTTCTGCAGCTTTGGGCAAATCGGTAGCCATACTTGAAGATAAAGTTGGGGAAGACGTGTCCACATTAATAGATGAACTAGTCAGGCAAGTGAATGTTTTCCATGTCATCCATTTTTTTTTTTTAAAAAAAGAAAGCAAATTTGTCATTCTGATGGGCTGTGGTGATCTCCAGGTGGCATTTTTCTCCTGACCACTCATATCCTTTCTCTTGCATCCTCTCTGGAAATATCTGGTAAATTTCAGCAATATCTTTTTTCTCCACTTGACAATTAATCACACCATCGGACCGTATTTCAATTAAAAATCACATCTCTTCCTCTCCCCAAAGACTACTGCAATTCTGTTTTTATCTTTCTAGCCACAGTGACTTCCTGTGATGGTTCAGAATGTACTATTATTAAAATTGTTTTCACACTAGAACTGGACCAAGGGTCAGTGTGATGGTGACCAAGATGACATCTTTTTGCCAAACAAAATTTTTGTTCTTTGGTCTGTGCCAGGTTCCTGTAATTTTGATCCGGAAAGTCAGAAAGTCTGGACCAAACATATTAGGTCTGAAAACACCCTTCAAGTGCAACCATCCATCTATCTGTCTTCTACCGCTTATCCCAGGATGTGGATTGTGAGACCATCAGTCTGAACAAAGAACCCCAGACTTTCATCTCCTAGCCACCTCCTCCAGCTCTTCTGGGATGATGCCAAGGCATTCCCAGGCCAACTGGGAGACAAAGTTTCTCTAGCGTGCGTGTCCTTGGTCTCCCCTCGAGTCTCCTCCCTGTGGGACATGCCCAAAACACCACAGGAGGAAGGCGTCATGATTAGATCCCTAAGCCTCCTTTTGATGTGGAGGAGCAGCGGCTCTACTCTGACATTCCCATATAACTGAGCTCTTCATCCCCAGCCACCCTATAGGGAAAGCTGATTTCACCCACTTGTATCCATGATTTCATTCTTTCGGTCATTACCCAAAGTTCATGGCCATAGGTAAGGGTAGGAAAGTAGACTGACCGGTAAATTGACAGTGTTGCTTTAGAACGCAGCTCCCTCTTCACCACAACAGACCAGTACATCATCTGCATAACTCCAGTTGCTGTTACAATCCATCTGTCAATTTCCCGCTCCATTCTCCCCTCACTTGTGAATAAGACCCTGAGACAATTGAATTCTTCCACTTGGGACAATGAGTTCATCCTCAACCCAGAGCGGACAATTCAGCCTTTTCCGGCAGAGAGTTATCCAGGATTTAAACTGACTCAGGATGCAGTCCGTTGCAGATGCAGTGCGGATGTTCCCTTGTGTTCATCCCTACCAGCTCCATTTTTGTTTTGCAGTGGTATGGATAAGAAGAAGGTTTGAAATACAAGGTTGCGTGAGAATTATACAAAATAATGCAAGATCTCGAGAAACACCCACAAGTAACCAAGATGAACCGATCACAATCACATGATGAGAGCAAGAAAGTGTGATGTAGTAGCTCTCCACCTGGATTTTTGGGCTGTAAATAAAACGTAAGTAGCCCGTTAATTTTAATTCTATGAAATGCCTGTATGTTATGTCAAGTTTTTGCCCTCTCTGACACAGTGGTGGAGGAGTAGACCTCAGAAAACAATGGACAATCCTTAAATCGTTTTTTTTTTTTGTAACTTTGATTTTTATTCATTTTTGTCATACATATTACATTCAGATCACAGTCTCTATATTTAAAAAAAGGAGCTAGAGGAAGAAAAAAAAAGAAAAAGGGGGGGGACAAATGTTGGAGCATCAAGTTTTTAGTTTCCATCTCTTAATTCTTCTGGTTTTTCCAGTGTCTTTGGTTATTCTTTCAATTTCTGTCTCGTTGTTGCACTTTATAGTGTGTCCATTTCCACCATTTTTTTTTCATATTGTCCTTCTTGCATTCTTTGTCGATATGTTAGTTTTTTCCATTAAACGTATATCCTCAACAGTGTCAGTCCATTGCTCTTGGTCAGGAAGAACTTCTGATCGCCATTTTCTTGTGATTGTTTTTTTACATGCAATCAGCAAGATTTTAACTAGATATCTGTCCTCAGCCTGTATTACATTGTCTCTTTTAAGATCACATAAATACATCAAGTTACAGTTCATTGGTATATTATATCCTAATATCCTCTGTATTGTCACATGTATAGATTTCCAGAATAATGAGATTTTGCAGCATTTCCAAAACATATGTGAGTGGTCTGCATTTTGAGCCCTACAGCCCCTCCAGCATATAGATTGGGTATTTGTATATTTTCTTTGAATCTGTGGTGTAATGAAATAGCGAATCAGGTTTTTCCATCCAAATTCCCTCCATGTCCTTGAACTTGTTGATGTGTGTTGTGTTTTCCATATTTCTTGCCAGTTTTCTTCTGTTATGTTTAAATTTAGCTCTTTCTCCCATTTCTCCTTTATATAGTTACTTGAATGTTTGTTTGCTGTAAGTTTCTGATATAGCTTTGAAATAATTCTTATTTTATTTCCTGCATACGAGCTTAAAATGAATTGTATAATCTCGCTCACATCTGTTTGGAGGTTATGCCTAATCTTCCTCATATAATAATCTCTCATCTGCAGATATCTGAAGAATTCAGATTTTTCTAGTTTAAATTTTCTTCTCATGTTTACAAAACTCCCGAAATCTTTTTTTCCAATATTGCCCCATGCTGTGATTCCCTTGTTCACCAGATTTTTGTATCCCCTATCTTGCTTTGCCGGTTCAAACTGACTGTCAAATGCTACCCATTTCAATAGTTTTATGTCCTCCTTTATATTATACTTTTGTACTATTTTATACCACAGTTCCAAAGTAAATTTAGTGATTGGGTCTATTTGTTTGATTTGCTTATATGCATCCTTATCTCCTATTATGCTTTGTACTGGGAGTCCCTCAATTTCCTTTTCCATTTCTTTCCATTTTGCCTCATATCCTCCGTCGCACCAACATATGATATATCTTATTTGTGCTGAGTAGTAATATTCCTTTAGACTCGGTAGACCCATGCCTCCTTTCTCTTTTGGTAATTGGAGAGTTTTATATTTCACTCTTGGCTTTTTACCTCCCCAAACAAATCTCGATATCATCCTGTCCCACTTTGAGAACTGGGCACCAGGAATCTCTGTTGGTAGAGCCTGGAAGAGGTAAAGCAGTCTAGGTTGCATGCTGATTTTGACTGTCTTAATTTTTGAATTCAGATCCATATTTAAGAATGACCATCTATCAATATCTTTTTTTATTTCTTGTTCTAACCTATCATAGTTTGTTTTATAGATTTTGCTTAAATCTTTAGGTATGTTCACTCCAAGGTATTTTATTTCTTTTTGTTTCCAGTTTAGTTTGATCTTATCAGTTATCTGGTTTAAAGGGTTATAGTGGAATGTCAGTATTTGTGTTTTTGTTATGTTTATCTTGTATCCTGATAATTTTCCAAAATTTTCTATCAAGTCCATCATTTCCATTATTGATTCATCTGGTTGTTCAAGGTAAACTATAATATTGTCTGCAAATAGCCCAATCTTGTGTTCCGCTCCCTTTATTGTTACACCTTTTAATTTCTTATTTTGTTGCATCGCTTGAGCCAGTGGCTCTATGAACAGAGCAAACAAGGTGGGCGATAGGCAGCATCCCTGCCTAGTTGATCTTTGTATATTTACTTTGTCTGTTAAGCTACCGTTTATCTTGATTCTTGCCACAGGTTTTTGATAGTGTCTTTATGCATTGTACTGATTTTTCGTTAAATCCAAAGCGTTCCAGCACATTATATAGGAACATCCAATTAACCCTATCAAATGCTTTTTCTGCGTCTAACCTCATTATTACTGCGCTTTTCTTTTCTTTATGTATTTGATTGATTATATGTATTGTTCTCCTGATATTATCATGTGTTTGGCGTCCCTCTATGAAACCAGTTTGATCATCCTCTATCAGTTCCGTCAAGAATGTCTTTATTCGTTTACAGATAATTGTTGTATATATTTTATAATCCACATTTAATAAAGAGATTGGCCTATAGTTTCTGCATTGTTCCCTATCTTTCCCTGGCTTTAAAATAACTGAAATAATGGCTTCGTTCCATGATGGAGGTATTTTGTTGTTGTTTAATGTCCATTTAAATGACTTTAGGAGCTGTGGCATGAGTTCTTCTATAAACAGTTTATAAAACTCAGATGGGTATCCATCACTATCTGGTGATTTACCGTTTTTAAGTGACTTAATCACATCTTTAATCTCTTGTGTTGTTATTTCTGCTGTTAGCTTTTCATTTTGTTGGTTTCCTATTGATGGCAAGTCCAATGTGCACAGAAATTTTTTAATATCCTTAACATTTGTCTCTTCAGGTTGCGAGTATAGTTCTTGATAGAATTTATGGAATATTTCTTCGATGTTTTCTGGGGTAACTGTGGTTTTATTTGTGATGGGGTCCTTAATCTTATATACATTATTCACTGTTTGTTGTTTTCTTAACCATTTTGCCAGCAGTTTTGTGGCCTTTGGCCCCGTTTCATAATATTTTTGTTTTAAATATCTATTTTTCCTTTCAATTTCATCTATTTGTATTTCTTTTATCTTTATTTTTCCTTCCTTAATTTCTTGATATATTTTTGGGTCATTTGTGCTTTGATGTTTACGTTCTAATTCCCTCAGTCTCTCACATCTTTGTTCATATGATTCCAGTTTAGACTTTTCTGTTTTTCCTGATTCAACAATTAATTTACCTCTTAACACGGCTTTTAGTGCATCCCATAGTATTGTTGGGTCCACTTCTCCATTATCATTCTCCTCGATATACTCATTTATGTTTACCTTTATTCTTTCTTTCATTTTCTCATCATTTAATAGTCCTACATTAAGTTTCCATGTTGTTTGTCATTTTCTATTGTTTAAATATATTTCCATGTATATAGGATTATGATCTGATATTTCTGCCCCTCCAATCCGACAATTTCTCACCCTGTGTCTGTCACCTTCATTCATAAGGAAGTAATCTATTCTAGAGTGTACTTTATGGACTGCTGAATAATGTGTATAGTCTTTTTCGAGTGGGTGCAGGTCCCTCCATATGTCTACCATACCCATTTCTGCTAGTGAGGTTCTTATGAACTTTGTTACATGTTTTTTTGTCTTCTTAACACTTGTTGTGTCAACTTCATGATCCATGTCGGCATTTAAGTCTCCTCCACAAATTAGGACTCCTTCACTGTATGTTGCTATGAGATCAAACAGTTGTTGAAAAAAAACCCTTGTCACTTTCTGGTGGGGCATAGATGTTCACTAATGTGATCTGCATACCATCTATTCTTCCCTTTATTATTACATATCTGCCTTCTTTATCCTGGATTTCTTGTTCACATTCAAATTGTATTTTATTTGAAATTAGTATCATAACCCCCCTTTTAGTTCCTCCCTTAAATGAACTGTAGTAGGAGTTCTTATAGCCAAATCTCTTTAGTTTCTCATGTTCTGTCTTGTTCAAATGTGTCTCTTGCATAAATATAATTTCGGCTTTTTCCTTCTTGAATTTTCTTATTATTCTTTCCCTTTTAACAGGTGAGTTCAGACCATTCACGTTTAATGTCGTTATCTTAAGATTTTTACCCATATTCATGTTTTTCCATTTTTTTTTAACTTGTGCTCCTAACCCCTTTAACAACAAAACTAACACATATTTGTACAAAAACACATTAACAAATCTCGACCTCCGTACTTTGGGCCTTTCTTCTGCCCACTGGTCCCTGTTGGTGGGTGGAGGGATTGTCCTCACCGAGTGAGGGGCCCTCCCTAGACCTGTAGTTACTATCCAAGTAATAGTCATTAGTCTAGAAATGTCCAACAAAAATCACTTAAACCTCTCCTAGCCGTTTGTTTTTCTTATACCTTGTCTTCTTGGTCTTCATTTCTTCTGTGTCCTTCTTAATCTTTGTTATAATCTAGGCTTTCCGTTGAAAGCCTTGCAGTTTTTCTTGGGCCCGGTGCGCCACGTCCGTCTCCCGCCCTCTGCCGCTCATTCGCCTCCACTCCGGCTGTCGCGATGCGTTCCGTGCCGCCGCTGCTCCAGCCGCTTCCTCCGGTACGCTCACCACAAAGCCTCGCTCCATCATGTCCCGCGCTGCCTCTCTGGCCGTGTTGTAGGTTTTTACGCCGTCCTCCCAATGAATTCTCATCTTCGTTAGCGACGTTTGGAATCTAATTTTTTTCTCTTTCAGCATTTTTTTAATGTTGGCATATTTCTTTCGCTGCTGCACAATTTCTGTCGGGTAGTCATGGTCAAAGAATATCTGTTTGTCGGCGACTCGTATCTTTTTTTTCCACGCTTGTGTCAGGATTCTTTCCTTTACGTCGTATTTTAGAAAGTTTACCACAACTGACCTGGGTGTAGAGTTTGGATTTGGGTTCTGTGCCAAGGCTCTGTGCGCTCGTTGGATCTGCAGGTCTGTTTCATCGGGCAGCTCAAGCTCTTTTTTTAAGAATTGATCCATGAATTTCGTCATCGAGTTGCCTTCAATGCCCTCCGGAATCCCGAAGATGCGTATATTGCTCCACCTGGACCTGCTCTCCATGTCGGTTATTTTTTCCTGCATCCTCTGTGTTTGTGCCATCAGGGTCTGCAGCCGCTTGCTTGCCTTGGTCTTCCAGTCTTCCAACTCTGATATTCGAGCCTGTGCTTCTGCCATACATGCCTGTTGAATACGTAGTTCCTCCATGGTTTCAGCTAGCTTGCGTTCCATTTCTTTTCGGAGACCCATAATTTCCTCCTTCATCTCTTTTTTCAGTTCTTCCTTAAGAGCCGTTAAATCCTGTTGGAGTTGTCGCTTGAAGTCTTTTATGTCTTTATTTATATTGGCGAAGCCAGTGTTCATAATATCGAGTTTGGCGTCCTCCATTTTCTCTGCTGTAGTCGCCTCGTTTTTTTGGGTCTCGTGTTCAGCGATTTCTCCTGCGTTGTTGAAGAGGGATTCTTTAGTTTTACCCTGCTTTTGTCCGTGTGCCCGGCTTCTTCGTGTTTTCATCCCTTGGTTTATTGATCCATTTATGTCGAGTTGGCCATTTACCAAAGATTTTTAATCCGACTAGGGAGAGCTCTCTGTTTAAGCGTTATGTCTCTCCGCCATCTTCCCGGAAGTCCCCCTTAAATCGTTTTTAATGATCAAATGGCTATTAAACACTGCGAGATACCACAGGATTTCCTTGTGGATTGGATCCGGCATCTGTCAACAATAGACTTGTTGCGTTTCATTAGCGAACCGAATTTGACAAGCCGGATTCATTCCACAGTGGTCCAGACCAGGTGGGGATTAGAAAATTGATGAGAATGGGAGCTATTTGCTGTGGAGGCTGGATTGCAGCCGTAACGTACTGCGTCCAGAGTCAGTGTAAATCCAGGGTTAGAGTGCGACTGTCAGTTTACATTAAACAAATATGTTGTTAAGAGTCCACATTTTTGACCAGTTTATTTTTTATTGTGAATCCTTGACAACGCAGTCATACCTGCATAAGCAAAGGTTGCCAAAAAAAAATACTGTTTCGTTTTTTGCAATTTACCATGAAGGAAAAGGAGCACACTTTTATCTTTATGTCTAAAAAAAATCACCGTGATGCAGATATTGTGGTGCTGGTAAAGCCTTTGTTATTTCCTATAACCAATTCTATATGATTTATAATAAAAATTTGTGAGAATAGTAAAACACGTAATTATTCCTGTTTCTTCTAGTTTAACTTCATATGCAACAGTAGTTTTGTGTATATCTGGCATACATCTGTCCATCTGAATGTGGGTTAAAAACACAAAAAGAAACGTTTTTAAAATGTACAGTTGTAAATTTTTGGAAAATTGCCCATTCCCAGGGGAAAACATCCATCCCAGCAGTTGATATAAAGTAGCATTTTTACCTCCGCCAGGCCGAAAAGGCCAGGAGGAGGTAATGTTTTTGCCGGGGTTTGTCTGTTTGTTTGTCTGTCTGTCTGTCTGTCTGTCTGTTGGTTAGCAAGATAACTCAAAAAGTCTTGGACGGATTTCCATGAAACTTTCAGGCGTTGTTGGAAATGGTACAAGGAAGAACTGATTAAATTTTGGGGATGATCCGGATCACCGTCTGGATACAGGAATTTTTTAAAGCATTCTTTAACACTGTGACATACGGCTATTTTCAACATGTGCGCAGGCGCAATGGAGGGCGCTGGTCATCGTGTCTGACCAACATAAACTCCGCCTTCTTCAACGTTTAGGCACAAAAGCACGCGGAAAACACTGTGCCTGTGTTTGCGCGACGCTGCAAAAGCTGAGACGGGCAGCTGTCCGCCGCCGGATTATTTGGCAGAAATTCCCCGGGCAGCCATAGGCGCTGCGCAAAAACCAGCTGCTCAGCAGCGTGCTGTGTGCCTGTGTTTGCGCAACGCTGCAAAAGCTCAGACGGCCAGCTGGCCGCCGCTAGATTATTTGGCAGAAATTCCCCGGTCAGCCATAGTAGCTCCGCAAAAAGAAGCTCTCTGCCGGGGAATTTTCCAAATCATCTTTGGCCGCGGAGCGCAACCCCAATAAAGATAAAGATTAGATGTACCACGAAGGTCGAGTGCAAGCAAGATGTTTGTGTCTGTGAACATTCCGTCTTTTGGCGAGTTGATACGTAACGATGTTTACAGTTTGATGACAAGGTTGCTGCCATGTAACAATCATCTTATATCAGCAATTGTCAACTCGTCACTCACACTTCAGCATTTGGAAGTGGTGGCGTTCCATTTTATACTGAGTCCAGTATTGTATGTTATTGTTATTACAAGACCGCCGACTGTCTGCTGATCTGTATATACTTTTATTTATTTATTTATTTTCTACTCCTTTTAGTTCTGCATTTAATATGAACCCTGAGTTTGAAATAAACGTTTGAATTTTGAATAAAACCCACGCCAACCCGTCTACCTAATTGGCATCCGTCAGTGAAGCCCTCAGTGCTGCTTTCAGTGATCTAAAACACTCACATAACCCATTGGCCTGTGGGTTGTACGCAGTTGTGTCATGACTTCTTTTGTTTTTTCTTTTGAATTCTTGCATGGAACATGGGTGGGCAATATAAGCTGCGGATTCAGCCATCACATATTTCGGATAACTTATGTTGAACTGTATAATCAGAGGAGCTATTGTCTAATTTGACCTTGTTGGATTTTATTACCCCCTTTGTTATATTATTCACTTTCTTTTAACCTGTACTCTTAATCTATTCGAAATAAAGATTAATTCATTCGTTCATTCAATTGCAACGCCCCCAGCCTGGGAGTTTGCAGATGCAGGACATGGACACAGCACCAACACTTCAGTTTATTACCTCCGCCAAGGAGGTAATGCTTTTACTACTGAACCACTAATCCTATCATTGTGAATCCAATTGCTACTCAGATGTTTTCATGGTCAAGGAATCTGACAACGTACACACAAACACTGTATGGGGGGAACTGTGGCGCTTGGCGGAGGTCTGTGCTCTCCGAGTGCTTTTCTAGTTTTTAAATATTTTTTTTTGCAGATGATGACTTTCAGTTTCACTGTGTAATTGTTAGAATTTCTCACAAGTCAAGTTTACTTTGTATTATCTGGGTTATGACTAGTAACATCTTTGTAAGACAATTCAGACATTAAGATCATATCAACATGTAGGATATAGTATTTCTTCTTCTTCTTCTTCTTCTTCTTCTTCTTCTTCTTCTTCTTCTTCTTCTTCTTCTTCTTCTTCTTCTTCTTCTTCTTCTTCTTCTTCTTCTTCCAGCTGCTCCTCCGCCTCTGGCTACTCCTTCCTGCTTCTTTTATTTGCAAATATTGTAAAGTTTTTCTTGATAGTTTTTTTTTACCTCCCTATTCCATGTTCATACTTAGTTGCTTGTGTGTGTGTGTGTGTGTGTGTGTGTGTGTGTGTGTGTGTGTGTGTGTGTGTGTGTGCGTGTGGTTGATTATGTTATTTAAAAATGCTATGTATGGAAAATCCTTGTTTTTAACATCAGCTGTAGTCAGTAAGGGCCCCTTTATACAGACAGAAATCATTGGGTGGCCATTGAGGGATCAAAAACTGGTCTGATCTATCAACGATCCAAAAGTTTGAAAAAGCAGTTTCTGTGTAGATGTTTGGCATCTCTAAAAGAGTAGTATTCCAGGATTAAAATTGAAGGTTTAATCATTTTAGACAATACATAATTTCTTGTTTTATTCCAGTTTTAAAGAATAGTTTTGTTTTGCTGTAATAGGTAGGCACCAAATAAAACACAAAACAAATGAGATGCAAAGTGGAAAAGCTGCCAGGCAATATTTAATGGTTATATTTGCTAGGGGAAAGAAATTGTCAATATTATAAACATATCTCGGATACTATTTACACTGTTTGCATTACCTCAGAAGCAGCAAAATTCAATCTGATGTGTATAAAATCTTCTTGGCACTAGTGCACACCAGTCTAGACATAATTTTGCAAGGGGTTGCTATATTTGAGTTGCAGACCTCTGCACAGTGCGGTTTATCACCAAGTTTGTGAGTATGCCACTGAAAAATTGGGGCCAGACATCAAGACAAAAGTGGATGAGTTCAGCAGACCCAACAGGCTCTGTTTTAGCCATTTCCTTTCACAGATAGGTTTTACAGAGAGATGAGCTCATTGCTGCTGTGTTTCAGCATCTGCACATCTGTTGTATTTATCTAACTGGCACTTATTTTAGGTAGAAAAACTTGGTCCATGATTGTTTGTTGATGTACGGTATGTTATCATAGCATCAGCATAACATTCACAAATGTGGCCGTTTGAATTGTGATCTCTGTCACTCCTTTGTTATGGTGAACTTCCTCTCTTGACTAATGGCATTATCATAGTTTTCTAGTAAATTATCTTAAGTGTACAAGTTGAAACAAGTGGTTGAATAATATGCAGCTTCTGTTTTGTTCTTTTATATAAAACGTGCTTTATGATGGTCATATATTTCTCTGACAGCGTGGCGTGTTTTCATAGTAGATGAAACCTGTTAAATCCATTAAATCAGTTTATTGACTGTTTGAGACCCTTAGCGTTGCCTAATATTGTAACGTTTCTTGACAACAATCTTGTATCTTTCCCAACTGTTATGATAGTACTGAATTCCCTATTTTCTAATGAACATTTTGTATTTGTAACAGTAGAAGTGCTTGAAGAAATGTGAGTTCCGACAAATGTCTACTATGAGTTACCTTAAGATCAAGATTTAAAATCTGAGTGACCTGTTGTGTAATAAACTAGAAATTACAGAATGGTCTGTTTCCATCACAGATTGTCATTCTTCTGTTTCAGCAAGCCTGAGAATACATATCAGAGAGTATCATGTTGATTTTTCTCCCATGGGGTTTGATGTGTTGTCAGTTTTGTGACATGAATTTATTTTCTTTGATTAAAAGATTTCTGTAAAATGGGCTGCGCTGTGAGTTTTCTGGCACTGCTGAATGACAACACACCTGGCAGATTAACAAGCAGGAATGGACATGAAGGAAAAGTGATTTCATCTGAATCGAAGGGTGAAACTAGAGGGCAGAGCACATACGTACCTCCGTCAAGGTTTGTCTGTTTGTTTGTTTATGTGCAGGATTATGGAAAAAGTACAAGAGAGATTTTCATTAAATATTCAGCCAAGGTGGCTCTTGGGCTATAGATGAAACCATTAGATTTTGGAGGTGATCCGGGTCAGGATGCAGATTCTGGATCACTTTTGGCAGAGGTATGTACTCTTAGATCACCTCCAAAATCTTTTTTTTACCTGTCTTGTCTAGCAGCTTGGTAAGCAGAATAGATACCTGATTGCCTAGTAGTGCCAAACACATTTACTTTGCCAAAAGGAGCTTTGCTTGTATTTGATATGTATATACTGTATATAAATAGTGTTTATAGGCTCCTCTTTCTGTGTAATAACTTTAATACTTCATTTAAATTGTCTTACTTATGGTGGACCAGACAGGGAGGAATGGGGGGTGGGAGTTGAAGGGATATGAAGTGGTGGGGGGGGGGCAAAGAAAAACAATTGCTGTGTGTGTGTGTTTTGTCAGGAAACATACGGAAAAATGAGGGTAGAAGACCACCCCACCCCAGAACAGCAGGCAAGCAGGAGAGCATCCCCATTGGCAGGGCAACCCACAGACCCCACAGAGCATGAGCGCCCTGAGGTTATCCAGTCCCAAGACAGACAGGCACCCATCCCAGGAGGAGGGGTAGAGGGAGGCTCCGCGTGGAGCACCCACAGCCACAGGGCGAGGGCCCCAGGACTCCTGAAGAAGCAAACCCCTGCGCGCAGCCCACCACCCCAGCGCAGGCGAGGCATGGCACACAAGCATGGCACTCATGAGCCCAAGAACCACCCAAAACCCCCGGCCGGTCTAATGGGTTCATTCTTAGGCGAAGGGCCACCTCTCCTGAAAATTTCATCAAAATCCAATGAGTAATTCTGAGTAATCCTGCTAAGAGACAAACTGCCTGATGATTTACCTCCTTGGTGGAGGTAATAACTATACAGCCAGTCCAAGGACAGATAATTTTTTCACACATAAGGAGCTGCTCAGAACTCCTTATAAGAACTCCTTATACAAAGATATAGAGTGATGATAATCAAGTCAGTGGCGGTAATGCACCTGTAAGCTGGTTGCCAACCGCCAATCAAATCTAAAAGAAGAAGAAGAATAATTTGTAACTCTTCTGATCTTGACTCTTCAGCCTCATCTCCAGTTCTTTTAAAAAAAATTTTTACTTTTGTTTATTGTTGACATTTCGCCATTATTGGACAGATACAGTTTAGAGAGAGATAGGAAAAGGGGTGAAGACAGGTTCGACAGGAAGGAAAGATCACCCTTGTTGTGGTTAAGGAACATGTTGCCATGGTATGACTCCTAAACCAGTTGGCCACTGGGTGCCCCAACCTCATTTCTATTTAGATAATATTCTTCATCAGCCTTTGTATAGCTACCTCTCACCTGCTTCTACTGCTCTCTCTCTCTCTCTCTCTCTCTCTCTCTCTCTCTCTCTCTGGCTACTGAGGAGAATGTCCACGCTCTGGTTGCGAGCGGTATTGTAATCGGGGACGTGTCTGTACAGGTGTCCCCCTTATCAGTTCCATCAACGCTTATCACCGTCTCGGGTGTTCCACCTTTCATTACTGACGAGCAGTTGGCGGTGGAGCTCCGCAGATTCGGGAAGTTTGCGGGCCCGTTTAAACACGTGAGTTTGGGACTCAGGGAAGCCGAGTTTAAACATATGAAATCACTCAGGCGACAGGTGTTCATGTTTCTAGACTCGCCCACACAAACTCTGGAAGTGTCCTTCCGGGTCAAACACGGGGACGGCTACTATATGGTGTATGCGAACTCGGGACAGATGAAGTGTTTTGAATGTGGCGACGTGGGCCATAAACGTTTCGCCTGCCCGCACAGGCACCCGGCGGGGGGCTCTGGTCGAGCCGCGGCTGAAGCTGCCGGTGCGGCTTCCGCTCGCGACGCTGCTGCGGACGGCGTTGCGGGGGCTTCTGCCGCGGCAGAGCCCGGCGGGGCCGCACAGCCTGCCAGCGAGGCCTCCGCACCCGCCGCTGCTGCGGACGACGTTGCGGGGCCTTCCGCCGCTCCTGCTCCGGAGCCTGCCGCTGTGTCTGTGGACAGTCGCCCTGTGGCGCCCGCAGCGCGGCCTGCAGCTGGGGACGTGACTGGTGATGGCGCCCAAGCAGTCAATGACGTTGACTCAGCATCGCGCTGTGTGACATCAGCGGCTGTGCTTCCGCAGCCTGCTGCCACTTCAGAGCAGCAGGCGGAACAACGCCGGTCGCGTGATATAGGCGCTGCCCCGGAACACGTGGCACATGCGGCTGATGAAGGATCAGCTGCACCAGCTGACGTGCCGGCTGGATCTAACAGTCAGCAAAGTTGTGCTGACGAGGGAATGGAGTGTGAATCTGACGCTGTGTCTGCTAAAAATGAGTCTATTGGGGCAACTGGCAAAGCCAATGCGGATTTGTATTCACTAGACGAAGTAACTGCTTTCCTGGATGGAACCTATAATAATAGGGCCGTTAAGGTCGCTGATTACTTCAGTGACACTGACAAATTCATTCGGTCTGCTAATGTACTGACGAAGCAGGTTGGTGTTGACCTCCTGGATGAAAGAAAACGCTTCCGCCTGAAAAAGCACCTCACAGCCCTGCGTAAATCAGCAGGGGGAAAAAAGGCCAAGCGCGCAAAGATGGAATGATTTCCATGGCAACAGCACGGTGCTCCTCACATCGATCGCCTAATGCAGAACATAAAATTAGGGTCCTTAAACATCAGTGGTGGGAGGGGTAATCATAAGAAGGGATTCATTAGTGACCTGTTCAGACGGAAAGGTCTCAACGTTTTGTTTTTGCAGGAAACTCATACCACTTCGGCAGATGAAGTGGACTGGGGCTTGTGGTGGAAAGGTCCTTTTTCACTCAGTCATGGCACCAATCTAAGTGCAGCAGTGGCCATTTTGTTTGGGGAATCAGCAAATGCACAAGTTTTATCGGTGGTGGAGATAGTGAGGGGCAGGCTGCTTCTTGTTAGGGCCCAAATAGGGGACTCCGTGTTTTGCCTGGTTAATGTTTACGCGCCAAACAACGGCGCAGAAAGGGTTGCCTTTTTCAATATACTGACTACTGAATTGCAGCGCTATCACCAAGAACAGCTTGTTGTTGCTGGTGACTTTAACTGTACCTTGGACTTCACTGTAGATCGCACTAATGCAGAACCTCATCTGCAGTCTTCTAGAATCTTGGAAAATTTCACTGTGCAGTTCGACTTAGTGGACACGTGGAGGTCTAAAAATGCAAATGCGAGACAGTATACCTGGGTCAGGGTCACTAACGGTGTTGTCAGTGCTGCTAGATTAGACAGGATATATGTTTCTAGAACCTTTAGCCCCGGACTCCTTCACAGTAACATAAGTCCCGTCGGTTTCACGGATCATCACCTGGCTACTGTGGTGTTACTGAACTCACCAGGGAAACGGGCAAAATCTTATTGGCACTTCAATAACAAGCTCCTACAGGACAATGCCTTTTATCAGTATTTTGTGGGCTTCTGGGAACACTGGAGGACCACAAAGGCTCGTTTTAGTGCCCTCGAACAGTGGTGGGACATTGGCAAAGTGCAAATTCGCCTTTTTTGTCAACGGTACGCTGCGAACTCAACTGCCATCATCAAGGCCAAGGTCAGTGAACTTGAGGACGTTGTCAAGAGGCTGGAGGCCAGCTTGGTTACGGGTCGGGATTCTACCGCTGGTCCTTTGCTGCAGGAGAAGAGATCGGCCCTGCGCACATTCATGCAGGAAAGAGTGGAGGGGGCACTAGTGAGGTCCCGCTTCACTCGCCTGCAGGACATGGATGCACCAACGTCCTTCTTCTTCAATTTGGAGAAGTCTACTGTGAAAAAGAAGTTGATGGCTTGCTTGACACTCCCAGATGGTCGGCTGACTACGGACCCATCCGAGATGCGGCGCCATGCAGTGGATTACTACGGGGCCCTGTTTGCTGCGGGACCGTGCTGCAAGGAATCTCAAACTCAGCTCTTTGAAGCCCTTCCGGTGCTCGGCCCGGAGGACAGGGCCGCTCTGGACTGTGCCCTGACTTTGGATGAGTTGACTGTGGCTGTAAATCAGTTGGCTCTGGGACGCGCGCCTGGACTTGATGGCCTTTCTTCAGAATTTTTTAAGCATTTTTGGAATATTATTGGATCAGACTTCTATGACGTTCTGACTGCCTGTTACAGGAAGGGAACATTACCTGTCTCCTGCCGCCGTGCAGTGCTGTCTCTGTTGCCTAAGCAGGGGGACTTGGCCCTGCTGAAAAACTGGAGGCCCGTGGCTCTTCTTTGCACAGACTACAAGGTGCTTTCTAAAGCCCTGGCAAACAGACTGAACACTGTCTTGGGTTTGATCGTACATAAGGATCAAACATATTGTATTCCTGACCGAAACATTATGGACAATGTTTTCCTCATACGTGACGTTCTCCAGCTCAGTAAATGTCATGACTTACAGTTCGGGATTGTGTCTTTGGACCAAGAAAAGGCTTTTGATAGGGTTGACCATTCCTATTTGTTTTCCACCCTGAGGGGGTTTGGTTTTGGCAATATGTTTTTGAGGTGGGTCAATCTGCTATATACTGGAGCTGAGTGTTTGGTGAAGATGGGGGCGGGCCTGAGTCGGCCAATCCCTGTACACCGGGGAATATGCCAGGGGTGTCCACTCTCGGGTCAGCTGTACAGCTTGGCTATTGAGCCTTTGCTGTGCAGGTTGTGCGCTCGGCTGGGTGGTCTGGTTCTGCCGGAGCCATCAAGCTGTTGCCGCCCGATCGTCTTGTCTGCTTATGCGGATGACGTCAACGTTTTCATCACCTCCCACAGGGATGTGCAGCGTCTGGTGGACACTTTGTCAGTTTATGAAAGGGCAACTTCTGCACGGGTGAATTGGGCCAAGAGTGAGGGTCTATTGGTGGGCCACTGGTCGCATCAAGGCGTCCCTGGCCTACCCGGCGGTCTTCAGTGGGGGACGGCCGGTCTCAAAGTGTTGGCGGTTTTTCTGGGTTCGGAGGCTTTTGAACGAAAGAACTGGGAGGGTGTTAAGGACAAGGTGTGTGCTCGCTTTTCTAAATGGAAATGGTTGCTACCACAGCTGTCATATAGGGGCAGGGTTCTGGTCGCAAATAATCTGGTCGCCTCGGCTCTTTGGCATAGGCTGGTGGCTTTGACACCGCCCAGGAGCCTCGTGGAGGAGATTCAGAAGATCATCGTGGACTTCTTTTGGTCTGGTCGCCACTGGGTCCGTGCGCCTGTTCTCTACCTGCCTGTGGCCGAGGGGGGACAGGGCCTGGTGGACATACATTCAAAGATCGCCTGCTTCAGTCTTCGAACTTCACAACGCCTCCTTTACGGATGCGGACCCTGGTGGATGGACACTGCTAAACTGCTCCTGAGGAGAGTTGGTCACTTGGGCTATGATAAGCAGCTCTTCCTCGTGACATCTGGGGAGGTGGACCTTACTGGACTATCTGCTTTTTACACGTCCTTCTTGCATGCATGGCGAGTCTTCACCGTGGCCCGCTTCCATGACGAGACACCGGGAATGTGGCTGTTCAAGGAACCACTGTTTTTCAATAGATTCATCGACGCTGAGGTGCTGCAGTCTGTCAGACTGCGGACTTGTTTGCGGGAGGCACGCTGTACCAAGCTTGGTCATCTTATAAAGATGTCTACCACATCGATGGATACGCTGAGGCGGAGTGCCAACATTACATCTGTCAGACTGCTGCAAAGGGTGGTGGGGGACGTGTGTGCCGCCCTGCCACAACCGCTTCGAGCATTTGCGACAAACCGCACTCTTTCCAGTCAATGGGATGACGACGCTGTGTCCACCTTTCCTGCAATTTCCATAACACCAGCTGTGGGGGAGTGGCAGGGAAGAGAGGATCACCTGCTGACCTTCAGAATTCCTCGCCTGGGCAAGTTCCAGTTTGTCGGGACAAGGGCGGTTTATCACATCTGTGTGAAGGTTCTGAATCTGCGCTCTCTGATGGATGTCACGGAGTCGAGGTGGGTGGGTTTTTTGGGGCCAGAGGCCTCCCCGAAAGGCAGCTGGCGGTGCATGTACAAGCTACCTATTGAGAAATGGACAGCAGATCTCCAGTGGAGGATTGTGCATGGGGCAATAGCTACGAATAAATACAGAGCACACCTTGATCCGACTGTGGGGGGGGGAATGTTTGTTTTGTTCCCAAGTTGAGATCCTGGAGCATTTGTTTGTCCAATGTTTTCGTTTATCTGGACTTTTTGATATTTTGCGCGAGTGGTTTCAGGCTTTGGGTGAACGTTTCTCTTTTGGTCTGTTCATTTACGGTCCAAAGTATAAAGTGGCAAGGAAGGCTGCCCACACTTTGATCAACTTCCTATCTGGTACTGCTAAACTTGCCATCTGGCTGACGAGGAAAAATCGGGCTAGCAGCGCTGGCAATGTGGTTCCGGTGTCTGCTTTCAAGGTCTTGTTGAAAGTCAGACTCCAGGTGGAGTTCTCTTACTATCAAATGGTGGACAATTTGGAGGCATTCATCAATAGATGGACTGTAGGGAACATTTTGTGTTCTGTGGGTCAGGGGGATGAGTTATGTTTGCACTTTTGAAATGTGACACACTTGGGCCAGTGATAAGATAAGATAAGATAAGCCTTTATTAGTCCCACAATGGGGAAATTCCAGGATTGCAACAGCACAGGGATAGCAACACTCAGAGCAACAATCAGAAGGCAAGAAAAAACAAGAACATCTAGTAAACATATGTACATATTACTATAAATGTATATATATAGACACACAGTGCGGAGCATTATGGTTGGTTGGTGAATGTGCAGCAGAAAGTCTAAGCTCTCTCTCCGCGGATGCGGCGGGCCAGCTGGAAGTCTTTGGGCATGATGGTGACCCCCTTAGCGAAGAAGAGACCACCAGGTGGGCCTCGCTGGTCTCCTGCAGAGCCATGACGGCGAAGCTCAGGAAACGCAGGACGGTCTTGAAGTCCTGAGCGATCTCCCTCACCAGGCGCTGGACGGGCAGCTTATGGATGAACAGCTCCGTGGATTTCTGGCAGCGACGGACCTCTCTCAGAGCCACAGGCCTGTGACGGCGAGGCCTCTTCACTCTGCCGGTGGCCGGAGCGCCTCTCCGAGCAGCCCTGGTGGCTAGCTGCCTCCTGGGGGGCTTCTTCCTCCAGTAGATTTTACGGGCGGTCTGCTTGGTTCTTGCCATCGCTCTTTATTATTCTGTCTTATATTTCTTGCACGCCGCCTAAACTCCAGCCCGGCACCCGCGTCGTTTTCGCTACAGCTCCCGGTATGTCGAGTTTCCCATTAGCACCGGGCGGCGGCCAAGTGCTAGCTAGCACTAGCTCCTCCCCGCTGTAGCGTCTCCCGCTGCAAACCATGGCTCCGTCCGCCGACCCGGGAGACCCCCGGGGCGATCCGTGCATCCGTGATATATATACAGAGTGAAAGGTGTAGAAAGAAGAAGGAAGATAAAAAAAAAGTCTGTTGCAACGGGCAGCCTACTCGTGTGGCGCCACCGGTCCGGCGGAACCGGAACCGGAAGATCATGTATGATGATCATGCATATATATATATGTGTGTGTGTGTGTGTGTGTGTGTGTGTGTGTGTGTGTGTGTGTGTGTGTGTGTGTGTGTATAGTGACATTGTAAGGGTTCACACGAGAAGGACAGATGACTGTGACGAAAAAGGCTTTATTTATACATACTCTCAGAACACAGAACGGAGGGGAGGTTATTTACACAGACCCCCGTCACACTTATGGTGATACAAACACATGATCGATCACAACGCTAACTGGTCTTATAACACTGCCGTGCCATTATAACACAGTTATAATGTGCTATTATAACACAGTTATAATGGCACAGCAATAACACTTAGAACACATGAATAATAACAATCTTTGAATCCTCCACAGTGCAAGCATGCCGGGAGAATCCCCGCCCCTTTATCACAGCCCCGACGTTACAATATATATACATACGTATATCACCCGTATATACGTACTGTAACTCTACTGCTTTGCACAGTGGGGATCATTCCCTTCCAATACACTACTAATACAATTACAATTATTATTGAAGGTGGCAACAACACTGTTCATTCAGCTGTGAAATATACTGTCTGGATTTATATTTATATATTGCCGAGTAATTTGAAGATCTGTCCGAAGATGTGTCTGAAACAGTCTGTTTTCAGCCCCTAATGTAATTCATCAATTAAATTATTTTGCTATGTGTGCAAAATGTTTTAAGTATACTGTCATGAACCGAGGGCTGGAGTTTTATGGCACTTTCTGTATATTGCACTTATGTCCTCTTTGTATGATTATCCTTATTGTTATTTTTCTGCTTGTGTTTATGTTTTATTTTATTGTGTGTACTGATTTATAATTACACCTTGTCTTGCCTTTTATCTAGTTTAGTTCCCTTACTGTTGACAGCTGTCAGGGGCGTATAGCCTGGCATGGGTGTGCCCTGTCAGCTGGCAGTGTGGTTTGCTTCCCTCTCCTGCCCTCAGCTGATCCCAATTACCATTTTGATTCCCTCTTTCCCCGTTCATGTGCACTCACACCTGTCACTTATCTTGTAATTGGTTTGTTCCTTATTTAAGGGAGATTATGTTTCATGTTTGTTGTTGCTGCCTCATCATACAAGGAATAATCCCCCTTGTCTCCGCCAGAGCCCTATCTTGCTCTGTCATGCCTCATTTGTAAGTTGACTCTTCATTATTTTACAGTTTGTTCACCTTTTGTACTTATGTTTGTTATTTTTGTTAACAGAACTCACAAACTCGCAGTCCAGAGCCTGGGTTGTTTTTCTCTGTGCGCCATGTAGAGGCGCACATGACATATACATTTAAAAGTAAGTAAGTTACTTTCCTAAGTGACTAATTACTTTTATCATGCAGTAATTGGTAAAGTAACTCAATAACTTCTGAAAAGAAGTAACTAGTAACTGTAATTTGTTACTGATTTTGAGTAACTTTCCCAGCACTGCTTGTTGCCTTGATTTGGGTTCTCACTTGCTAGGGATGACAACTGGCATATTATTATTTTTTTTATTTTTTAGTTCAAAGAGTTGTTTTCTTAATCGTGCATTAAGAAAGTTTAAGAAAGATTAAGAAAGAGTTGTTTTCTTAATTGTTTCACTTTGTTCTAATGACAGTTAACCACCCATCAGCATGTCCAGTTCAATGATAATAATTCATAATTGATCTGGTAGAAAATCATAAAAATATATACTAATACACAGGTTCTACATGAATGGAATTGGTTTGTTTGCATTGTTCTGCTTTTCCCAAGGTGTAAAAAGGTGTGTTCACTGTTTTTTAGCTCCTAAAGAAAGAGGATTATTCCAGATGCCAGGTAAGGACAACAACATAAGTGGTAGCCAAAGTATCAGGAGTAAGAACAAGCCTTGACAGCATGTATAAATTCACATGAAGACACAGTACCACTTCTCTGATGTCAAGCCAGAAGTTTCCTCTTCATGGTCAGTCTGTAAATAATCTGGTAGCCATCATCCCAGCCATAAAGCTGCTTCTCCTCTGGGTTGTATTTCAGGCTAGCGTGGGCTCCGTACTTCCTGGGAAAGTAGAGCAGTGGAGCCTCCTCACTAATCACTATGTTGTTGACGTCAAACACACACTGAATCCGGGAGCGGCTGGGCAGGCGGGTGTTGTAAACAACATAGACTATCCCGCAGACTACAAAAGCTGCCTCTGCATTTTCCCGTGGGCACTGGGTGTCCCAGATCTGCTCTATATCGAGTGTGGCAGGGTCCATCTTTGCTAGGCTGATGCTTGCTTCTCTGTCACTGGAGGCATACAGGAGCCAGAGCCCCTCATCGTCTGCGACAAGGTCTGCTACAGTCTCTGGGTTGAGGCTGTAAACAGTGGCATGGCCCTCCACAGGGAACATGGCAATGTCTGTCACCGAACCACTCAGCAGGTCATATTTAACCACCTGCATGTCTGCATCAGCGTCACGCTGTATGTAATACAAATAGCCATTATAAACAGCACTGCCAGGGCCGCTCCACTCAAAGGGAAGCTTGATAATTTGGCTCCAAGTGATTTGTGGAGAGCGGGAAAAGTCGCGAACAGAGTTGAACTGGTAAACCGCGTCTCCTGAAGTTCCATTAAAGATGTAAACCTGGGATGATGTTGGATCTCTGGTCCACATGCCTTTGGGACTGCCTACTCTCTCCAGGATTTTCACTGATCTGATGCCAGAGATTATTTCCACACAGTCTGCAGTGAGAGACAAAAACAGTGGAGGATACAGTTTTAGTTCTTAGAGAAACATAATAAATTCACAATATGCTCTCAGTGGCTGTAATGTTGCAAAATCAAGTGTGCCTTTCTCCCATTGCCCGTATTGGAACTGGCGGGAGGCACAGTTAGTGGTTATGTGGTTTTATCTTTGACCAAGATACTCAAATCTAACTTGCCTCTATTGCATGCATTGGAGTTTAAAGATAAAGTACACCACTGTATGAATGTCTGTGAATGAGAAAATGTAAAAGTACTTTGAAATTAATCAACAGATCAGAAAAGTATGTTTAAATTAAAATCTAAGCATCATATAAATACAAATTCAGTCATTATCGGTGACTAAAATAAACAAGTCTAATTTGTTTGTTAGCAAGATTATGCCATATTTTCCCACCATCTGTACTGACTTTCATTTTTGCATTTGGTTATTAATTCCACAATTGATTTTCACTTACTTTACACATTAAATGCCATTTTTTTTTTTTTAGATAGTTAGGGCTAGAGTAATTAGGGTTAATGTAAGATGAGGGTCTACTTTAAACACATCACAGCTCTAAATTTCCCCCATGTCACTTCACAACAATTAGAAGTTACTTTTTCACAACATTCAGTGGTGATTTATGATTTTGTGATCCTATTTATTTTTGAAAATGGGACAATTTATATTAATGAACATTTTCACATGTAAATATGCAAGATTATTGTGAAGTAGCTAATTTCCATCTTCAGTCCCATGGGCAGGTCAAATAATAAAAGACAATAGAGATAACAATAAAAACTAGATGGCACTCAGAGAGTGCATACATCTGCCAAGTCTCCATCCTTCTGTCCGTTTGTCCTCGCCTCTGTTTGTTTGTCCGTCCATATTGCCATCCATCTGTGTATTGCGAGATAGAGCCTTGGCGGAGGTATGCACTCATGAATCACCTCCAACATCTAATGGGTTCATCTTTGGGCAAAGGGCCACCTCTGGTGAAAATGTCATCCAAATCATCTGAGTTTTTGCATGATCCTGCTAACAGACAGAGAAACGGCAGCCAAAACAATATGACTACATTATAATAACAAGCCTGTCATAATTGTATTGACCATACAGTGGGGCTGGACAATTCCACCTTAAATCAACATCATGGTTTATTAAATTTTTCAGGTCGCTTTTCTTTTTTTTTTGTTCCTCCTTTCTTCTCCCTTACAGTTTACTGACAAGGTTAATAATCATTAAGCAATACTACGCAACAGTGCTGTATCATATCACTGCGGTGTGTAGTAAACAAGCATAACAGAACAGGCCTGTTGTGACTTCATCCATCCATCCATCCATCCATCCATCCATCCATCCATCGTCTTCCGCTTAATCCTTCCAATGCTAAAGTTCACTGTGCTTACATATTGTGTGGGTCATGTGGCTCGCATCCTTGTCTGCCGGCAGGAGTTATGTCCCCACGCACTCCAAATCCCATCTTAAACCACACACTTTGCTTTTCCTTGGCGTCTTCAAATGAAATAATGTCAGTCATCACATGCTGTATGGATGGAGACCACATTCCTGTTCCAAGCTGTTTTACCTTTTCTGCAGTGGTTGGTGGTAAGAGTGCACAGGATGTGGAGGTGCGTGGCCACACACATAACTCCATGGATATGTCTTAAAGGGGCAGTACATGAAAAGCACAATATTAATATATGAAATAATTTTAAAAAAATTCCTGGATCTAGATCGTGATCCGGCTCACCACCAAAATCTATTCAGCTGTTTCCTGTGCCATTACACACCTTTCCTGAAAATTTCATCAAAATCTGTTCATAACTTTTTGAGTAATGTTGCTAACAGTCAGACAAATAAACAAACAATGGTTTGTTTGTTTGTTTGTTTATTTTATAAACAAACCAACAAACCAATGCCGGCAAAAACATTACCTTCTCCCTAGGTGGAGGCAACAAACTAATTCAAAGGACAAGCAGACCACCTAATGCAGATCATAACACACATACAATGGTGTGAAGAAGTGTTTGCCCCCTTTCTGATTTCTCATTTTGTATGTTTCCATCCATCTTCTTCCGCTTCACCCTTTTCGGGTTGCGGGGGGGCTGGAGCCTATCCCAGCGTCTTTGGGCAAGAGGCAGGGTACAACCTGGACGGATCGCCAGTCCATCGCAGGGCCAACACAGAGAGACAGACAACCATTCACTCTCACAGTCACACCTAAGGACAATTTAGAATCCCCAGTTTGTTGCCAATTAACCTAACTTGCATGTTTTTGGCATGTGGGAGGAAACCGGAGAAATCCCGGAGTAAACCCACGCAGACACGGGGAGAACATGCAAACTCCACACAGATCACTGTTGGTTGGGGGCTGGGATCGAACCCAGGATCCCCCAGCCAAGGGTGAGTTGTTGTACTGCCACAGTGCTAACCACTCCGCCACCGTGCTGCCCATTTTGTATGTTTGTCACACTTAAATGTTTCAGATGATCAAAAAAATTTAAATATGAGAAAAAAATAACACAAGTAAACACAAAATGCAGTTATTAAATGAAGGTGTTTATTATTAACGGTAAAAAAATCCAAACAAACATTGCCCTGTGTAAAAAAGTCATCCCCCCTCCCCGTTAAAACATAAATTAACTGTGGTTTATCACATCTTTGGAAAGCTGAGTTCAATTTCCTTCACCTTCATTTAAAAACTGCAACTGCATTTTGTGTTTACGGGCAGCGCGGTGGCGGAGTGGTTAGCACTGCGGCTGCCAGTTGGTGGCCCAACTCCCCGAGCTATGCAGGACAAGGAGGAAAAACATACAGCGTCCACGAAACACCTGTTGGTAGCATCAACAAGGAGTCCATAGGCACACAGAAAATCAGCACCTAAGATGGGGACTGAACATGCAGCTATCACAAAGTCCCATTGGTAATTGCGTCGATGTAAACATACAGTCACCGTCCTTTCTCCAAACGTCCTGACGTGGGATCCGTTGGCGGCCGTTAAAGATGGGCCACAGCTGACTTCCGGGAAGATGGCGGAGAGACATAACGCTTAAACAGAGAGCTCTCCCTAGTCGGATTAAAAATCTTTGGTAAATGGCCAACTCGACATAAATGGATCAATAAACCAAGGGATGAAAACATGAAGAAGCCGGGCACACGGACAAAAGCAGGGTAAAACTAAAGAATCCCTCTTCAACAACGCAGGAGAAATCGCTGAACACGAGGCCCCAAAAAATGAGGCGACTACAGCAGAGAAAATGGAGGACGCCAAACTCGATATTATGAACACTGGCTTCGCCAATATAAGTAAAGACATAAAAGACTTCAAGCGACAACTCCAGCAAGATTTAACTGCTCTTAAGGAAGAACTGAAAAAAGAGATGAAGGAGGAAATTATGGGTCTCCGAAAAGAAATGGAACGCAAGCTAGCTGAAACCATGGAGGAACTGCGCACTCAACGGGCGTGTATGACAGAAGCACAGGCTCGAATATCAGAGTTGGAAGACTGGAAGACCGAGACAAGCGAGCGGCTGCAGACCCTGATGGCACAAACACAGAGGATGCAGGAAAAAATAACCGACCTGGAGAGCAGGTCCAGGTGGAGCAATATACGCATCTTCGGGATTCCGGAGGGCATTGAAGGCAACTCGATGACGGAAATTCATGGATCATTTCTTAAAAAAAGAGCTTGAGCTGCCCGATGAAACAGACCTGCAGATCCAACGAGCGCACAGAGCCTTGGCACAGAACCCGAATCCAAACTCTACACCCAGGTCAGTTGTGGTAAACTTTCTAAAATACGACGTAAAGGAAAGAATCCTGACACAAGCGTGGAAAAAAAAGATACGAGTCGGCGACAAACATATATTCTTTGACCATGACTACCCGACAGAAATTGTGCAGCAGCGAAAGAAATATGCCAACATTAAAAAAATGCTGAAAGAGGAAAAAAATTAGATTCCAAAAGATGGGCCATAGCCTTCTGCCAGCCTGTCTGCACTGACTGGCAAAATGAGGCTCTTCTGGGAGCCAGAGTCTACCAAAAAATGTCTCCCAGAACGTGTGTCAGTGATGAAAAGCAGCTTCTCCCTGTCGCCAGCGGTCGCAGCTGCTAGTGACCGCTGGCTGTCCCATTTCCCAGCTTCTTGAATGGTACGGCAGCAGACAATGTTGCATTTCCTTGCCAAAATGGCGGTGATAAAAACACAGTGTCCTGGCCACCACCCTCAGCTCCTCGACCTCGCTGAGCTCCACCAGCGATTTCGGTCTCACTGTTTGAACACTGAAAGCCTTGTTTGCCAGGATGATGTGGTCTGCCTCCTCTGCCAGCAGGCAGCCGTCCCTGGCCACCAGCAACGGTGAATTAGCAAGGATTCCTCGCGCAGAAGCCGGTAGGTTTCTGAGGAAGAGGTGGGCAAAAAGGAAAGATCTGTCTTCTGTGCCCATCAATGCAAGCATGCTCTGCATCAGGTCCACAGCAGATCTGTCTCCTAGCTCCAAGCGGGTGAGGAGCTTTTCTGCCCTCTCTGCGTCTGAAAGGCTATAACGGCGCAGCAGCAGCCAGTTGAGAGCGTCGTATTTTCCTTGGGCTGGCGGGGCTCAGAGTTGACTCATGGTGCACTGCGTGGCGCGCGCGTACAGCGATGCCACCACATGATGGTACTTCTTGTCGTCTGCCACAACTCCGCAGAGGGCGAACTGGGCTTCCATGTGAATAAACCAAGTGGACGGGTCATGAAGCCAAAAGTCAGGGAGTCTGACTGCAATGGCGCATGCAGCGGTGGGAGACTCCAGTGGGAGTGTCTTTGTGGTGGTGCTCGGCCCGTTTTCCATTTCACGTCTCTAGGTCACCAATGTGGAGGATGGAATCAGACGAGACATGAGCTGACGACACAGAACTTTATTTCACCTCCAACAAACAGAACAGACTGACCTGGGTACCAAAGCTACCTCTTTTTATCTACTTTATTCCCGCCTTTGGCACCCAGGGTGAGAAACATTAACATACAAGTCACAAAACATGTACACACATCTACGTCACAGAGCATGGCTTAATACAATACTTTCACGCCCCAACATCCTCAGGTGTGAAAAGCGTCTTGCCCTTTGCACAATGCATCAACACCTGGCACAGCGGGGGCGAAGGCACCTCTTATTCTAGTTTCATACCCCCTAGCGCTCTGGCGCCCTTCGCTGGCTCCTCTCACTTCTTCCCTCCATTACCATCTGTCACCTCCTTCTCCCCCACCGACCCCAAGTCCTGGGTGGAGTGCCATCTCCTATTGTGTCACCACAATACTCCCATTTCTTAAGTAAAGCACCTCACCCACCAGTCAGCTCCCCGCCTCTCTCCCTGCAGTGCATGCAGCAGAACAAGTGTGTGGTGGGTGGCTAGGCTCTCTGGTGGTTGCTACGTCCAAACTACCGGTTTGGTCAAATAGCTGCTCCTGTTTGACAGGGATGTAGGACTGTTTTCCATCATGCTGCATCAGAGAGGATAGTCTGCTAACCTCATTTTAATAGGAGGTAAGCAATGTTAACACCATGTCTAATTATAAAACGGCAAATGCTAAATGATGCTAAGTTGTGCTAACTGGAAACATTAGTGTATCAGACCACTGTTTCTTTGGTTTAAATTACTGTTGAGTTTCTTAGTTTTGTCTGAAAAACATTTATTCAAGCTGCAAAAGTGCATGATGGTGGCACATACATGCACAATAAATAAATAAATTAAAACAGGTCAGAGGAGCAAGATGGCTCTTAATGTAATTTATTTGATTTCTAATCATTTTAATTAGTCAAGTAGCGCTAATGAGAAAAGTTAAAGTCATCACATGCATTTTATTACATTATTTTTTGTGTCTTTGATTTTCAGATCATGACCAACCTAAAATATTTTTACGAATGTGGAAGGAGAGATTTTTCCCTCACTTGATTGGCCACACCTGTTGTGCTGCAGTACACTGATTGCAGTGCGGCCTCTGTGCCTATAATTAGATGCTGCTCACAACAGAGTGTATGCCTGTCTGTGACTAAGCAGAAGTCGGTTTGGCCCTGGGATTAAAAAAAAAAAAAAAAAAAGATATTTGCTGTGGCCGCTGTGCCTCATCCCATCCATGTAAATGACCCATTGATTATGGTTTAATACACAAAGCGGCTTTTCTGTGTTTGACACCCACGCTTGTGCTTGCAGTGCGGTAGTGGTTTGCTGGCCGCTGTGACTGGTCGGAGCATTTGACTAGTGATGGCCAAATGAGGTTTTCTGGAGGACTTGAGACGTTTCATCAAAATGGTTCACATAGGCAAGGCCTCATGTAGGACTTCATTTTCTCTACCAGACCATCTAGTTGACAAAATGTATACAACATGCTGATTTTTACAAGGGTATTATTGGTTTAATGTGTATTTTTTCAATTTCAATACATGTGCTGTCTTTTAAGAAATATCAATGATCATAAGGCAAAAAAAAAATAACACTGAGGTGACTACAGTGAATGTGCTTGCACTACTTATCCATTTTTTAAGAAATAAAAACTTTTCAACAGTCATACTGTCTTTCTCAGTACATTCATCTCTGTCCTTATTGTCATGCAGGGCACAACAGTGCCTCAGCATAATGATGTGTTCTTGTTGTATCCAAGCTCTTTCAAACACAACAGACACTTCACTGTGCAAATAAAAATAAATTATTAGAATGACCCAGCTGGGACTTGAACCCTAGCTTCCCAATTGCAGGACAGATATTTTACTCCAAAGCTATTACTTAGTCATGAGCAGTTGAGGCATTCTTGAACACTTGAGCCTTTCATCAAAATGGTTCACAGAGACGAAGCCTCATGTGAAACTTGATTTGCTCTACTAGGCCATGTAATCGACAAAGTATACAGCATGCATATTTTTACAATGTGTATTTTTCAATTTCAATAAATGTGCTCTTTTAAAAAATATCAATGATAATAAAGGAAAAAAGATGTGCTCTTTTAAAAAATATCAATGATAATAAAGGAAAAAAGAAATTATAAAACTGGGGTGACTCCAGTGAATGTGTCTGTGTTACTTCGTGTGCTTGTACTACTTATCCATTTTTATTAAGAAACTAGAAAAGCACTCGGAGAGCGCAGACCTCCGCCAAGCAGCACAATTCCCCCCATACAGTGTTTGTGTGTACGTTTTCAGATTCCTTGAGCATGTAAACATATGACTAGCAATTGGATTCACAATGATTATTTGTTTATTTGACAGGGACAGTGCAATAAACACACAATTAATCAATGACAATCAATCTGATAGTGATAGGATTAGTGGTTCAGTAGTAAAAGCATTGCCTCCTTGGTGGAGGTAATAAACTGAAGTGTTGCTGTTGTGTCCATCTCCTCCACTGACGGATGCAAATTGGGTAGACAGGTTGCCGTGGGTTTTATATTATATTATTTTGGGGTTTCGCTCCGCGGCAAACGAGAATTTAGAAGCTTCGCCGGCAGAGAGCTCGTTATTGCGCAGCGCGTATGGCTGGCCAGTGAATTTCTGCCAAATGCGCAGCGCCTATGGCTGGCCGGTGAATTTCTGCCAAATGCGCAGCTCCTATGGCTGGCCGGGGAATTTCTGCCAAAGAATCCGTCGGCGGGCAGCTGCCCGTGTGAGGTTTTGCAGTTGCGCGCAAACACAAGCACGCTGGCGGGCCCAGGCCAGCAGTGTTTTCCACGTGCTTTTGTGCCTAAAACGTTGAAGAACGCAGAGTTTGTGTTGCAGACACGACGACCAGCGCCCTCCATTGCGCCTGCGCACATGTTGAAAATGGCCCTATGTCACAGTGTTGAAAAATGCTTTAAAAAAATTCCTGTATCCAGACGGTGAACCGGATCACCCCCAAAATTTAATCAGTTCTTCCTTGTACCATTTCCAACAACGCCTGAAAGTTTCATGGAAATCCGTCCAAGACTTTTTGAGTTATCTTGCTAACCAACAGACAAACAGACAGACAGACAGACAGACAGACAAACAGACAAACACACAAACCCCGGCAAAAACATAACCTCCTCCTGGCCTTTTCGGCCTGGCGGAGGTAATAATAAATTTTCAACAGTCTTATACTGTCTTTGCCAGTATATTCAACTCTGGTCTTATTCTCATGCAGGGCACAATGGCAATAGTGCCTCAGCATAATGATGAAAAAAAGTACCGCTACTTTTTCATGTTGCGTGCAAAATCATGAACAGCTTCCTGACCCAGTCATGTGGTCCGACATCAACACATACATCATGATGTACACCTCAAAACACTCCTCGCCAAATGTTTCCTGGATAAGATCGGACCACTGGTGCCTGCCTTCCCATCACTACATTTGACAGTTATTTTTCTTGAGGAAAGCCACTTTTATAATCTTGCACAGCTTCCTATTTTAGGCTGCTGATTGTAACCATTTTCATTCTTTTAACTAGTGGTTTGCTGTTCTTCCTCCTCATCTTTTTGACATCAGCTGTGCCTCTGATTTGGTATGTAAAAGCCAAATATTGAGCCTTAATTATTGCTGGCCATAGTCTGAATATTGTGCAGTTTTATAGGCATGAATTGGCCAGTCTGCAGTGACTAAATAATCGACTGCTGTCCTGTCATAGCACATTTTGCTGTCTACTGGCTGTCATGGCCTGCTTAATTGTTTTTCTGCATGATTAATCTGTCATGCATGATAATGCCTGACTCCTTTGGTGATTTGCACAATCCTTTTCAAATTTGTTTTGCATGTCTTGCTGTGTTTTGTTTTTTCTTTTGTGCATGTTGCAATAATTGTTTGGGGTTTTCATTTTGATTTCTTAATGAGTTTATTATTTTCATTAGTTATTTAATTTTATTTTGTGTAGCAATTTCAGGAACATTGCAACCAACCAGTGTGATGGTAATTTTTATACTTACTTTATATGACTGTTTTAAAAATACAAATTGTTTAAATAAAATGCATTTGAACTCACATCTGTTGTTGGAGTGTGTATCATGAACCTGTGTCCCCTTTTTATACTTTCATAGAGGAGTGAATCTCTAGGTAGCGCTGTTGGTCCTTCACCTTATGCTCTTTAGGTGTATTCAAATTACTTAGTGAGCCTTACTCTTGAAGATCCCACCACACTACGAAGCAAACAGGATAAATCAGGCCAGAATCGTAGTCATCAGGCTGTGGATCTACACTTAACTTTTCATTGATTTAAACTAACAGATAATTTATATCTGTAGATGGCAGTGATAGGTAATTTTCTGTGTTTCAGACTTTTTTATATGTTTGTTTTTTGGCTATTCTCCTCTGCCTCAGGAAATATTTAACTTATTCATGTTTACTTTTTCATATATGACTTAGAAGAAAACCTAAAATTTGTGAGAATCAAGTCTCAAATGCACATTAAAACTATTTTATAACAACGCTGCAAAATTATGAGGGAAAAAGGTGCATGTAAAAGTGATAGGATATTTTCAGGTTTCATTGATTATTCTATACGATTTTAATGCTGTATTATTCTATTTTATATTATAACTGTATCTGGTGCATATAATGAGCAAATGTCTGATACTCTGTGTTTTTCCATTGTCTCAGAGCTTGAAAAGAATGTCTGTTTGTCAGTGTAAGATTAGGCTGAGCAAGATTGTAAATAATGACGAGGGTTTTTGTTTTATCACACCAAGCTGTTCTGATTAGAATGCCCGAAGTTAGGATGACTTAGGATGACCAGGTCATGTAAAGATCATAGCAGAATGTTCAGTGCTGACCATAGATTAGAAGCAGTCTCTTGGAGAGATGGCTCCAGCCGTCTTTAGGTTTAGATAAGGTCAGGGACCCTGCCCAGGGTATAAGAAGCAACATCCTCGAACACATGTTAGGGAGTTGGTGTGAGCAAGTTCTGAGGCATGTTATGCTGTGACCAATTACCTCCTTTTTCTGATCAGAAAGAGAATAAATGGCTCAGAACTTGGAAAACCGCCTATTGATTACTGATTCAGTCTCAATTCATTTTTGATCTAACAAAAAGTTAAAAAAAAGATAGTTCTTTTAATGTGATTAAACTGTAGAATTTACAGAAAATGTATATTGTGATATATATCGTTATGTTGATATAAGTTGACTTGAGATTCAACTTTATTGTCATTACACATGTATGAATACAAGGTAACGAAACGTGACTTGGCATTTGGGCACGCTCTGCAGAGCGCATCCAAGGCCGGGGCAGCCGCTAGGCGCCAGTCATAAAGAAGAAAGGAAAAAAAAAGAAAAAGAGTGGATATGACACAGTAGGCGAGGGAAAAAAACATGTTTTATCAAATTGACGCTTAAGTAAGTAAGCGAAATTTTGATTACAGGCAAAAAAAAACCTCAATGCTTATTTAGCAGACAGTAGACAAATCACACAGCAGGGAGAGAGCAGTGTATGTATATCAGTATGATGATATCGGTGTGTGTGCAGTGTTGAGTGTATCAGTTACTGGAGCACAACAAATAGTCTCCTAGGCAACGATAGATGTTATAGTTCATGAACGCTGTCCTTGAAGAGTTCTGTTTATTGCACTGCAGCGGTGTTTGGGTTAGCGAGCCGGCTGACACATTCGCTTATCTCAACTCTGGAGGAGAGACTTATCCAGGGGCGCCGATCAAGGCCGAATCTGCTCAGACAGAGTATAGGAGTAGATTTTCCTATTGTCATATTCTGAGCTTACAATTCAAATTACATTCACTGGCTTTAAATTCATATCATTCCCTGGAGAGCACGAAGCGACTCCAGATGTTTCCCCTTCTAAACACAGATGTACATGTCCGATAAGAGTCCATTTCTCTGCATGCAGATGGTAAATTCCATGTTGGTCATTTGCCGCTACTTCGTGCACTCCTCATCTGGTCGAATTATTGAGAAGCAGCTCCGCCGGGTCCGCATTTTGATTTGCTCCTCCAGTTAAATTTTCGATACACCAGGAGAACTCCAAAGCCCAATCGGCAGAAATCCTGTGATCGTAGCCAAAACAGGTAGATGTTTTTCCACATCCTCAGTCAAATCACACAGACACATGAGTTCCAATCCATGGGTCTCTCCACATTTGGGCTCCCCCGGGCCCAGTTTTCTGTTTGAAAAGGTGGTGTCAATTGCGTTTAAAGCCCAGCTTATATCCATTTTCCGTATTTTCCATTTGGGTTGAGATCAGCAAGATGGTGAGACGGCACAGACACTCACTCAGACGCAGCAAGCTGGGATTAGGTCAGGAAGGCAGGATAGGAGGAGGGAGGAAAAAAAGTGACTGCTCTCACTGAAGGCAAAAGGAAGAAATATCGTGATATGAAATTTTTGTCATATCACACAACCGTATGCTGGACCTGATGGTGGAATGGTGGTGGGAGTTAAAGGGATATGAGGTGATGGGGGGGGGGGGGCAGAATAACATCCATTATTTTGAAAATTCAGCAACAGCTTGAAATTCTAGATGCAACACTACCAGAATGCACTGTGGCACCCTATTTAGACAATTACAGTACTTGGAAGTGGAAAAATGCATGTGTAGATGGACATGTACCATCAATCAACCCAAGATCCACTGGGTGTAGCGATATCATGCCAAATGTTTAAACCAGCATTTGTTGATGTCAAATAATGACTTCATTATCTGCACCTACTATTTCTTGCATCAAATGTTGTTCGAAACACTTTTCACTGGTTTAAAGACAGACAAAGTTTATTCACAATCCACCATGTTGTTTGGGAGCTGACATCTGGTGAAATACCACCCATGTATTCTCAGCAGCAGGACCAATGCAAGTCTTTCCCCCAGGACAGAACTCTTTGACTACTGGTTTTCCATAATGTCAGTTATTTTCTGTCACTCCACCTGATCCCTCTCACTCAACGTATGTGAGTCTATTTTTTTTTTTAATGTGTGACTCTTTCCATTAAAAAATGACTAGTGAATACGTACCATACCCATCCAATCAAAGAATGTGAAATTGCAGAGTTTATCATATACCTGCCACTTTGCCTCTGTATGGCCAACTTGAAATCTTATTGGTTAAAGCAAGCCTCATTAACAATTTATTTTAAGCTATAGATGCTTGCACTCCTGAATGTGCCTTAAAGGTGCTGTCACGATCTGGCTCATAGATTGCCACAAAGAAGGGAGACAAGTCAGGTGGATAAAGTAATTCAAATACTCCTTTATTTTTTAACAACTTAAGCAACTTAGGTAAACATACAAATATCAGTGAATCAGTAGTGCAAGTTAGTGATTGGATGAGTGGATGTGCATACAAACCAAACAGACGGGGTAAGGTATGGAGGAATAACCGCTTTCCTCTTACAGCTCAGATCCAAAGTGCCAGGCCAGCAGGGCTGTAGAGACAAGGCTTTATAGCCAGAGCACACTGAGCCCAGGTGTAACCTATGATCACTAATTGCGATCAGCACCTGCAGAATAAACACAGCTGAGGAGGATCAGACAACACCCAAGCCCAAAGAGCTGGGGGTCGTCACCCCCTCCCCCCCCCCCATAAAAGGGTTCCCACCAGGAAACCCTGGCTCAACTAAACCCAACTAAATACTCCCCAGCAACATTATAAACTGTTATGATTCCCCATGTGCTTGTACGCAATGCACGGAGGAGAGGAGAAGAAAACCCCACATGCAGAGTATGTTGTGTGCAATAGATACAGTCCAGCAAACAGTTTATGAAGAGCAACAGATGGATGGATAGACAGTCATGGAGGACACCAGGAGAGCAGGGACACCTCCAGGATGCTCGACAGGCCGAGGGAGAGAATGCCTAGTGCTGCAGGACAGCTGAACAGCACAAGGACAAAGGCAAACATAGACTTATGGGCTGGAGTGGTCCAAGGCAGTCCGTGCTGTCTGGTGTGAGCAGGTGAAACAGGAACAGCCACTAACACCAGGTAATGAACCAATGTCAGGTAGTGTTAGAGAAGACTAAATAGTCAGGCTGAAAGTACAATGCAGGGAATGGAGAACAACCAACAATGATCCGGCGATCTCTCCCCGCAGACCCTGGCCTTAAGAGTACCATCACTAATGAGGAGAGAGATCGCCGGTGTGCTAGAGTGAATGAGTGCATGGGCTGGACTGAGTGAGAACCAGTGTGCATGATTGAACACCTGAGCATGTGAGTGAGGATGTGTATGGAACAGAGAGTGACAGGGAATAATGAGGAACAGCTGATCACACTGACAAGAGTAGGAGGCGTGGCTGAGCTGTCAGGGAGCGAAGGACCCAAGAGGCTCCCAGACAGTGCCTGACGGAAAATAAACAACAAAGGGACAAAATAGCTCAGTGTCCTAGAACTGGGTTTGGAACACCAAACCCAAGTTCATGACAATAAACAACTTTATTTTAAAATTAAATTACATCACTTTAATAAAAAATAAATAAATAAATAAATCAGATCCTACTTATGGCAACCTGTTGTAAGCCCCCAATGGACCCAAGATATTTCCATCCTAAAACCCAGCAACTCCTAACACCTGGAGAAGCACCTTTAAAAGTAATGGGAGGAAACATCCTGTGACGTGGAAGACTTCACAAACACAGCCAGTCGCATCTTATGTTTCATAAATATTCAAAAATCATTTTTCCATCAGTTCACATACAGCAGACAACTATTGTCATCCACTCTAGTTCTTACAGAACTTTATTGTCCTAGTGCTACATAAACTAGAACCAAACTGACTGACACGATAAAATGTAGCAGTCTTTTTACCTTTAGATGTGAAAAGGAAATGGGATTGCTAAATAGAAACCAATTTCAAAGGCCTGCTTGAGATTTTGCATCATGTGACACTTTTTACAAGTCTTAACATAATGCAACACATCTCTCTTCAACCAGGGCCAAAGGTAGAACTTTTGAGTATGGTTATACATGCTACGGACTCCTGTATGACTCAACTGATCATGAGATGTCCTCAGCACTTCCTCCCAGAACTTGGATGGAACAACAACTTGAACAGTAAGATAACCAAAGCCATCCGCCATGGAACCACCTTCCTTACCAATAGCCCATCCAGAAGCAGAAAAGCCCTTGCGGCATCATCAGAATAAATGCAACTAGAAAAGCACTCAGAGAGTTCATACCTCCACCAAGGCTCCTTCCTTCCTTCCCTTTGTCCGTCCACCTGTTTGTATCTCCCCACCTCCATCCCACCATACATTGCAAGATTGGGTCTTGGTAGAGGTATGCGCTCACAGATCAGCTCCAAAATGTAATGGGTTCGTGTGCAGGCCAAGGACCATCTCTGGTTAAAATTTCAGCAAACTCCATCTAGTAGTTTTTACATAATCTTACTAAACCACTGCAAGAAGACTGAGCATTGGCGGAGGTATGCACTCACGGATCACCTCCAAAATGTAATGGGTTCATGTGTAGGCCAAGAACCACTTCTGGTGAAAATTTCATCCAAATCTATCCAGTAGTTTTGGAGAATTGTTGCTAACAGTCTGTGAGGATATAAGAGCCTTGGTGAAGGCATGTATTCTCAGATCATCTCTGAAAATGTAATGGCTTCCCCTCTAGCCCAAGAACCAACTCTGGTGAAAATTTCTACTAAATCCATCCAGCAGTTTTTGTGTAATCCTGCTGCACAAATGCAAACAAAGCCCTTGGTGGAGGTTTGCACTCTCAGATCATGACCAAAATCTAATCATCTGTTCCCTGTGCCATGATACACTTTTCCTGAAAATTTAATCAAAATCCATCCATAACTTTTTGAGTTATGTTGCTAACAAACAAACAGACAAACAGACAAATGCCGGCAAAAACATAACCTCCTTGGCGGAGGTAATAATTAAACAACTCACCGAGCAAAGGATCAGCTTGTTTTTCGGCTGCTAGATCATTATGGGAACAGACAAAAGCATGCCAGGCGCAGACACAGCAAAAGCTATATTCCTCCCTGCGTTATCCTGTTTGCCCACAGGCTCTGCCTTTTCCCCACATGTAGACTGTATAAGGACACCTCATGGGGGAACTTCAGGAAGACACTGCACTGTTTCTTCAGACAGCACTGGAAAGAAACCTACCATATGTGGTGATTTGTCAACCCACACACAGTTACCAGCCAAGTCATTGCCCAAAATGACATCTATGCCTTCAGTTGGTAGAGCAGGACACACCCCCATGGTGATTTCACCCTTAACCAAACCACAAAGAAGCTCAGACTTATGGGTTGGAACTGGAAAGACTGTTAACCCCATCCCCTGAACCTGTATGGGGTTCCCAGCTTCAGTATTTGGGGAAAAATGCAATGCAGAACTAAAAGCACCAGTATCTCTGAGAATCTTCACTGGTCTCTTTATGACACTCCCCACCAGTGAAACATAACCATCAGAGACAAATCCTGAAAAATCCACCCTCTCAAGAGCAGCAGCCACAGATTTACACTCTTGGAGAGTAACAGAGCTACCAGGAAAGAAATGTTCCATAGGAGCTGCAAGTGCAGCAGGCCTAATCTCTGCACTACTAGCCTCACCTATAGCCTTAGTTCTAACTGGGCATTCAGCCTTCCAATGACCCCAGCCTTTGCAGTAATTGCAAATCTTTTGGAGGTCAGACTGCGGATGGACATGACCAGACTTTCCTGAAGCAGAGTAATTCAGATGACTTCTCTCCCTCCATCTGTTGGGTGGAGAAAATCTGTCCCCATCCTGAAACCAGGTAGAACTGTCAGCTCTATACTCATGGTTGCTATAGTGAGTTGGCACATAATCATCTGCTAACGAAGCAGCCTCAGATGCTGTTTTAACCTTATGTTCATTTACATATGTAGCAATGTGACTTGGAACACAGTTTTTAAATTGCTCCAAAACAATCAAGTCATATAAAGCCTCATAAGTATGTACAGTACATCAAGTGCTGTACACCAATGATTAAAGCGGGCATTTAGGTCTCTGGCAAACTCTATATGGGTCTGCTCAGATTTTTTGAGAAATCTAAACCGTTGGCGATAAGCCTCCAGGACTAGCTCATAGGCTTTTAAAATGACGGATTTTACTGTTATATAAACTTTACTCTGTGCCACACTGAGTGTAGAATATGCCTCCTGTCCCTTATCCTTTAACACACACTGGGGCAACAGTGTGCGCTCAGTCAAACCAGTTCCTACTTTCTGCTACACATTAAAACAGTGAAAAGAAAGTATCAGCATCCTTTTCAGAGAACTGTGGTACAAGGCTAAGACTAGTTTTAACATCAAATGAATGCACAGGAGAATGAGACCCATCAACACTACTAATAGCGAGTCTACGCTCCTCCAATTCAAGTTTTTTAATCTCCACTTGCAACAACAGTAATTCTCAACGCTGCTCAAATGATAATTCACTGCTACCTGTAGTGTCAAATGAAGCAGAAGCAGCCCCGACCTCCAACTCTGGACCAGCAGGCTTAACTTTAGATTGGAGAACTCCCAGCTCAAACAAACTTTTCTTCAGATTTAATTTTACAGTCTTCTGTAAATGCTTATCCCCAACGTTTACTCCAAAGTGGTCTGCGATCCTCACCAACTGTTCATGAGAAAAGGAGTCCAGTGACTCCTTTGATGGAGATCTCAAAAACTCCTCAACAGCAGCATAACTGAAACACACAGGGATGTTAGTAATACACTCAGAACTACAGATATACAGTGCATCCGGAAAGTATTCACGGTGCTTCACTTTTTCCACTTTTTTTTTTGTTACAACTTTATTCCAAAAGGAACTAAATTCATTTTTTTTCCTCAAAATTCTAAACATAATACCCCATAATGACAACATGAAAAAAGTGTTTTTTTGAGACTTTGGCAAATTTATTAAAAATAAAACACTAAGAAATCACATGGACGTAAGTATTCACAGCCTTTGCCATGAGGCCCAAAATTGAGCTCAGGTGCATCCTGTTTCCACTGATCATTCCTGAGATATTTCTACAGCCTAATTGGAGTCCACCTGGGGTAAATTCAGTTGATTGGACATGATTTGGAAAGGCACACACCTGTCTATATAAGGTCCCACAGTTGACAGTGCATGTCAGAGATTGTGGTAGCGGAAGAAGAAGAAGAAGAAGAAGAAGAAGATCGGCGGTTTTCGAACAGTGCTGAGACTTGAAATTTTTTAGTCCACAGCGTCGGATGGTTAGATCTCCGAGAGAGGGCCAGAGAAATTTGTCGGTTGGTTTGGCAAGGAGGTCGGGTGATGGTACTGGAGTTTGCGGGCATGGGAAAATGAGGAGGAGAAGCGTGGTAAAGGAAGGTGTGGCGGGTCGGCGCAGCGGCGTTGTGAATGGGCCAGACTGGGGAGATTCTGATTTGTGGGATAGTGAAGACAGTATGGATACTGGGCAGGGAAGCGGGAAAGGGAGAGAGAAAAGGAAGAATACTTTCCTGAAAATAATGCAAAGAAGGCTAGAAGTAGTGGAAGTGGTGGTGGTGCGGAGGGAGGAAGGCAGGAAGGAGCCGAATTCAAAATTATTGTAAGGTTCGAGGATGAAAAGGGAATATCTACAATGAGCCCAGTTAAACTGACAACAATATTGAAAAACCAGGTTGGAGATACAGTGGGGTAAAAAAGTATTTAGTCAGCCACCAATTGTGCAAGTTCTCCCACTTAAAAGGTGAGAGAGGTCTCCAATTTTCATCATAGGTATACCTCAACTATGAGAGACAAAATGAGAAAAAAAAAATCCAGAAAATCACATTGAAGGATTTTTAATGAATTAATTGGTAAATTCCTCAGTAAAATAAGTATTTGGTCACCTACAAACAAGCAAGATTTCTGGCTCTCACAGACCTGTAACTTCTTCTTCAAGAGGCACATCTGTCCTCCACTCGTTACCTGTATTAAAGGCACCTGTTTGAACTCGTTATCAGTATAAAAGACACCTGTCCACAACCTCAAACAGTCAGACTCCAAACTCCACTATGGCCAAGACCAAAGAGCTGTCAAAGGACACCAGAAACAAAATTGTAGACCTGCACAAGGCTGGGAAGACTGAATCTGCAATAGGTAAGCAGCTTGGTGTAAAGAAATCAACTGTGGGAGCAATTATTAGAAAATGGAAGACATACAAGACCACTGATAATCTCCCTCGATCTGGGGCTCCACGCAAGATCTCACCCCGTGGGGTCAAAATTATCATGAGAACGGTGAGCAAAAATCCCAGAACCACATGGGGGGACCTAGTGAATGACCTGCAGAGAGCTGGGACCAAAGCAACAAAGGCTACATCAGAAACACACTACTCCATCAGGGACTCAAATCCTGCAGTGCCAGACGTGTGCCCCTGCTTAAGCCAGTACATGTCCAGGCCCGTCTCAAGTTTGCTAGAGAGCATTTGGATGATCCAGAAGAGGACTGGGAGAATGTCATATGGTCAGATGAAACCAAAATAGAACTTTTTGGTAAAAACTCAACTTGTTGTGTTTGGAGGAGAAAGAACACCATACCTACTGTGAAGCATGGGGGTGGAAACATCATACTTTGGGGCTGTCTTTCTGCAAAGGGACCAGGACGACTGATTCGTGTAAAGGAAAGAATGAATGGGGCCATGTATCGTGAGATTTTGAGTGAAAACCTCCTTCTACCAGCAAGGGCATTGAAGATGAAACATGGCTGGGTCTTTCAGCATGACAATGATACCAAACACACCGCCCAGGCAACGAAGGAGTGGCTTCGTAAGAAGCATTTCAAGGTCCTGGAGTGGCCTAGTCAGTCTCCAGATCTCAACCCCATAGAAAATCTTTGGAAGGAGTTGAAAGTCTGTGTTGCCCAGCGACAGCCCCAAAACATCACTGCTCTAGAGGAGATCTGCATGGAGGAATGGGCCAAAATACCAGCAACAGTGTGTGAAAACCTTGTGAAAACTTACAGAAAACGTTTGACCTCTGTCATTGCCAACAAAGGGTATCTAACAAAGTATTGAGATGAACTTTTGTTATTGACCAAATACTTATTTTACCGAGGAATTTACCAATTAATTCATTAAAAATCCTTCAATGTGATTTTCTGGATTTTTTTTTTTCTTATTTTGTCTCTCATAGCTGAGGTATACCTATGACGAAAATTGGAGACCTCTCTCATCTTTTAAATGGGAGAACTTGCACAATGGTGGCTGACTAAATACTTTTTTACCCCACTGTATACTCATGGCAAAGGTGCTGAGGGATGGAAATCTGCTGATTTTATGTAGGAATGAGGAGCAAAGGGAAAGCTGACAAAATGAGGGCAGTTGGGCGGTTCAAAGTGAAAAGTACAAGCTTTATTGATAACGGATCAAAGTGGAACAAGGGTGTAATTTGGGGGGTGCCAAAAGGAGTCACAATGGAAGAAATTAAAGCTAATTTAAAAGGGGGGGGTAGTAAAAGCAGCTCGTAGACTACAGACCACTTAGGAAGGACAGAGGAGAGACACTGAGGGTGTGGTGATTGAGTTTGAAGGAGAAGTGCTCCCCAAAAGTGTAAATTTGGGCTTTTTGAGGTATGGGGTAAGAGAATTTGTTCCTAATCCAGTTCGGTGTTATAATTGCCAAAGATTTGGACACACAGCTAATACTTGTAGATGGAGAAGAAGGTGTGCAAGGTGTGGGGGCAACCATCAGTATGGAGAATGTGATCAAGAAACACCAAAGTGTTGTAATTGTGGCAGGAGTCATAGTGTGACCTATGGAGGCTGTGAAAGAATGATGAGAGAAAGGGAAATTCAGTGAGTCAGAGTGCAGAATAAAGTTTCTTATGCCAAAGCAGTGAAAAGGATGGACCAGAGAGGAGAGAATGGGCAAAGGACTGGGGGGAAGCTGCCTGTAGGGAAAAGAGAACTGGTACGGAATGGGGAAATCCAGGTTGATCTGAAGAAACTGGTTATTTTCATAGCAGGATTTGTAAATGCCACAATGGAAGTCAAGTCTAAAACTGAAAGAATTCAAATAATAGTGAAAGCAGCAGCTAATCATCTTGGATTCAGTGGTTTAACTTGGGAGGAGGTGAGGAGTGGGCTTAGTAACCAGACAAGTCAGGACCAAGCATCGACTAGATAGGAATTGTGAGAATGGTCATTTTGATTCAATGGAATGCAAGAAGTTTGTTGGCAAATGGACAGGAATTCAAAAGGTATATTGAGGAACTTTCAGACAAACCAGATGCTATCTGTGTTCAGGAGACATGGTTGAAACCCAATCTGGATTTTAAAATAGTGGGATATGTTTCTATTCGGAATGATAGAAAGGAGGGAATGGGAGGTGGGTGTGCAACATTTGTGAGGGAGGGAATTCAGTTTACAGAGATAGGTAAAGGGGCTGAACTGGAGTACGTGGTAGTTGAAATTTGGACAAAAGAGGGGGAATTAGTAGTTGTTAATTTGTACAATCCTTGTAAGAGGTTGATATTGAGTCAATTATCTCAGATGGAGGGGATAGATGGAAGCAGGGTGGTAATTTGTGGGGACTTTAATGCCCATAATGTGTTATGGGGGGCAAATCATACAGACATACAGTAAATGGTGAGACTATTGAAGAACTCTTGGAAGAGAAGAATCTAGTATGTTTAAACGATGGTAGAGCAACTAGAATTGATGTACATACAGGGAGTGGTTCAGTTCTTGACTTAACGTTGGTGACTAGTAATATTGCAAGTGTGTGTGAGTGGGAGGTTTTAGAGGAGTCCTCGGTGGGAAGTGATCATTTCCCAGTGTATTGTAATTTTTTCATTTCAGCGAATAGGGTAAGTGGTCACAAAAAAGGGACGTGGGTTTTTAGCACTGCTAATTGGAAGTTATTTAAGTTTATTTGTGAGAGAGACCTTCCCCTAGTAGAGGTCAGTGAAGACGTTGAAAGTATGGAGAAAAATGTTAAAACTATTTTTCTGGAAGCAGCCAATCAGTCAATCTCTAAAAGTAAAGGGAAAAAGGTTAAAGAAAGCAGTGCCTTGGTGGACAGAGGAGTGCACTAGAGCTATTAAAGAGAGGAGTAAGATACTTAAGGTCCTAAGGAGAACTCATAATTGGCAAAACTTGATTAATTATAAGAGAGCACTAGCAAAAGCCAGGAAAATTATCCGGAGGGCTAAGAGAGAAAGCTGGCAGAGATACTGTAGCACTGTAGGTAGATCAACAGCTGTGGGAGATGTGTGGAGCATGATCAAGGCTATGAGGGGAGTCAGGAGGGAATGGCAGTATCCAATACTAAAAAGTGAGGGAGTGATTGCAATAACTGATGAGGAAAAAGCAACAATGATAGCAAAGAGCCTGACTCAAATTCATAGCTCAAGCAATTTGACTGAAGAAGGTAAAAGAGGAAGAAGTAGGATGAGTTTAGCACACCCTGGGGTTTTGGAGGAAAGGTGTGACTTTAGTACAGTGGTACCTCTACTTACGAAATTAATTCGTTCCGGAAGTATTTCCGTAACGTGAAAATTCCGTAAGTAGAGACGCGTTTTACATGTAAATGCCCTAATCCGTTCCAAGCCCCCCAAAATTCGGGCATAAATTTTTTATAAATCATAAAAACACATCAAAACATGTAACAAATACATGTTACAATTAGATTACTGCACAATAAACATAAAATGAGAGTTGTAATTTAAAAAAACAAAGAATAAAGTATAAAGTAAAGAATAATAAAAATTATGTTCATTTACCTTTTAACTGCTATCGTCGTCGTCGTCACCTTTTGCCTTCTTTGGTTCATGTTCTCTCTCATCAGTGGTTTTTGCCTGACGTTTTGTGAAGAACCGATCCAAGGACGTTTGCTTTTAGGGCTTCCTTTTGTTTTAATACCGTGCCGATCGTAGATGTATTACGGCCATATTCTTTGGCGAGATCAACCAAATGCATCCCCTTTTCATACCTTTCTATTATCTCTTTCTTTGTTTGTATGGACAAAAAACTCTCTTCTTCTTCTTTTCTCCTTTTCCACTTATCTCCATCACTTTCTTGGGGCCCATAGTGAATAAATGTTAATACTGTACTGTACACACACGTAAAACTGCCCGAACACTTCGTGGCCAATGGGATACCAGGAAGATGCAAGGCGATAGCTAATGGCAGAGCAGCTACAGGTATGTTTACGTTCGGTAAACTACGGGAGCTGCGAGGAGCGCGTACTTTTTTGCCTTTCGTACCCTGAAATTTCTTTCGTAACAAGAGGCAATATTTTCCCGTTGAGGCGTCTCGTAACCTGAAAATTCTGTATGTAGAGACGTTTGTAAGGAGAGGTACCACTGTAGTTCTTTGGATTCTCCTTTCACTCTAGATGAAATGGAAAGAGCAGTAAACAAATCAGAATTAACATCCCCTGGGAAAGACAATGTCTGTTACATCATGGTGAAACACTTAGGGACTTTGGCAAGGAGGAAGCTATTGGAAGTCTACAACAAAGTGTGGGAAAAGGAAAAGCTCCCAACTGCATGGAAAGAGGCAGTGATTGTTCCTATAAGAAAACCTGGAAAGGATCCCTCAGACCCAGCGAGCTACAGGCCTATAGCTCTAACATCGCATCTGGGAAAAATAATGGAGAGAATGATTACAGATAGAATTGCTTTTTATCTTGAAAGTAGGGGAATTTTGTCACCACATCAGAGTGGATTTAGAAAAGGAAGGGGAACTATGGATCCTGTTGTGTGTTTGGAGACAGAGGTACCGAAGGCTCAAGTAAATAGAGAGTCGGTAATTGCAGTGTTCTTTGATGTGGAAAAGGCATATGACATGTTGTGGAAGGAGGGGCTAATGATAAAGCTAAGTATGACAGGAATCTCTGGGAGAACATTCAACTGGATAAAAGATTTTTTGTTTAATAGGCACATTCAAATTAGAGTGGGCAGAGCCTTGTCAGATAGGTACTTGGTGGAAAATGGCACCCCTCAGGGTAGTGTTATAAGCCCAGTACTTTTTTCTATTATGATAAATGATGTTTTTTTTCTGTTGTGAACAACGACATTGGCCGTTCTTTATTTGCTGATGATGGGGCATTATGGAAAAGAGGGAGTAAATTTAATTATATAAGAGGGAAAATACAAGAAGCGATAAGTGCAGTGGAGGGGTGGTCATATTCTTGGGGATTTAAATTCTCTGCTGAGAAAACAAAGGTTGTAGTATTCACAAGGAAAAGGTTAGCTGATGCCCAGTTAACAATGTACGCTCAGGAATTAGAACAAGTCAAAGTTTTCAGGTTTCTGGGTGTCTGGTTTGATGTTAATCTAACTTGGAGGGAGCATATTCAGAAGGTGTCAGTTAAGTGCAAAAAGGTACTGAATGTAATGAGGTGTTTGACAGGGATTGAGTGGGGTGCTAGTAGAGCGACTATGAAAAACATTTATGTTGCGTTAATTAGGTCTGTATTGGATTATGGGTGTACTGTATATGGATCTGCTTCCAAAACCATGTTGAGCAAGTTAGATGTCATCCAGGCCCAAGCACTGAGGATCTGCTGTGGGGCATTTAAAACAACTCCTGTTGCTGCTCTCCAGGTGGAAATGGGGGAAATGCCATTAAATATCAGGCGTAAACAGATGATGATGAACTATTGGGTCAATCTGCAAGGGCACACTCAAGATAAACACCCTACAGTCAGAGTGTTGTTGCCTTGTTGGGAGGGGGAAAGAGTTAAAAGGGAGAGTTTTGCATTTTACGTTGGGAGAGTAGCCAGGGATATGAAACTATGTGATAGAACATATATTCCATCAGTTCCTTTGCCAGTCACTCCTCCATGCTCTTTCTATCCAGTGTCTGTTGATTTGTATTTTTTGGAAAAGATGCGAGGGGGTAGAGAATTTGGAAACACCGCAGTTTTAGTAGAGGATTGGTTGGGAACAATATATCACTCCCTTACCCCAGTATTCACGGATGGATCAAAGGATCCTGACACTGGCTGCACTGGGTTTGCTTTCCATATCCCTGCCTTGAAAATATCTGTTAACAGAAGAACATCTTCCCATCTGTCTGTGTATACAGTCGAAATGTTGGCTTTGGTGACTGCATTGCAGAGGATTGAGGAGCTGACGATCAAGGATTTTGTCCTTTGTTCGGATTCCAGTGCAGCCTTGCTGTCAATAAAATCAGGGTCATCTGACAGCAGACAGGACTTGGTCTATGAGATATATGAGACTTTGTATAGACTCAGAAACAAAGGGGTGGCTGTGGTGTTTATGTGGATTCCAGATCACAGGGGGGTAAAGGGCAACGAGGCCGCAAATAATTTGGCTAAACAGGCTCTGGGGCACTGGGAGGTGTGGGATATTTCACTGAGTAAATCTGAGGCAAAAACACTGATTAAAGAGTATACTAGGCAGGAGTGGCAGCATAGGTGGGACACAGGGGGAACAGGGCGAATTTTGTATACTATCCAGAGTGCGGTTGCAGTGAAGGGCAGGATGGGGACAAGAAATACAAAGGAAGAGAATATTTTATCTAGGCTAAGGATGGGGCACACTAGGTTAACATATCTTTGCATTTGGTAGGTAAGCACCCGACAGGGATGTGCAATTATTGTGAGACAGAGGAAGAAAATGTGGAGCAAGTCATTCTCCACTGCCAGAAGTATACCCAGGAGAGAGACAGATTAGTGGAGGGAATTAGAGAATTAGGGGTGGGTGATGCTAACTTAAGCATGATGGTGGGGGTTGGGGTAAGAAAGTTGTTTGTTTACCTCAAAGATATGGGTTTAATTAATAGGATATAGTTTTTGTTTTATTTTTTTGTTTTTGTTTTTTTGGAGGGTGTCTGGGATACAATGTCTGGTCCACACTCCAACGCTGGATGGCGGTAATGCGCCTTTAAGTTGGGTGCCCCCGCTAAAAATAGAAGAAGAAGAAGAAGTGCACTTCAGAGCACAAACCCAGCATGAAGTCAAAGGAATTGTCTGTAGACCTCTGAGACAGGATTATCTCGAAGCACAAATCTGGGGAAGGGTACAGAAAAATTTCTGCCGCTTTGAAGGTCCCAGTGAGCACAGTGGCCTCCATCATTCGTAAATGGAAGAAGTTTGGAACCACCAGGACTCTTCCTAGAGCTGGCCGGCTGTCTAAACTGAGCGACTGGGGGAGAAGGGCCTTAGTCAGGAAGGGGACAAAGAACCCCACTGTTGCGCTCACTCTGTCAGCGCAACAGTGTTGTTCTGTGAAGAGAGGTTGTCCTTCCAGAAGGACAACCATCTCTGCAGCAATCCACCAATCAGGCTTGTATGGTACAGTGACCAGGCGGAAGCCACTCCTTAGTAAAAGGCACATGGCAGCCCACCTGGAGTTTGTCAAAAGGCACCTGAAGGACTCTCAGACCATGAGGAACAAACTTCTCTGGTCTGATGAGACAAAGATTTAACTCACTGGCATGAATGCCATTCATCATATTCAGAGAAAAACAGGCACCATTCATAACCATGCCAATGTTTGTAGCGGCATCATGCTGTGGGGGTTTTTCAGCGGCAGGAACTGGGAGACTAGTCAAGATAGAGGGAAAGATGAATGCAGCAATATACAGAGACATCCTGGATAAAAACCTGCTCCAGAGTGCTCTTGACCTCAGACTGGGGTGACGGTTCATCTTTCAGCAGGACAACGACCCTAAGCACACAGCCAAGATAGCAAAGGAGTGGCTTCAGGACAACTCTGTGAATGTCCTTGAGTGGCCCAGCCAGAGCCCAGACTTGAATCCAATTGAATATCTCTGGAGAGATCGGAAAATCTGGGCTGCACGGTGGCGCAGTGGTTAGCACTGCGGCAGCACAGTTTACCCTTGGCTGGGGGATCGTGGGGATCGTGGGATCGTGGGTTTGATCCCAGCCCCTGACCAACAGTGATCTGTGTGGAGTTTGCATGTTCTCCCCGTGTATGCGTGGGTTTACCCCAGGATTTCTCCGGTTTCCTCCCACATGCCAAAAACATGCAGGTTAGGTTAATTGGAGACTCTAAAGTGGCCCTAGGTGTGAATGTGTGTGTGAATGGTTAAGGGATAGCGCCGTATCGTGGCTGCTTCATCCATCCAGGTGGTGGATGACCCTCAATTTCCCCTCTGGGGATCAATAAAGTATACTAAATCTAAAAAATCTAAAAAAAAAAAAATGGCTATGCACTGACACTTCCCCAAGCTTGTGGCATCATATTCAAACAACCCCACACATGACAGGGAGTAGTCAGGATAGAGGGAAAGATGAATGCAGCAATGTACAGGGACATCCTGGATAAAAACCTGCTCCAGAGTGCTCTTGACCTCAGACTGGGGTGACGGTTCATCTTTCAGCAGGACAACAACTCTAAGCACACAGCCAAGATAGCAAAGGAGTGGCTTCAGGACAACTCTGTGAATGTCCTTGAGTGGCCCAGCCAGAGCCCAGACTTGAATCCAATTGAATATCTCTGGAGAGATCTGAAAATGGCTATGCACTGACGCTTCCCCAACCTTGTGGCATCACATTCAAAAAGATTTGAGGCTATAATTGCTGCCAAAGGTGCATCAACAAAGTACTGAGCAAAGGCTGTGAATACTTATGTACATGTGATTTCTTAGTTTTTTTTTTTTAATAAATTTACAAAAATTAAAAAAAAAAAAAAACTTTTTTCAAATTTTCATTTTGGGGTGTTGTGTGTAGAATTTTGAGGGGAAAAATGAATTTAATCACTTTTGGAATAAGGCTGTAACAAAACAAAATGTGGAAAAAGTGAAGTGCTATGAATACTTTCCGGATGCATTGTACAAACTCTGTACTTAAACCTAACAATCTAATGGCCAATACATATAGTCACTACAGTTCTGTCCCACTAACTACCAAACATGATCTAACTTGCTCCCGCCTAGTCTTCAGGTGTTACTTGCAACGGGTACTTATGCACTAAAGCTCGCAGGCCCGGTAAGGCAACCGAAAAACGGGGACCCACCTGCAACCTTGGATGTGCTCTCGAGCTAACTGCTTCAACCACGTTCACACCACACTAACAGAGCCCCCCCAACGGACTCCAAAGGGAATCCATCCTTCGCCTATCAGGGATAGACAGCAGCAAAACAATCAGGTACAGGCAAATAGAACATTAAAACCAAAATAAAATCATAGACCCCACCAAACAAAATTCAAACTCCAAATTTAACAAAATTACTTCATACACATTACCCACTTGGCTGTCTCCCCACAGACTGTACCTTGCCAAAATTACTGCAGAATAAATAAATAAATAAGCTACAGCATTAACCAATTAATTAAGCTTTGGACAAGCCCCTATTTGTCGCGATCTGACTCATAGATCGTCACAAAGAAGGGAGACAAGTCAGGTGGATAAAATAATTCAAATTCCCCTTTATTTTTTTAACAACGTAAGCAACTTAGGTAAACGTGTAAATGTCAGTGAATCAGTAGTGCATGCTAGTGTTTGGATGAGTGGATGTGTATGTGCAAACTAACAGACGGGGTAAGGTCTGGAGGAGGAACTCCTTTCCTCTTGCAGCTCAGATCCAAAGTGCCAGGCCATCAGAGCTGTAGAGACAACACTTTATAGCCAGAGCACACTGAGCTCAGGTGTAACTCATGACCACTAATTGCAATCAGCACCTGCAGGACACAGCTGAGGAGGATCAGACGACACCCAAGCCCAAAGAGCTGGGGGTCATCGCAGTGTGTTCAGACCAGACGTGAAGGTGCAAATTTTTTGTGTGGTGCAATTAACTGTTAACTCAATGTAAACACACAGACATGAATCACCATCTGAGCGAGTTGCAAATGGGCAGAGTTGCCTTTATAACTTCTGCAGCGTGTGTTCAACCTGCTGTGGAAATCCCCAAAACACCATCATGTTAGGTTTGCATTATCTGATGGGGCTCTCACCCAGAAAAATTGTCCGGCCTCCAAAACTTCACTTGGATGACGGTTGTTCACACAGCTAGCCTGTTAGCCCTCGTTAGCACATCTGTGGCAGGACTGATGACTCTAACGCTCCGATTAACCTGCAGAGCTCCCGGTCCATCTGTCTGCAGATGAGTGGCAGTCTCATTTTCAAACCAGCTTACTCTCCAGTTTTGATACTTTAACTCCAATGATGTCAGACTCTCAAGGCAGATGATTAGCTAGCACTACCAAATTCCTCGGACTTGCAAATGCCCGAATTCACATGTTTTCTGCATATTTACATTAATTTTACATGTATTCACGTTGTGCTTTCGTGTTTGATCTGAATGCACCTTAAGGCAGATTTCTTTGATCTCTGCAACACATGATGGCTTAAGTATGACTGGACAAAAACTCTCTCATACACATACAGTCCTCCAAGAGTAAAGCTATGAAATGAAGAGAGTAGACTATTGGGAATAGTTCAATCCATACTCAGTGAACAAATATAATGTAGGCTGTAAATGTAGATGAGTGATTCTGGTAGTGTTTAGGCCAGCAGAAAAATCCTTGCTGCCACCACTGTTTTTTTTCCACAATGTTCTATGTTAGAATACCTGCTGGTAAAGTTGCCTTATTCTGCTGTTCTCTGATGGAGGATAGTATCCATGATCCAATGCTTTTTTAAGTGTTTTAAAACAAGAGATTCCAGAGGAGACACCTTGGAAAACCTGCCAAAGTAGGGCAGGAGACCCTCAGTCAGCAGCAAGCAACTGAATGGATGGCCGCACAACACTGCTAGGCTCACCTACAGAAATCTTGACTTTTACGTGATCTACAGCAGGGAAAATAAGTATTGAACACATCAAATTTTTTTCTCATTAAACATATTTCTGATGGAGCCATTGACCTGAGATTTTCATCAGATGTCAGTAACAACCCAAGTAATCCATACAAACAAAGAAATCAAGGCAACTGTGTTCACAAAACAAGTTATACAGTGCATCCATAAAGTATTCACAGCGCTTCACTTTTTCCACATTTTGTTATGTTACAGCCTTATTCCAAAAAAGGATTAAATTCATTTTTTTTTTCACTCAAAATTCTACACACAACACCCCAAAATGAAAATCTGAAAAAAGTTTTTTTTTTTTTAATTTTTGCAAATTTATTAAAAATAAAAACTAAGAAATCACATGTACATAAGTATTCACAGCCTTTGCTCAGTACTTTGTTGACACACCTTTGGTAGCAATTATAGCCTCAAGTCTTTTTGAATATGATGCCACAAGTTTGGCACACCTATCTTTGGGAAGTTTAGTCAATTCCTCTTTGCAGCACCTCTCAAGCTCCATCAGGTTGGATGGGAAGTGTCGGTGCACAGCTATTTTCAGATCTCTCCAGAGATATTCAATTGGATTCAAGTTTGGGCTCTGGCTGGGCCACTCAAGGACATTCACAGAGTTGTCCTGAAACCACGCCTTTGATATCTTGGCTGTGTGCTTTGGGTAGTTGTCCTGCTGAAAGATGAACCGACAGCCCAGTCTGAGGTCAAGCGCACTCTGGAGCAGGTTTTCATCCAGGATGTCTCTGTACATTGCTGCATTCATCTTTCCCTCTATCCTGACTAGTCTCTGTCATGTGCGGGGTTGTTTTCAACCCCGTCCATGATCTGTGGCTGTAGGTCTTTGATTGTGCTTATTATTTTCAGCTGGAAGATTATTTGAGCCTGGCGCTCTGCCAGTCCTACGGCCATGCCTCATCCTCTCATTCTCCCTCGCCAGACATTCACCGGCTGTGTCATCACCACATGCACACATACACATGCACGCACGCACACACTCACATGCACACACACATTTTCAATCAGTCATACACTTGCTTGCCACACTGCTGTGTCCACTTGCCTTCATTAGTGATCTGTGTACTTATGGGATGCAGTGTGATCAGTCAGTGTGACGGCTTTGTCAACATTGGACTCCCTGGCTTTGTGGATTGTTGGCTCCTTTCCTTTGGACTGTATTGTTGTTGTTACCCCAGAGCCTTTCTCGCTCCAATGGCATAGCAAGTCTTTTTTATTAATGCCTTCCTCTCCACTCCTGCTCTATCTGGAGTGCAGTTGGCATCTCATCCCACCTAACAAAGCTAATAGCCGGTTGTTTCATTTTCAATCAGTGACTGTTACATGGACATTTTTGTGTATTTTCCCTTCTGTCAATAAACACGTTTCATTACTGCACGTTGGGCTTGAACTAATTCATTTGTTCGCTGCACAGTTACACAGCGGACATGACAGTAAGCCACCACCACAAAGATCCCAAGCGGTGAAGCAACGTGTCATTTTTGTGTGTGTATCTCTTACCTGGTTGGAGTTCACTATGTTTCTGGCTCGCCATCCTTGCTGAAACAGAAGAGGGACGGCTGCGGGGACTCCCAGCGTGGAGGAGGAGTGGGCGGCAATGTTCATCCAGGGTTTCATGGATGATGCCCACGAAGCCTATGGACCCGGTGAGAAATGGAATTGCCTGAATGGGGCTTTGGGTATTCTGGAAGTGCATCCTGGACTCTGGAATCATCCACAGTACGCGGAACTGACACCCTCAGTTTGCGATGCTCCAGCGGGCATTTCCTGATCTTAAGAGGGGGGCGTTTCTCGTGCAGCCAAGGCAGAGATGCCTTCTCAGCCCGTGGATAAATCTCCTCCAACCTCAACTCCAGCCCTGGAAAGACGACGTCTTCCAGCCCCGGATCATTGAGAAGCACCATCCCCCTCTTCGCCAGCAGCCCATTCCTCATCAGCGAGACAATTCCCACGGCAGTATCCTCTTCTAGTTAGCCTTCGCTGGCTGTCATGTCAGCCTATTCTTCCTCTCCACTGCCGCACAGTCCATCTCCTCGATGGCTCCCTCCCGCTGCTCGGGAGGTTCTCCGTGCTGTCTCTGGAAGTTTCCTGTCTCCATGACGCCAGGGGCGGTCCCTACTCCTCCCATGGTGGGGTCTCAAGCTCTCCAGAGCCAGGGAGAGGGATGACACTCCACATAGTACATCAGCAGCAACATCTAAGTCCAGGCTAACAAGCAAGTTTATTTTTATTCTTCTCCAACTACAATGAAATGTCTTACCTGATTCCTGTAGGGAGACTCAGGGGAGAGCAGTCCCCTGAGTTCTCCTCACCTGCTGCTGCCATGAATGGCTCACCAGCCCCCTCTCTGCTCATTCCTGCTTCCTCCGAGGGTGCTCTGGAGCTGGATCGGGAGGAGCCAGAGGTCCAGGAGGATCCTTCACCCGTAGCAACGGTAAGCCGGACACCAGCCGCCATGCCGGAGGAATCTCCAGCATGGGTCAGGACAGCTGAAATAATGACTGCAGAGACCATCATGCCTGCTGCGGAGGCCACTGCAGCCGAGTCAGTGCCCGAGCTGCGCCTCCAGGAGGTCGAGCCCATGGAAACGTCGCCCAGATCACCGGAGTCCTGAATGGCAGTAGAGCTCGAGCTAAGGCAAGTGCTCTCTTTTGTCTTCCTTCTTTCCATAGTGGAGCATTTTTGCCTAGCTCTAGGTGAGGAGGGCCAGCTGCAGCCATAACGTTGCATTTGAGCTTGCCTCACCGGGTTCCACTGCTGCCAGCGACCCTGACCCTTCCTCCTCTGTGTCTGAGTCCTTGTCTAGGGTTGCCGGAGAAAGGTCCACGTTGCCGGACTCCCCACTGGAGGTTTTTGTGGCTGCTGCCACCCCCGCTGCGGTCTCCATGGGGTCCACTCCCCGTCTGCCGATGGTCGTGAGTCGGGGTTCCGCCTCAGTCCAGGTCTCCGGGGGTGCCCAGGTCTCCGGAGGTGCCCGTGATTGATCGTCTCCTGACTCAGGCTCTCGTACGGATCAGCTGGCCCAGGGTCAAGACAGTGTTGAGGTCAGCAGTGGCCCAGCCAGGTCTCACCATGGGTGCAGCAGGGGTCCCGCTGGGCTCCATCGTGGGTGCAATGGTGGCTCTGTCGGGGTCCACCGTGGGTGCCACACCGGCCCAATCAGGGCTCACCGGGGGAACAATGAGGCCCTGGTTGGGGGTCACCGCAGGTGCAGCATTGTCCCAGGCCGGGACAACCGCAGGTGCAGCCATGGTCCAGCCCGGGTCCACCACGGGTGCAACGAAGTTTCAGCATCACGCCAGGACCACTGAGGGTGCCGCCAACCAGTCCAAGAACACCAGGGTCTCCTTCCCCCTTCCAGAGGCCTGGTGGGTGATCCTTCTCTTCCTGCTGGGCACCATCATGGTCTACCGGGTCCTGCCACCAGTGATTGCATGGGTCTCCCTTCCCTGGTTTGGCCGCCCACCTCTAAGTCTCCCAGTGGGCAGGCGGCCCCCTTGCTTTCCCCTCTGGTCCTGGTGGCTCAACGATGCAGGCCGGCCACCTGAAGGTCTGAGTCTCCCAGTGGGGGGGGGGGCGCTTTCCGGCCCGTTTCACCTGGCCTGGTGGCTGAAGAACCCCAGTCGGCCGCCCTATAAACTGTTGGGATAAACCTGGGAGTTGGTGGCCAGGTTTTCCAGGCAGGCCCCCCGACTCCCTTTGCCTGGCGATCCGGCTGGCATTGGACTTTGTTAGGCCACTTGGCCTGGCTCACATGACTGTTTGTGGGCACTGGGACTCTGGCCAGCCCCCCTGGACTTATGGCCATTCGTGAGCTCTGGGATTTTGGCTGGCCTGCTTAACTTATGGCCGTTTGTGGGCCTTGGGACTTTGGCCGGCTCCCAGAACTTGGGGACTCTGGGTTTTTTGTGCTCTTTGTGTTGTATTGTGGTGTTTTTCTCCTTGGTTAATCCCTCCTGACCTGTTTCTCCCACCTCCCGCCCTGGTTAGTTGTGTTGGCCTTCTGGGTGGGTGGGTGGGGGGGGGCAGGTTTTCTCTTGGGTTTTGTTTTCTGTTATTGATGGTACGGTGGGTGTCTGGTATCCACCCCTTGGGGTGGGGGGGGTCATGTGCGGGGTTGTTTTCAATCCTGTCCATGATCTGTGGCTGTAGGTCTTTGTGCTTATTATTTTCAGCTGGAAGATTATTTGAGCCTGGCGTTCTGCCAGTCCTACGGCCATGCCTCCTCCTCTCGTTCTCCCTTGCCAGACATTCACCGGCTATGTCATCACCACATGCACACATACACATGCATGCACGCATGCACGCACGCACGCACACACACACACACATTTTCAATCAGTCATGCACTTGCTTGCTACACTGCTGTGTCCACTTGCCTTCATTAGTGACCTGCGTACTTAAGGGAGGAAGTGTGATTAGTCAGTGTGGCAGCTTAGTCAACATTGGACTTCCTGGCTCGCAGATTGTTGGTGCCCTTCCTTTGGACTGTATTGTGTTGTTACCCCAGAGCCTTCTCGCTCCAATGCGTATGTAAGTGTTCTTTTATTAATGCCTTCCTCTCTGCTCCTGCTCTGTCTGGAGCATGCTTGACATCTCATCCCAGCCAACGAAGCTAGTAGCCGGTTGTTTCATTTTCAATCAGTGACTGTTACATGGACATTTTTGTGTATTTTCCCTTCTGTCAATAAACACGTTACATTACTGCACGTTGGGCTTGAACTAATTCATTTGTTTGCTGTGCAGTTACACAGCGGACATGACAGTCTCCCAGTTCCTGCCGCTGAAAAACATCCCTGCAGCATGATGCTGTTACCAACATTGGCATGGTTATGAATGGTGCCTGGTTTCCTCCAAATATGACATATGGCATTCACGCCAAAGAGTTCAATCTTTGTCTCATCAGACCAGAGAATTTTGTTTCTCATGGTCTGAGAGTCCTTCAGGTGCCTTTTTGCAAACTCCTGGTGGGCTGCCATGCACCTTTTACTAAGGAGTGGCTTCCGTCTGGTCACTCTACCATATAGGCCTGATTGGTGGATTGCTGCAGAGATGGTTATCCTTCTGGAAGATTCTCCTCTCTTCACAGAACAGCACTGGAGCTCTGACAGAGTGACCATTCGGTTCTTGGTCACCTTCCTGACTAAGGCCTTTCTCCCCCAGTCCCCCAGTCGCTCCCCCAGTCGCTCCAAACTTCTTCCATTTACAGATGATGGAGGCCACTGTGCTCACTGGGACCTTCAAAGCAGCAGAAATTTTTTTGCACTCTTCCCCAGATTTGTGCCTCGAGACCATCCTGTCTTGGAGGTCTACAGACAATTCCTTTGACTTCATGCTTGGTTTGTGCTCTGACATGCACTGTCAACTGTGGGACCTTATATAGACAGGTGTGTGCCTTTCCAAATCATGTCCAATCAACTGAATTTACCTCAGGTGGACTCCAGATAAGCTGTAAAAACATCGCAGGAATGATCAGTGGAAACAGGATGCACCTGAGCTCAATTTTGAGCTTCATTGCAAGGCTGTGAATACTTATGTCCATGTGATTTTTTTTTAGTGTTTTATTTTTAAAAAATTTGCCAAAGTCTCAAAAAACTTTTTTCATGTTGTCATTATGGGTTACTGTGTTTAGAATTTTGAGGGAAAAAAAAGAATTTAATTCCTTTTCTGTGATTGTCTGTACATCCCCACCCATAGTGTTTTCTGTACCTGTAGCCATGCCCTGCTGTCTCTGATTGCCCTTGATTGTTCCCACCTGTTCTGTGTTGTCTTGATTGCCTCTTCGTTAAGTCAGTGTCTGCCCTTTATCCTGTGCAGTGTCCTTGTCTTGTGTTGGTGTGTCACCCACGTTTCTGCCTAGCTTGTGTTTCCCCTTAGTCAGAGTTATTCCTAACCTGTGTATTTTTATTGATCTTGCCTGTTTTCAGCCCATGAGCTGCATTATTTTCTGTTCGTGTTTATTTCTCCACAATAAATGGTGTATCAAATTAGCCTCGCATCTCAGTTCTCTTCTTCCTTGCCCCAGAGGGGCAATCTTGACACCCCATCAATTCAATACAATTCAATTCAATTCAATTCAGTTCAATTCAACTTTATTTATATAGTGCCATTTCACAACAACAGTCATCTCATAGCACTTTCAACTGTAGGGGGAATCCCCATAATTGCAGAAAGACCCCAGCAATCAGGCGATCCCCTGTGAGCAAGCGCTTGGTGGCGGTGAAGAGGAAAAACTCCCTTTTAACAGGAAGAAACCTCCAGCAGAACCAGGCTCAGGGAGGGGCAGTCATTTGATGCGACTGGCTGGGGGGTGAGGGGATAGAGAAGGTGAAAAGAACAGACATGTAGAGAGCAAACAGCACAATGGGGACTCAATCTATGGGAGAGAACAAACAGATGTTAATGACCAGCAAAAAAAATATTACATTGAGAGTGAAGAAAGGAGTGAAGCCCAGTGCATTATTGGAGGTCACCTGGCTGTCTAAACCTATTAGCAGCATAACTAAGGGAGGGTTCAGAGGCACCTGATCCCTCCCTAATTATAGGCTATATCATAAAGGAAGGTTTTAACCCTATTCTTAAAAACAGAGATCGAGTCTGACTCCCAAATCCAGATTAGCAGCTGGTTCCACAAGAGAGGAGCTTGATAACTGAAGGCTCTGCCCCCATTTTCCTTTTGGAGATTCTAAGTATTACAAGTAATCCAGCATTTTGGGAGCTTAGTGCTCTGTTAGGATAATACGGTAGTATCAGATCTTTTAAATAAAAAGGGGCCTGATTGTTTAGAGCTTTGAAAGTGAGAAGAAGGATTTTAAACTTAATTCTAAACTCTATGGGAAGCCAATGAAGGGAGGCCAGAACCGGAGAGATGTGATCTCTCTTTCTAATACCTGTTAAAACTCCTACTGCAGCATTTTGGATTAACTGAAGACTTTTTAGAGATGTTTTAGGATAACCTGATAATAAAGAGTTACAATAATCTAATCTAGAGCTAACAAAAGCATGGATCAGTTTCTCAGCATCCCTCTGAGACAAGATGCCCCTAATCTTGGCAATATTATGCAAATGATAGAAAGCAGTCTTAGAAATGAATTTAATATGTGAATTGAAAAACAGATCTTGATCAAAAGTAACTCCAAGGTTCCTCACAGAACTATTAAGAGAAAGAGTAACCGCATCCAAACTAAGAGTTTGATTTGGAAAGGTATTTCTAAGGTTTTTTGGACCAACAAGAATGACTTCAGTCTTATCTGAATTTAATAGCAGGAAATTACAAGTCATCCAAGCTTTGATTTCCTCAAGACAGGCTTCTAACTTGACTAATTGATTACTATCATCTGGCTTCATTGACAGGTATAATTGTGCGTCATCTGCATAACAATGAAAATGTATACAGTGCTTTCTAATAATGTTGCCTAACGGAAGCATATATAAACTAAAAAGAGTAGGGCCTAACACAGATCCGTGTGGAACTCCATGACTGAGCTTTGAGTTGATAGAAAACTCATTATTGACATGAGCAAACTGGAACCTATCAGAAAAAAATAAGATCTAAACCATTGCAACAAAGTTCCATTAAGCCCAACATAGTGTTCTAATCTATCAAGTAGAATATTATGATAAATAATATCAAAAGCTGCACTAAGGTCTAAAAGGACAAGTACAGAAACAAGTCCATTATCAGATGCAATCAGGAGGTCATTAGTGACCTTCACTAAGGCTGTTTCAGTACTATGATGGATTCTAAACCCAGATTGAAACTCTTCAAATAAACCATTTCCCTGCAAGTGGTCAAATAATTGTGTAGCAACAACTCTTTCTAAGATTTACGAAATGAAACGGAGATTAGAGATTGGTCTATAGTTAGCTAAAACTCCTGGATCAAGCGTTGGCTTTTTGAGAAAGGGTTTAATTACAGCAGTTTTAAAAGCCTGCGGTACATGGCCTAATATTAATGAAGAATTGATTATTTGAAGAACTTCTTTAAATAATCTGGTAGGAATAGGGTCTAAAAGACAAGTTGAAGGCTTGGATGGGGAAATTATTTTATCTAACTCTAAAAGGTCAATTGGAGTAAACTCATCCAAACAGATATCAGTTGAAGGAGTTGTAGAAGTTACTGTATTGAAGTTAACAGTGGGAAGAATCTGACTGATTTTATCTCTGATAGATGAAATTTTATTATTGAAAAAGTTCATAAAGTTCTGACTAGTAAGCTCACCTGTTACTAGTAACCCTAACCCTAACCTCCCCCTAGTTCTGACTCTCTGTCAGCCTGGCAACAGTGCTGAAAAGAAACCTGGGATTATTCTTGTTCTCTTCTATTAATGCAGAATAATAACTTGTTCTGGCGTTTCTAAGAGATTTTTTATAAATTAAAAAATGATTTCTCCAAGCTAAATAGATTTCATCTAAATTAGTGAAGCACCATTTTCTTTCTAATTGACAAGTCTTCTGCTTTAAGCTGAGTTTCTGTGTTGAACCAAGGAGTTAGAAATCTCTGATTAGACTTTTTCTTTTTTAAAGGGGCCACCATGTCTAGAGTCTGATGCAGAGAAGCTGTAGCACTATCTACCATGCTATCAGTTACAGAAGGAGCAAGCTGTCTATAGCTTATTTCCGTTGTGTTGACACATGGCATAGAGGAAACAACCTGCATAAATTTGGTAACAACATCATCTGAGAGGCATCTGCTGTAGTAATAGTTTTCTTTAGGAGCCAAATAGTCAGAAATAGTAAAATCAAAGGTTAACAGGCAATGGTCTGACAGTACAGGGTTATGAGGAGACACTGCCAGATTTTCTATTTCTATGCCATATGTCAGAACAAGGTCCAACGTATGGTGGAGATAATGGGTAGAATTTCCTACTTTCTGAGAAAACCCCATTGAGTCTAATATTGAATTAAATGCCAAATTAAGGCAATCACTATCTACATCTACATGTATATTAAAGTCCCCTACTATAATTATTCTATCTGATTTCAGCACTAAATCAGCTAAGAATTCAGCAAATTTAGAAAAAAATTCTGAGTAGGTTGATGGAGGACGGTAAACTATGGCAAATAAAATTGGGTTTAGCGTAAAATTGCTAAAATGCCCAATACTGAGGAGCAGGCCCTCAAAGGAATTATAACATGTTTTTTGCTTTATATTAACTAGTAATTTGGAATGGTAAATTGTTGCTACTCCTCCTCCATGACCAGAACTTCTGGGATTTTGACTATTTAAATAACCAGAGGGAGTTGATTCATTCAAATCAACATAATCCTCTTGCCCTAACCAAGTCTCTGTAAGGGACATTAAATCAATCTGATGTATATACATTACTGATAAGTAATATATTCAACTAACATGAGCTCTATGCCTGCTCACCTCACAAGACTCCACTGCAGAAGAAAAAGCATGTTAAAGCACTTTTAAAGTTTGCTGCACAACATTTGGGCAAGCCAGTAAAATACTGTAAAAATATAGTCTGGTCAGATGATACCAAAATTGACCTTTTTGGATGCCACAACACACATCATGTTTGGAGGAGAAATGGCACTGCACATCACCCCAAAAACACCATACCAACAGTGAAGTTTGGCGGTGGGAGCATCATGGTGTGGGGGTGTTTTTCAGCAAATGGTACAGGCAGACTTCATATAATTGAAGGAAAGATGAATGTACAAATGTACAGAGACATCCTTGATAAGAACCTTTTGCCATCTGTCAAGATGCTGAAGATGAAACGAGGTTGGGAAGATAAAACGAGGGTGGACATTTCAGCAAGACAATGATCCCAAACACAGCCAAGGAAACTCTCAACTTCTTACCTTATTTACTATTTCTCTGAGTGCTGCTATCCCTTTGTTGCTGTAATTCTGGAATTTCCCCATTGTGGGATTAATAAAGGCTTATCTTATCATATTGTATCTTATCTTATCTTAACTGGCTCCAGAGAAGGAAAATAAAGCTGCTAGAATAGCCCAGTCAGTCCCCTGACCTGAATCCAATTGAAAATCTATGGAACGAACTGAAGATCAGAGTTCATAGAACACCCATGGAACCTTCAAGATTTGAAGACAGTTTGTGTGGAAGAATGGGTTAAAATCACTCCTGAGCAATGCCTGCACCTAGTTTCTCCATACAGGATGGATCTGGAAGCTGTTATTACCAACAAAGGCATTTCTACTAAATATTAAATGAATTTCACCAATGTGTTCAATACTTATTCCATGTGTCATTCCACTTTATTAAATATAACTTGTTTTGTGAACACATTTGCCTTGATTTCTTTGTATGTATGGATTACTTGGGTTGTTACTGATATCTGGTGAAAAACAGGTCAATGGCTCCATCAGAAATATGTTTAATGAGAAAAATGTTGTGTTCAATACTTATTTTCCCTGCTGTAGCTCCTGCTATTCTTATCCTTACTTCTGTTCACCAACATCTTTTCATAATCACAGAATTAATAATAGAACTGTATTACAGTCTTACTGTATTACTGTTTTTAAATCACAATATTAACAGTCATTAGAAACATTTCACAGATGTTCCGTTTACATGATGATAACTGAATTTGCAGATAATGTATTATACGATTTAGATTTTTACATTTTGTCAGTACAAGTTTGATTAGGACTCCCTGGAGAGACTGTGTCTCCCAGCTGGTCTGGGAATGCCTTGGTATCCTCTTTGAAGAGCTGGAGCAGGTGCTGGGGAGAGGGAAGTCTGGGCTTCTTTGCTTGAACTGCTGCCTCCGCGATCTGGACTTCCGGAAAAGCGGTAGAGGATGGATGGATAGTTCGATTAATATGTTGGACTTCAGTGCAGAGTTGAAATTCATATTTGCTTGCTTTAAAAAACATCAAACAGCCTGTTCGGCTCTCCAAATTAAGACAAATTCAAGCCGGTCAGGGAAATTGGACTCAAACTCATAATGAGGGGATGCACAAGTGCAGAACATGGACAGTATGATGCAGGCCGCAAGACTGTGCTATCTGCAAAAGAAATGAGTTTGTTTTTTTCCCCAAAATACACAAAAAGGATGTTCCAGTGTCTCATGTATCTGGGAGCAAAATCTGGCTTCATGCTCATGGACCTGAATTGTGTCCCTACAATGCAGTAAAAGTTCATTCTGGGTCACATCACAGGCCTTCACAATGGATTGCTGTGTGCAGAGTTCATTCCAGCGAACATGATCTTAGAGAGTAATGTTGCTGACCTCGGGCCAGTTTCCTGTCCCTCCCTCATGAATAGACGCGGATTGCACACAAGAACTAATAGAGAAGGCTGTTCAGCATTGTACTATCATTGACTTTATATGTTGTGCATGACTAGAATTAGGACTCAAGGCAGATGGTTTATTATATTACTGCATATTTCTGGAATCTCATCTCCTTATTGATTGTCTTATAAACTCGGACCGCATTATAAAGAAATCAATATTTTCTCATTTGCTTCACCGGAACAGTAAATGGTACCAAAGGGACTTAATGAACCGTCTACAGGGATTTTGCTTTTGGAACCATTTAAGAGAAAAAATTATGGCTCTTCTGTGTAACGTGCCACGTTCAGTGGAATATAACAACACACAGAATTAAACTATGATTTCATAGCTTTAAATAGGCTCCTGGAGTTAGCTTTCTAAATTGGCTTAGGGCGACACTTGAATCTCAGCGGCATGCCTTGGAAATGGATAATTATAATGAAAAAAACTATGCTCAGACGCCACAAACAGGGGAGTCTGAGAAAATAGATGAGTTGCATAAAGCCACGTTTCTGCTGGAAAACATGACTGTGCAATGACTCAAAGATCTAAACTAAATGACTTGAAACAGAGCTATGTTTGTTTTCCCATTTTCCAGGAGCTTTCCAAGACAGCAGCTGCAATAGAGAAGGTGTGGCGCCTGCTGGATGTGTTACACTGACTATACAGGCAAAGTATCTTCTCTACTATACATATTATAGCATCTGACTATCCCAGAGATCCACAATGAATGAAACATAAAGATCAAAGTGCTCCAGAAGGCCTTATGACTGATGGATGTACTTCCTCACAGCTCACCAGAGACTCTTGGCTGCAGCTCCTCCCACTCGCCTTCCTCCTCATCCTCACCCCTGCTCACCTCCAGCCCCCAGGCCTCCTGTTCCACCACCTTGTCTGCCCTGTTGGCACAGGCTCGAGGGGAAGTCTGGGTTTCTACGTAGTCCATCTCCCGCTCTACTCTCTCTGTTCGGACTGCAGCTCCTTCCAGGTCTTTGAACAACATAATGTGCTCATTTCTCACCCCGTTCATGGCCTCGGCAGTTAGCTTTTTGAAATCCTGCATCTCTCTGTGGTACTGGTGAGACTGCTCATGCCACAACTGCATGTGGTCCTGTGAGACACATAAAAAAGCACAAATATTTTAGTGCTTTTTATGCCTCAAGAGGAAAACAAATTTTATCCTGGTGAAAAATTCTGTTAAATTCAGTCAGCCAGTTCCTAGTTTGTAGCAGACATGTCTTTACAACTGTAAACTGATTGCCATGATATTTAGAATATAACATGAACAACATGCAGTATACACTTTCCTTCTTTCCACTAGAGTCTGGGTACCACTGAGAGGAAAATACAGTATTTATTTCAGTTATTACATTCAAGCTTTAAGCAGCTGAAAAGGAAATAACTGATGTGACATGCCAGATGATGACAGAATTAGGTCAAGTTTACTTCTAACTCCTACTGCTATACAGTATATTAAATAAAGTTGGGCTACAGTCACATAATAGCATCCAAAGGAGAGGGGAAAGTTGAGTAATAAAAATTGAGAAAGCCAACACTGGAAAAGTTTCTCTAAAATTCTTTGTTCACTCATTTCTGACTCTGTATCAAAAGAATATTTGATACCCAGTATAATAGAGTTAGTCTCTATGTGAAACATCAGCTGAAGGCTATTGTGCTAGGAGATATCATGCTTTTAGTGTTGTGTTCCCAGTGAAAACCTCATGTCTTTGTTTTTTGGCTTTTTGGAAAAACCAAACATCTTTTGTTTTGGAGAGCTACTTTAAAGCCACCTGTACCCGAAAAAGTCAGGCTAAGGGCCACCATGCAATAAACCATCATGCTTTTTAATCACTATGCTGATATGTGATGCTTGTCAGGAATATATTGGCCAAGGAGAAGTGCTCTTTTATCATTGCTGAAACATTAGAGATTTTCTGTTTTTGAATGTCCTGAACTGATCATGGAATGGTAACACATGCTTAAAATGCCATCACTTCAACTGCTAGTACACTATATACTGTTTGCCTATGTTTACAGTGTTTACGGCCCCTCTGGTGACTGATGAGTCCAAACTTGGACTTGCAAAGTTGGCCACAAGCTTCACAGGATAATTCCACTGTTGCTGGCTCAGCAGCTGCATCTTTCTTTGTCTGGCACATTTTCATAACCTGCTTTGTTTGCTCCAACTTGAACAGCCTAGCAGAACAGGTATTTTCCCATTCTGATCTATTCCCAGCAATCTCTTTCCAACTGGAGACATTTATTTGACACTTTTTAAGACTGGACTCTTGTCCACCCCTGAAGGGGTGTCCATTCTTTAATTGCCCATAGATTATTATTTTATCATGTGTTCAGCCTATCTAAGTTGAACCTTAAAGGTCTGATGACATGATTTTGACATTTTTTAGCATGTTGTGTAAACCCAAAAGTCATTGTCGATGATCAATATAATATTTACAACCACGCCGGCATAAACTAGTCATCATCAAAAAAACGCAGCCGCTGACTGGACTGTGGTGCCACTCACCGAATTAAGGCCGGCACCCCCATGACGTCAGCAACAGAACAGATGCCGGTGCTGTTGACTGGAATGACAGCAGGTTTGTAGCTCACAGTTTCTCTGGTTTCTTGTTTTAATTTTACGGCTGTGCCTTCGCGTTGTGTCGCAGGCTTAGATAAACAGCAGGCCGTGAAAGACCACATCACACGCTTCAGCTCCATCTGTTATAAGCCTCCTTGTGCCCTTTTACGCAGGAGGAACGCACTAGGAAGGGAACGATTAATGGATTGACGCGCAGCTTTGACCTACTTTCTGTGAGCGCATGCTGACATCTCACTGGTCCGGCCACATCCCCTCTCTCATTATCACCAGTTGATTCAAACTCCCGCTGATCATCTTTCCCAGTCCTTGCCCAGGTGCTTCTCATCACACCATCATCAGCAGTGCGTGAACTTAGCGGCTGTTTGCCAGTCACGCACTGCTGGTCCATCATATTGTCATCTGTGCTGTTCGTCTGCCAATATTTTCAGCACTCTCACGACATGCTAGTCACTCCATGTTCACCGTGGTTCTCATGCGTCCTTGAAGCGATGTTGGCTCTGGGGCGCACCTGTGGCTTTGTCTCCTCTCATTTGTTCGCTGGGCGATGCCGGCCCCCAAACACCATCAGTAAGTGTGTTTGTGTTTTTTGTACGTCTTCACCTTTTTGGGAATTGTCTATCTTTCTGTATTAAATGTGCTGTGGTGAACCCTGCACGTAAATCCTCGTTATTTCATCCTCCCTCTCCGTGCCGTGCGTAAGAGAGCACGAGGAGGGGAAGGAAGAATGGATTTACGCGCAGGATTCACCACAGCACATGTACTGAACATAAAGACTGATCCCAAAAAGTGAAGACTTACAAAAATACACAGAAACACAAACAGTAGATGTTTGGGGCCGACATTGCCCAGCGAACGTATGGAGAGGAAATGTGTTAACCATGGCTGCGCCCCAGAGCCGACATCGCTACAAGGGCGCAACAGAACCACGGCTGTGTGGAGTGGCCAACACGTTGTGATAGTGTTGGCAATATTGGCTGGCTGAAAACACGGCAGATGATGCACAAAAAACATGAACAGCTGACTGTCAAAGATAGAGGGGGCGTGGTCAGACTGGTGAATCTTGAACAGTGCCCACCTGAAAGTGGGTCAAAACGGAAATTTATGAACAAATAATTAGTTGCAATATCTGTAACAAAAGCTTAACACTCTATGTTCCCCTGCTGTGTGTTTGTTGCTGCTGCTGCACCGGCCATGTGTGCCTCTCCACTGTCACTCTCTGAGTCTGACTTGCTTGGCACAATGCCCGCTTGGCACGGCTCAAACCTATACAGTCTGATGCCCCCAGATTCTTCATTGTCATCCCATTCTTCAGAAATATAATCGTCTGAAGATTGGACAACACAAACCAATTCCAGACTACATGTGCTGGAACCATCGTCAATATTTTCTACCACTTCCATCCTATGGGTACAATGGGCAGCCAAGTGCTGTGTTCTGTCGATGACAGGGGGTTTTCCAGCCACTGATGCAATTGGTGATGTGGCACTCATGAAAATGTCGGATACTCATGTGAAAAAAAGCCTGTTTGAATTAGAACTACACAGACCAACCTATTTCGTCATATTGTATTATGTGTTGAAAAATTAGATGAAGTCAAAAACATGTCATCAGACTTTTAATCAGCATGGCTTTGATGTCGGTCAAGTCTGCTCTCTGGAGCACCTCTGTATTTCCGATTTCATCATGCCACTCGATCTTCAAGGCCTTGCAAAGACATCTGCTATGGATGTGTTAAACTTTATTTATATGTTGTTGATAAGCAGTCCAGGCTCTCAGGCATATACACTATATTGTCATAAGTACTGGGACACCCCTCCAAATGACTGGGCACCAATGGACAAAGCAATGCCCATAAAGACATGGATGAGTGAGTTGGGTGTGGAGAAACTTGACTGAGACTAGCATCAACCTAATAGAACACCTTTGGGATGAATTAAAGCGGAGACTGTGAGCCAAACCTTCTTGTCCAACAAACCTCACAAATGGGTTTCTGGAAGAATGGCCAAAAATTCTAATAAACACACTTGCACACTAAACCTTGTGGAAAGCCTTTCCTGAAGAGTAAAAGCTGTTATACTGTACCTGCAAAGGGTGGCTTTCCACAAGGTTTAGGAGTGTGGGAATTTCTGACCATTCTTCCAGGAGTACATTTGTAAGGTCAGGCATTGAAATGGATGAGAAGGCCTGGCTCGCAGTCTCTGCTCTAATTCATCCCAAAGATGTTCTCTCAGGTTGAAGTCAGGGCTCTGTGGAGGCCAGTCAAGTTCCTCCACACCACATTCACTCTGCCATGTTTTTATGAACCTTGCTTTGTCCATTGATGCCCAGTAATTTGGAGGGGTGTCCCAATAGTTTTGGCAATATAGTGCAGTATTGCGGTTAGAACAACTGCCCTCTACACCAGTGATTAGGTCTTTAATTCTTCACCTATATCATAGTTTTTGTCTGAGCCACCCAAATGCAGTGGCTACTTTTGAAAGTCTCTGGTTAATTTATATATATGTGTATATATATATATATATATATATATATATATATATATATATATATATATATATATATATATATATATATATATATATATATATATATATATATATATATATATACTGTATATACTGTATATACTGTATATACTGTATATATATATATGGTAAACTCTATATATGGTGCAGTATCTCTGTATTTATCAAGGGCATACTGTACCTACAGTGGTGTGAAAAAGTGTTTGCCCCTTCCTGATTTCTCATTTTTTTTGTATGTTTATCACAGTTAGATGTTTCAGATCATCAGACAAATTAAAATATTAGACAAAGATAACACAAGTAAACACAAAATGCAGTTTTTAAATGAAGGTGTTTATTATTAAGGGTAAAAAAATTCAAACCTACATGGCCCTGTGTGAAAAAGTGATTGCCCCCTAAATCTAATAACTGGTTGGGCCACCCTTAGCAGTAACAACTGCAATGAAATGCTTGCGATAACTGGCAATGAGTCTTTTACAGTGCTGTGGAAGAATTTTGGCCCACTCATCTTTGCAGAATTGTTGTAATTCGGCCACACTGGAGGGTTTTTGAGCATGAACTGTCTTTTTAAGGTCATGCCACAGCATCTCAATTGGATTCAGGTCAGGACTTTGACTAGGCCACTCCAAAGTCTTCATTCTGTTTTTCTTAAGCCATTCAGAGGTGGACTTGCTGGTGTGCTTTGAATCATTGTTCTGCTGCAGAACCCAAGTGTGCTTTAGCTTGAGTTCACCAACAGCTGGCCGGACATTCTCCTTCAGGATTTTTTGGTAGACAACAGAATTCATGGTTCCATTTACCACAACAAGTCTTCCAGGTTCTGAAGCAGTAAAACAGCCCCAGACCATCACACTACCACCACCATATTTTACTGTTGGTAATGATGTACCTTTTCTGAAATGCTGTTACTTTTACGCCAGATGTAATGGGACACACACCTTCCAAAAAGTTCCAGCTTTTGTCTCGTCAGCCCACAGAGTATTTTCCCAAGTCTTGGGGATCATCAAGATGTTTTCTGGCAAACCTGAGATGAGCCTTTATGTTCTTTTTGCTTAGCAGTGGTTTTCGTCTTGGAACTCTGTCATGCAGGCCATTTTTTCCCAGTCTCTTTCTTACGGTGGAGTCATGAACACTGACCTTAACTGAGGTAAGTGAGGCCTGCAGTTCTTTGGATGTTGTTGTGGGGTCTTTTGTGACCTCTTGGATAAGTTGTCGCTGCGGTCTTGGGGTAATTTTGGTCAGCCGACCACTTCTGGAAAGGTTCACCACTGTTCCATGTTTTTGTCATTTATGGATAATGGCTGTCACTGTGGTTTGCTGGAGTCTCAAAGCTTTAGAAACGGCTTTATAACCTTTTCCAGACTGATAGATCTCAGTTACTTTGTTTCTCATTTGTTCTTGAATTTCTTTGGATCACAGCATGATGTTTAGCTTTTGAGGATCTTTTCGTCTACTTCACTTTGTCAGGCAGGTCCTATTTAAGTGATTTCTTGATTGAGAACATGTGTGGCAGTAATCAGGCCTGGGTGTGGCTAGAGAAATTGAACTCGGCTTTCCAAAGATGTGATAAACCACAGTTAATTTATGTTTTAACGGGAAGGGGGGGGGGGTCACTTTTTCACACAGTGCCATGTAGGTTTGGATTTTTTTTTTTACCCTTAATAATAAGCACCATTTAAAAACTGCATTTTGTCTTTAATTGTGTTATTTTTGTCTAATTTTTAAATTTGATGATCTGAAACATTTAAGTGTGACAAACATACAAAAAAATGAGAAATCAGGAAGGGGGCAAACACTTTTTCACACCACTGTAAGTTATGAAAACAAATCATATTTTCATTCATTCGCTCTCTCTTTAGCTCAATCACCTCAAGTAAGCTAACTTCACTTACATTTTTCTAATTTACGCTTCCTTTTTTGTTCTTCTTTAGGGCTGTGATTGGGTGGAGAACAGGGTGGAAAATTATAATTCTGTAAGAATACAGAAGACCTCTGCAGACTATAGTGGATTTACACAGAAGAATTTACTGTGATACAAACACTGATGAACAATATTATACAAACCTTGTTCTAGCAGTGAAATTATAATTAACTCACAAGAAACGGATTCAGCATAGTGACTAGTGAAATAAACCTTAAAATGCTATGTAGCCTAAAGTCAAGAAGCAGACATAATATGTATTTAGTGGCACACCATGTCACCTTGTCATACGCAGAATCAATTGTGTGACAAAGTTCTATCACGTCTGTCTGGTCTCGTATGGGGTTTTCTCATTGTCCTCCATCTCATGTCTGTCTGGGGGAGTGGGGTGGATTCTCACACTCTCAGATCCTGAACTTTCTGGATGCAGGTGTACTCCCTACAAACCAGTGTCCTAGTGGATCATGGAAGTAGGTGAGCGGGTTCTGTCTGGTCCCTAACTGGTTCCCCAAGCTCTGGTCCTTCTGTTGCACACCTCTGGATACCCAACTTTCCTCCTGCTGAAGGGGGCATGGGGGTTTAATGTCTTTCACATGTAATTGCTTTCCCATCTTTCACAGCAATAATTAGCACAATAGGTATTCTGTGGGGGTGTTTTATACTGATCGACAAGCTTTGACGCATGTCTGTATATCCTCATGACTGAAGTGAAGTGTAAAGTTTGTAGACACAAAAGTCTCAGTCAGTGGAGCGCTGTGTGACACTCATTATTCACAGCAGCGTTACCAACAAGATGCCCTCTGTTTACATTCCTGCCTGTGGTTAGTCATGTGACTGCAAATGTCTCTAAGAATTAATTCTTAAAAAAGCACCTTTTCTTACTGCCTTACTTTGTTTGATAGTGTCCCTATAACAGAAGATAGAAACATCCCTTGTTTAATATGAATCCAGTGAATTAAATTTTTATAAATGCTGACAGTGACATATCCAAAATAAATTAGTTTTGGTCTCTTGTACAAGGTAATACCCCCCCCCCCCCAATACTGTCAGAATCATTTAGACTAGTGCATGTGATGAGGGACAAAAATTTGAAAAAGTTGGATTTGATGTTTCTATAACGTTTTTGTAAATAGAGACCTGTAGATGTTGATGTAGGTATGGATTAGACAAAATATGGGGTCAACAACTTGAAGTCTAATCTAATTCTATTTCAAATTTTATAAAAAAAAAGTCTCAACATTAGCATCTTACAAAGGTTTTTCTCAGGGTGGGTCAGATTTAAGAAGACAAGTTACAATAGCTTGTCTTCTCAAGTCAATCAACTGAAATTTGATGGCCACCTGGACAGTAGCTTTTTAAAGTTGAAACATTGTTTTTACAGTGGATGGCAAAGCGATCACTGTACCTGCTGTTATAAATGTGTAGAAATGATCTAGACAACTGAAATTCAAAGACCAGACTGTTAATGATGGAGTAGCTCATTCCAGCCTGAAATCACCCCAAGAGTGCTCGGACCTCCTGACCGCTGACCTTGACCTTAAGCACATTTTAGGTGCAGACACATCTATGATGTACGTATCTCACGGAGTGGTGAATGCTGAGAAATGTTCATGAATGTTGCAATTCTTGGGCTTCGTCAGGGTTTGTGGAAGGTTGCAAAACAGTTTGCACACAGTTTACAAACATGTTACAGTCATTTGCAAACATGTTACAACTATTTTGCAAACACTTGCAACAGTTTGTGGAAAAATACAAAAAAAACCCCCAATATAATACAAGGAAAACTGTCTGGAACCTTAAAAAAAAAAACTATTTACAAACTGTCTGAAACCCGATGAAACCCAAAAATTGCTACATTCATGAACGTTCCTCCATCATTCCCAACTCTGTGGGATACAGGCTTTAAGGTCATGGTCAGTGGCCTAGGAGGAATAAAGATTTTCATGAAAACATAAATACCCAGATCTCCTGACCTGTAACAATCCTGTAACAATGACCTGTAACCTTGAGCTTCAGCTCAACCTTGATGAAGACAAACCTGAGGATCTGTGCATGTGAATTTGTTGAGAATTAGAGCAATTGCCTAGGAGGAAAAATGATTTTCATAAAATCATAAATGCTGAGATTTCCTGACCTTAGACCTTGAGCACAACCTTGATGCAGATCCACCTGATGATTACTGTACATGAATTTGTTGAGAATTAGGGCAATTACCTAGAAGTATTGATTTTTCTGAAATCATAGAAGTGCTCAGAGCTCCTGAACTTTGACCTTGAGCACAACCTGCATGCAGACCCACCTGAGGATCCTTGTGTGCGAGTTTGGTGACCACAAAGGAAATGCCTAGGAGGAGTAGTGATTCCCATGAAATGTAGACGGACTGATGCTGCGTCACCTCATTAGCTCCTTTCAGCTTTGCCAGAATGAGCTAAAAATTAGCTTTCTAATCATGTATAATGTTTATTGCCAAATATACCCTGTTGCTGTTTATTATCCACAAAGTATTACTAGTTAAAGTACACCTAAATGAGGAAGGGATAAACTAATTAAATCACAGTTACCATATAAACATAAAGAAAATAACTGTGTTTCTCGGGCATATGAGTGGCATGTTGAGAGTGACAGGTGAATTATTCAGAGGGAAATGTAATAACTGGCGGCTCCTCTGCTGTCTTCTCAGCATCTGTTTCATTTCCCCTCTTTGCTTACAGTGGGCCTGTGGTCAAATGAAAATGAAAGCTCGCTGATGAATTGCTGTGTTCATATCAATGCAATAGTTGAGCCGGCATATTGGAACTGAGACCGGAGAGAAGCCACAGGGGGTAAAGTGAGCAGAATTCTGCTTTAAATAGACATTTCATTTCATGCTTGTAACAGTTTTACATTGACGTTTTTGCGCCGCAGTCATGCCTGTTTTCAGAAAAGAAGACATTAAAGGAATTATTTACCATTCTCCCTGGGGAAGCCAGACACATAATCCACAAGCCAAATCTTCTCCTGTACACTTTGCTCTTTTTCATCATACTTTTTAGAAAGCTGTATTAAAACATCCATTAAAACCTTTATTGAACTCACATGTTTAAGTCTTTCCCCTGGGCACTTCGCAGTCGTACTGCATTACACACCACCTTTGGAGGAGGCATCTTTATATTAAGCTCCTGTGATCTTCAATACCACAACTGGGAATGTTGAGCTTATACTCATTACTAGTGTGTCATTGCCATAAACCCAAAAGAAACTGTAATGTTGCTGGACAGAGAAAGAAAGCTCTGCATGCATCGACTGATAATTCCCTCCAGGCCCCTGGAAAACTTGATGAGCTGGGCAGAGATTGCATTAATTGGTTTACATTAGTAAAGACATTAAATTCAAATCAAAAGAAGAGGATGAGGAGGCAATCATCCGGCGTTTATCATTTTTTATGACTGCAGAGAGAGAGAGAGATCTGTGCTGGCACTTAAGCTAAAGTGATTTGGAATAGAGCTGTGCCTTACCTCAATAGCCAGCAATCTGTTTTCCAGATAATCCATCAGCCCCTGGTAATAATGCTGAGCTCTGGTGAAAGTCCAGGATGTTGAAACAAAAAGGACAAACAGCAGCTTCATTCTAAGGCGATCAGTGGGGGTGGGGGGGATAGGTTTCTTTGTTTTTTCAGATTTTAGAGGATCCCTCAAATTAATGTACTCCTCTGCAGGTTTGCAGTCAGACCATCACACAGCTTTAGAGCCTCATGCAGGGTACAGTAGAGGACTGGAGTTTAACTGCACATGTAAAAAGGTGAGAAGGATAGAGAGAGTATAAGAGGCCGCTCTGAGAGTTTCCCAGTCTTTGACCGCTTTCACTTTCCAGGAATGTTTTCCCAAACTCTCAGGGAGGAGCTTTGTGCCTCTCACCCCTCTCAATCTTGAAAAACTGAATGTGCTCCTCTTACTCTGTACATGCATCCAGGTTGCACGTTTTTCATGCCGCATGAGGTTTATCAACATAAACTGTGCATAAATTATTAGAGAACAAATCAAATACTTATTTAAATGCGCACGCCTTCCCTGACTTTATCCAGGATTAAATCTGATTAAATCCATATACAAAATACACTTTAACGTAATCTATTCATCACCCTATTATGTGTGTATGATATCCTTAATCCAGCGTGTATGAAAACCCAAACCTATACATCTATCTTCCTATGTGCTTATCAAACATAGCATCAGGGCTTTGAGCCTCCTGCCTGACACAGGGTGAGATTAGACAGGTTGCCAGCAAAACAGGAAACCATCATTTCATCTGAGTTGATCTTTTTTTTGACTTGTCATACCAGAAAAGTGCTGAAAATAAACAAAAAAAGACTGTCTCAAAGGGACTTCAAGGCAAGATACTAATCAGTGAAAGCTGCAAAGATAATCTGTTATTCAAAAAGGGCAGATGAAACAACAGAAACCCTTACTTATTCCACAAGCAGCAACTAACACAGTACTAAAGCAAATGGGAAAATGGGTTGCTGAATAGATAAATATATAAATAAAATAAGATAAACTTATTTTAATCTGCTAGCTGGAGGCAGTCTGGAACATCTCGTTGATGTTCAGAGGAAATAACCAGAATTCTGACTGAAAGTGAATTCGAATCATCTCTTTACAACTGCTGTGAGCAGAGAAGCTTCTTCTTTTTCTTCTTCTTCGGACACATGTCTGAAAATTAAAATCTACAAGCTGGCCTGCTTTGATGATCTTGATTCTGCTGTGTCTTGTAAAGGGTTGGTTTGAAATTTGACTTCAGCTCCATGAATCCATTGAACAATACCTCATGTCTGCTATGCAAGGTGCCACTAGTGGGCTAATGGTGTGCGAAATGTTATCTTAGCGCACTCAGGGCTTCTAATAGCAATTAATCAAGGCTTGAATGCCACTATTGTTGCTGACCATGTGCAAATTCCTTTATGGCTGCAGTTTACCATCTTCTAATGGCTATTTCCAGCAGGATAACACATCATTTCGCAAGGCAGAAGTCGCTGTAGACTGGCAATGAGTGGACTTCAGTGGCATCCCAAGTCAACAGATGTGATTCCACTTGAACATATGAAGGGATGAAGCAGAACACAGGGTGTTTCTACGTAAGTAAAATGTAAATCTTTTTTAGACCTATTTTAAAGGAGACCTCCATAACTTTTTTGTTACCAGAATCAAATTCTGCATTGCAATTTTGAGGCCCTTCACAGGTTTGCTTCAGTAATGATGTGCCATGTGTGGTCCCGACAGCCTGTCCAGACTGGCTCTATATGTCGACGTACAGGACATTGCAGCAGTGTGAAACAGCAGAATTTTCTTCCCATTTTTGTGCTTTTATGGCATTTGTTTTGGAATTTGATCATATTAGGTGTCATCTCAAAGTTAAACCTTAAAGCGGCACTGGTGAAAATCTTTTTTTTTCCTTGTTAACATGTTTGTAACATATTTTTTATGACTTACAAGACACATCAAGAGAATCCCTCAAATATGCCATGTCTGTTTTTTTACCATGAAGGTTCAATTAAGCTCCTCCCCTTAGAAAAAGACAAGTTTAGACGAAGTGTTTTTGTGATGTCACTATAACAGGTGAACCAATCAGGACTAAGCACTGGCTGTACAAATTTGCCAGCTTGCAGACTTCTGTGTTCTGATCTTAATCGAATTTTGCCACAAGTTACACAAATGATTTTTGTCAATTTAAGATAATTTCCCACGTAATTAAAGTTGTTGGTTGTCGTATAATAAGAGTAATATTTAATTTTTGTGAAACCGTTTAATGGACTACATCTGGCTTTCTCAGACTACACATGTCACCAAACACGATTATGGCTGTTCCTCTCTCAAAGCTCACCTCCTGTTTTGTGACCGATGTCAGAACCATCCAAAGAGGAGAAAAATAACACACATGTATTTTGAGAGCTGCAGCTGATCCAGACGAGTGTTAGTTACTTCCCCCTTGGCATGCTTTGAAAATGATGACGTAACTTACGCGAGTCTGAGTTTGTAGTCTTTCAATTTATGTATTTTCACAACCTTATACCTTAACAGTTAGACAACAACTTACAGCGTTATTTACGTGAAAAAATATCTTTTAAATTGACAAACATCATATGTGTAACTGGTGGCAAAATTTGATTGGGATCAAAAGATAATTTCACTCTTGCCATTCATTTCAATGGAGATTTTTTTTCCAATTTAAGGTCCAGTGTTGGCAGACGTACGATAATTATTGCATTTGTATAATAGTTTTACCCTCTGTACAATGTACGATCAATAATTCCAAAAAGCCGATAATGTACGATAATTTGACCCCTTCATTAGGTGGCTAAGTTAGTATATTAGCAAACACAGTCAGAATAAGGATCCTGCACATACAGTACATACTACGTTTGTTTTACGCATCGTCTCATGTGCACGGGCTGCATGGAAAAGAAGACGTGTCGTGATAGCAGAGCAGAGAGGCAGCCTCGGATGGAGGCCAGTGATGGGATCCACAATTCACTGAAACAGGCTGAGTCAAGCTAAAAAGATCTGTGGTACACCGAATCACTCAGTGCTGTACTGGAGCTCTAACTGTCTACCACTCACTGAACTGAGAGTCGGATGAACAGAGCAGGCGGGGCTTGTTTGCTGCTCAGGCGGGTGATTTAGCTGGTGATCCTTGGCTTCCAGTACAGTTCCAGTGAGTGATTCATACAGTACGTTCACCCATAAAAACTAGTACACTCGATCGAATCATTTGCGTACGTCACTGCACTAATGCAGGCACGGCAGACTCAACAAGTAAGCACCATCCCCAGCAGGTTGAGAAACGAAAGGAGGGGGGCAGACCACAGTTTTACTGGATAATTCAAACCTGTTGTTGGCATTAGCACTAAAGTTTTCTGTTGTTGCTGCAACATGCAAATGTCTGCAAAAATGTCATTGGATTGTGGTTCTAAATAAAACTACAACCGGTTTCTACTTAAATTATCAGAGGCATTTTAAAAGTAGTTTAGGTGGATTGATTTTGACATTCATTCCTAATGTATGAACAGATTACTTCTCAAAATATTTATGAGGCAAAACCTTGATATATGATTCAACAGGAGCCATATAGAAGATAGCTAACTATTGGCCCTTTTCCGCTAGTACCCAGTCAGCCTTACTCTACACTACTCGACTCTACTCGGTTCGGCTCAGTTGTGTTTCCATTACAGCTGGGTATGCCTGGGGTGGGCGGGATTTTTTTTACAGCAAGGCGGCGCCACACACCCGTGACGTAAAACACGCGACCCAAGCAAAATATAACATTGTGGCTGTACAAGGCGACTCCTCGGTCTGTGGCTTTTTGTCACCGTAAAGGCCAAAAAGGACCACCAGACAAGGGTACAGGCAGCGAGACGAAACACTCTGGAAAAGTACTGGAGCATCTGGGAAGCCATAGAGCCGAAGACGTGAGGATATGAAGTAGATCATATATGACGGTAAGCTAATGATTGCTAATGCTAGTTTGCTTTAAGTACGTCGTACTACACTGTAATGTCTGCAAGTTATTGCTATTAGGTACTAAAATATGTATGCTGTGTGTGTGTGTGTTTCAGATGGCTCTGTTGTGGGAAAATTACCGCTTCAAACGGTTGGTCTGGCGTTCAATACAGCCTGTCACTGATGTCACCCCAGCTTCACAAACGATCAGTGGTTATAGAGCCTAAGCATGTCTGTAGAAACGTTTAGCTTCCTGTACAACAAATTGCTCTGATCTGTGTGAAAATCATGGAGAGACTGTTGAGACATCATGGGACGTACCTGCTCCAGCAGCACTGAGTCTGTGGTGGTGTCATGGCAAAAAGTGATCAGCTGACACAACTTGATCGCCAGGTTGTAGTTATGGGGTTATATTAACCACAAAATATATATTCAAAAGGTAAACAGTACTGAGTTAGGTATAATAAGATATATTTGACAATTATGATGCATTTTAGGCCAAAACAAAGTTGATCTAGGATTAAAAGCAATTAAAACTAGAAAAGCACTCGGAGAGCGCAGACCTCCGCCAAGCGCCACAATTCCCCCCATACAGTGTTTGTGTGTACGTTTTCAGATTCCTTGAGCATGTAAACATATGACTAGCAATTGGATTCACAATGATTATTTGTTTATTTGACAGGGACAGTGCAATAAACACACAATTAATCAATGACAGTCAATCTGATAGTGATAGGATTAGTGGTTCAGTAGTAAAAGCATTGCCTCCTTGGCGGAGGTAATAAACTGAAGTGTTGCTGTTGTGTCCATCTCCTTCACTGACGGATGCAAATTGGGTAGACAGGTTGCCGTGGGTTTTATATTATATTATTTTGGGGTTGCGCTCCACGGCAAACGAGAATTTAGAAGCTTCGCCGGCAGAGAGCTCGTTTTTGCGCAGTGCCTATGGCTGGCCGGTGAATTTCTGCCAAATGCGCAGCTCCTATGGCTGGCCGGGGAATTTCTGCCAAAGAACCCGTCGGCGGACAGCTGGCCGTGTGAGGTTTTGCAGTTGCGCGCAAACACAGACACGCTGGCGGGCCCAGGCCAGCAGTGTTTTCCGCGTGCTTTTGTGCCTAAAACATTGAAGAACGCAGAGTTTGTGTTGCAGATACGACGACCAGCGCCCTCCATTGCGCCTGCGCACATGTTGAAAATGGCCCTATGTCACAGTGTGGAAAAATGCTTTAAAAAATTCCTGTATCCAGACGGTGAACCGGATCACCCCCCAAATTTAATCAGTTCTTCCTTGTACCATTTCCAACAATGCCTGAAAGTTTCATGGAAATCCGTCCAAGACTTTTTGAGTTATCTTGCTAACCAACAGACAAACAGACAGACAGACAGACAGACAGACAAACACACAGACAAACCCCGGCAAAAACATAACCTCCTCCTGGCCTTTTCGGCCTGGCGGAGGTAATAATGCAGTCACAAGGTTACATGGAAAATACTTGATTTACTAGATACATATACTGTAGAAATATACTGTATATTCTCTGCATCAACAATGTACTATACATGCATTCATGTAGTATTGCACTGTTAATTGCACTGACAATAAACCTTTGAAGTTTTTGCAGATGTCTCTTTTTTTATATGTGAAGGTTACCACCAAGTGACATAAATTAAATACTGAAAGATTGAAAAAGCTGTCTAAGAACAATCCAGCAGTTTGAGAAATCACTTTTGGTTTGGTGTAAGTCTGTCAACAGAATTATGAACCATAAAGCAGTTTGTGTTAAAATGTTAAATCCCATTAAACCCTAACCCAGGGGTCTCCAATCATGTGTCATGGAGGGCCAAGACCCTGCAGGTTCTCTCTTCTATCCAGTCTCTTCAGCAGGTGTTCTCACTGATAAGCAGTCAGTAGAAGAAATTCAGTGGAATCTGCTGTTGAAGACACTGTTTGGAGGTAAAGCCTGCAGAGTCTTGGCCCTCCGTGGCACATGATTGGACACCCCCACCCAAACCCATTATGATAAAGTACAGATGCTAATATGGCCCAGAATTCCTCCATATACTGGTACTGTCACTAAAGTGTGCAGTGTCTTCTGCGGTGGCACATCCAACAATAGTCTTCAGTAAAAAAAATAATTGTTTTGGTTACTTTTTCTTAAAAATGAGCCATTATTTTCAAAGTCACTGATAAATGGTTTGTACTGTTGACTCTATTCCCACCGGTGCCTTAACAGACAAAATAGAAAATCATGATGCAAACACATACGGTAAGTCACTAAATTGTTTATTGCAATCAGCAGCAAATTTCAGATTCAGAATGTGCAAAATTCAAACTGTAAAAAAAAAAAAAACTTAGAATGGGTCACACACGCCGGCCTCGCTGCCTCACTGAGAAGCAGCTGGGATGTGCCACTCAAGCTGGTCCCAGTTCAGCAGATCTTTGGCCTGCATCTCTGTAAATAGTAAGGCAAGGTCCAGTTTGGGGTGGATCGTTTCCCCCTTGCCTAGACAAAAGACAGAAATGGGTGTTGGTTAATTAAAGCAAGTTTAAAATTAAATTAATTAAATTAATTAATTAAAATTAAATTAATTAATTAAATCACCCTTATTGTCATTCAACCATACAACCAATCATGTACAGCAGAACGAGATTATGCTTTACCTATCTACAGTGTAAATCACACACACCCCAAGTGCAGAATCAGAGGGCCGCTGCCATGCAAGGCGCCACCACAGAGTTCCCTCCTCCATTCCATTTATTGCTGAGCACCAAGCTGGATGGCAGGAAGTTTCACTTTTATATGGTCTTCGGCATGACCCGGCCGGGATTTGAACCCCTGCCTCCCGGGTGTGGGGCAGATGCTCTACCAACTGAGCCACCACTCCAGTCAAAACATACTGTATTTGGGAAATACACTTGTTGCTAAAAGCCAGTGGTGGAATGCGAATGAATGAATGAATCTTTATTTCAGATATATTAAAAGTAAAGGTTAAAAGAAAATAGAATAATATAACAAAGGGGAAAAAATCTAACAAGGTCAAATTAAACAATAACTCCTCTGATTATACAGTTCAACATAGGTTATCCGAAATGGGTGATGGCTGAAGCCGTAGCTTATATTGCCCACCCATATTCCATCCAAGAATTCAAAAGAAAAACAAAACAGAAACTTTATCACAATTCGAATGTGACAATAAAGTACTTCGTTGATGTATTTAACCACAATTTTCATATAGCTGCGCTTCAGTAAAGTAGATTTTACAAGGGCTGGGTTATGTTTAAAATCATTTGTTTTTACTGTGGCCTCAGCAATCAGAATGAATTAATACATTCACTTGAATGGAATCTAGTACTTTAACTGAGGGTGCACATCACCGAGTATGGAGTTGCTCAGTCAAAATATGGAATTTTTATCAATAAAAGTTTAGCCACCGCTCTGTCACCGCTGTATCTCTTATTGCCCTGGCTTCAAGTGTGGGCGGTGTTTTGTACTTGTATTTCTAAAATATAAAAGGATGCACTACAATGAGTCTCAAATATTTGTAATGTGTCCTGCTATTATAATACTGCATTAGTTTATTGATGATAGACTATAAACTACATACAGTGAGGCAAAAAAGTATTTAGTCAGCCACCAAGTGTGCAAGTTCTCCCACTGAAAAGATGAGAGAGGTCTCCAATTTTCATCATAGGTATAACTCAACTATGAGAGACATAATGAGAAAAAAAAAATCCAGAAAATCACATTGAAGGATTTTTAATGAATTAATTGGTAAATTCCTTGGTAAAATAAATATTTGGTCAATAACAAAAGTTCATCTCAATACTTTGTTATATACCCTTTGTTGGCAATGACAGAGGTCAGACATTTTCTGTAAGTCTTCACAAGGTTTTCACACACTGTTGCTGGTATTTTGGCCCATTCCTCCATGCAGATCTCCTCTAGAGCAGTGATGTTTTGGGACTGTCGCTGGGCAACACAGACTTTCAACTCCCTCCAAAGATTTTCTATGGGGTTGAGATCTGGAGACTGGCTAGGCCACTCCAGGACCTTGAAATGCTTCTTACGAAGCCACTCCTTTGTTGCCCGGGTGGTGTGTTTGGGATCATTGTCATGCTGAAAGACCCAGCCACGTTTCATTTTCAATGCCCTTGCTGATGGAAGGAGGTTTTCACTCAAAATCTCACGATACATGGCCCCATTCATTCTTTCCTTTACACGGATCGGTCGTCCTGGTCCCTTTGCAGAAAAACAGCCCCAAAGCATGATGTTTCCACCCCCATGCTTCACAGTAGGTATGATATTCTTTCTCCTCCAAACACGACAAGTTGAGTTTTTACCAAAAAGTTCTATTTTGGTTTCATCTGACCATATGACATTCTCCCAATCCTCTTCTGGATCAACCAAATGCTCTCTAGCAAACTTCAGACGGGCCTGGACGTGTACTGGCTTAAGCAGGGGGACACGTCTGGCACTGCAGGATTTGAGTCCCTGGCGGCGTAGTGTGTTACTGATGGTAGCCTTTGTTACTTTGGTCCCAGCTCTCTGCAGGTCATTCACTAGGTCCCCCCGTGTGGTTCTGGGATTTTTGCTCACCGTTCTCGTGATCATTTTGACCCTACAGGGTGAGATCTTGCGTGGAGCCCCAGATCGAGGGAGATTATCAGTGGTCTTGTATGTCTTCCATTTTCTAATAATTGCTCCCACAGTTGATTTCTTCACACCAAGCTGCTTACCTATTGCAGATTCAGTCTTCCCAGCCTGGTGCAGGTCTACAATTTTGTTTCTGGTGTCCTTTGACAGCTCTTTGGTCTTGGCCATAGTGGAGTTTGGAGTCTGACTGTTTGAGGTTGTGGACAGGTGTCTTTTATACTGATAACGAGTTCAAACAGGTGCCATTAATACAGGTAATGAGTGGAGGACAGAGGAGCCTCTTAAAGAAGAAGTTACAGGTCTGTGAGAGCCAGAAATCTTGCTTGTTTGTAGGTGACCAAATACTTATTTTACCGAGGAATTTACCAATTAATTCATTAAAAATCCTTTAATGTGATTTTCTGGATTTTTTTTTCTCATAGTTGAGGTATACCTATGATGAAAATTGGAGACCTCTCTCACCTTTTAAGTGGGAGAACTTGCACAATTGGTGGCTGACTAAATAATTTTGTCCCACTGTATTTAAACTAAATTATATTAATGACTGAACAACTCCCATTCCCCAAAGTGCAACATAAGCCTCTTTTCCACTAGCCCAGCACACCTCGGTACGGCTCGATTCACTTCAGTACGGCTCAGAATGCTTCTGTCTCCATTAGCACGGTGTTGGGCATGGGTGTTGTGCTGGGGTGGGTGGGTTTATAACAGCGAGGCGGTGCCACACTCCCGTGACGTAACGCACGCGACCCAAGCAAAACATTTTTTTTTTCCAAAACTTTATTGAGAAGACCCAAGCAAAACATAACACATAGCTGTACAAGGCCACTCCTCGGTCTGTGGCTTTTTTCACCGTAAACGCCAAAAAGGACCGCCAGACAAGGGTACAGGCAGCGAGATGAAAACACTCTGGAATAGTTCTGCAGCTTCTGGGAGAGCCAAAGGCGTGAGGATACAAACTAGGTCGTATATGACGGTAAGCTAATGGTTGCTAATGCTAGTTTGCTATAAGTACGTCGTGCTACACTTTAATGTCTGCAAGTTATCGCTGTTAGGTACTAAAATATGTACGCTGTGTGTGTTTCAGATGGCTCTGTTGTGGGGAAATTACTGCTTCAATCGCTCTGGGCGTGCCTGTCACGGATGTGATCAGCCTGTCACTGATGTCAACACAGCTTCACAAACGAGCAGTATTGAGCTTAAGAATGTCTGTAGAAACGTTTTATTTCCTGTACAACAAATTGCTCTGATCTGCTTGAAAATCATGGAGAGACTGTTGAGACATCATGGACTTACCTGCTTCTGCAGCAGATTCTGAGATGGTATCATAGAAAAAAAACGATCAGCTGACACAACTTGATCGCCAGGTTAATATTAGCCACAAAATATATATTCAAAAAGTAAACTTTACTGAGTTAGGTATAATAAGATATACAGTATTTGACAGTTATCATGCATTTTAGGCCAAAACAAACTTGATCTAGGATTAAAAGTAATTAAAATAATGCAGTCACAAGTTTACATGGAAACATGTACTGTAGAAATATATATTCTCTGCATCAACAATGTACTAGATATGCATTCATGTTGTATTGCACTGGGATTTGTACTGACAATAAACCTATGAAGTTTTTGCAGATGTCTCTTTTTTTATATGTGAAGGTTACCACCATGTGGCATAAATTAAATACTGAAAGATTGGAAAAGCTAAGAATAATCCAGCAGTTTGAGAAATCACTTTTGGTTTGGTGTAAGTCTGTCAACAGAATTATGAACCATAAAGCAGTTTGTGTTAAAATGTTAAATCCAATTAAACCTAATCCGGGGGCTTCCAATCATGTGTCATGTGGGGCCAAGACCCTGCAGGTTCTCTCTTCTACCCAGTCTCTTCAGCAGGTGTTATCACTGATCAGTCAGTGGAAGAAGTTCAGTGGAATCTACTGTTGAAGACACTGGTTGGAGGTAAAGCCTGCAGGGACTTGGCCCTCCATGGCACATGATTAGACCCCCCCCCCCCCCCCGCAGTATCCAACTTTTACTTTCAAAATAAGTGTAAATATTTGCAAAAAGCAAACATTATTAGAAATATGTTATATTTCAATTTAATACTATCCCACTTGTACTTACAAAAACGTGTGAATATTCATAAAAAGCACACACATGAAAGGTAGCACCACAAGCAGTGGGTCACAGCGGTTTTGGGCAACAGCAACACAACTGTGTATCCTTTGCCAATCTGTCTGCTGTTATTTAATGTTTAACAGTTAAGGGACGGATGATTATATGCTCCAAAACTGGAGAAACTCTCTGATAAAAAAGCTGCAACAACACAAGTCACTTTTGTTTTGAATTAACTGCCAAATGACCTAGAAATAAAGAGCTGAAACTTGTTTTTATTTGTATTAAATAATGAGACAGTGGCACACTGGCCAACACCAAATTGTATTATTTTTTACATCCTAGGGCATTTTGGATGTACTGAATAAAAAAAATTCATGTTTTTCACCTTCAGGTCAAAGTTTGGAACAACAGTATTATTATTTTCCGTTTAGATGATGCTACACTCCTTCTAAAGTATTGTAATTCTCTGAATTTGGAAAGCCGATAGAACATTCAATTTACATATACTTACTTTTTTACCTACTTTGACTTGTAAGCTTGATCAGTCTCTCCCGCTGCATTTTAAAGTCCAACTGTGCAACTTCTTATAAGTTAACATAAAAAATTTACCCAAAGTTTAGAACTGTATCATGTGGTGCTAATTTTTTATGATATTTCAATAAAAAGAACAGAAAGCTTACAAAAACATTTGTTTTTTGGTCTAGTTAAAAATTACATTACCTTTACAATGGTTGACCCCTGACAGGATGATCAGCATCATTTTGATCAGACTAGGCAATGGAATTTCTATGTAATTATACTGTTTTATAATTCAGTATTATAACAGACAAACCACACTTTCCAAAACAATTCCATTTTATTATATACAAAATATTAAAATAAAAAAAAACTTTGCAACACAACATGAAGGTTAATCGACATTTTATACACGCCGACCACTGAGTGCCTCTACACCAGCTTCCCAAACTGGGTCAGGAAGGCTCGGTTGAATGAAGCCGTCTCTGCCAGCTCCTGGGTTAGGAAGGCTCGGTTGAATGAAGCCGTCTCTGCCAGCTCCTGGGATACCCTCGCGTTTTCTGCAACCTCATTTAAATGTTGCAAATATTTATCATTGAATACATTTTGCGCCTGGTGGCGGGACAGATTCACATTGGAGAATCCGGGCATGCTGGCGCGGCGGATGCGTGGGATGATTCTACAAGGAAAATGCACACAATAAAATACAGCACGAAAGTGCAAGATATACAGAAAAGACAATAGTTTTTAACAAGATTACATAAGCTTATTTCAGCGTATTGTTCACATGAATAATTAAAAGAAAAGCGAGTCCGCAGTGTGCTGCGATAAAGCAGCGATCATCATCCACAAATGAACAGCTTTTTTATTGCATAAATAAACTGAGCGTCTTACCGAATATATTTGCGAAAAAATGCACAATAAAAAAAATTAAAACTCACCGTTAAAGGACTCCGATGTCGAGACCTCCCCGTATATTTTTTCATTTCGGGTGGCTCCGTCTAACTCGCGCTGGATGCGTTCGTCTGACAATGCAGTGAGCAGACACTGCACCTCCTTATTGGTCCATGGAACACCCTTATTACGCGAAGCCATTTTTGATAGAGAATAAATGAAAATAGCACAGCAATACACTGAAAATAAACTGCCAACAGTGGTTGCGCGCTGAGTAATGGCGGTCGTGAAGATTCTTTTTTTTTTTTTTCAAAAACTTTATTGAGAAGGTCGTGAAGATTCGGCAGAAGAGGAGGAGGAGAGGGGCGGTTACAACCTGACCAATCAGCGCCGGTTACGACCTGACCAATCAGCGGCGACCAGTCTGTTAACGTCACAACACGGCCCAGCTGAGCACTGCTGTACCCTGCCCTTGAGCGGGGCTGAGAATCGCGGCTGTTAAACTGTGTTGGGGCTTGTGGAAAAGCGTACAAAGCGTGCTGAGCCGTCCCGTGTCGCGCTAAAGCGTGCTAGTGGAAAAGGGCCTATACAGTTATGAACATAACTCACAAAGGATCACACAAGTGATCTGACAAAAAAAAAAAAAAAACATTAACAAGTGGTTTATTTTACAGTTGATGTGCCAGTCATTTTCAATTTTTCTGTAATTAACATTCACACAATCAAATAAATCTCAGTTCAGTCCCTTTTATATTAAGTGGAAATTGTGCTACTTTAGTTTTGGCACTTTACCTATAAAAGCAAAAGATTTCAATACTTTCCACAGTGGCAAGGTCCGTTGCGGGGTGGCTGCTTTTCCTTTCCTCTTGCCTAGACCAAAGACAGAAATGGATGGTGGTTAGTTAAAGCAAGTTCAAAACATATACAGGCACATCTCAAAAAATTAGAATATCATGAAAAAGTTCAATATTTTTTGTCACTCATTTCAGAAAGTGAAACCCATATATAGATTCATTCCACAGACAGTGATATATTGCAAGTGTTTATTTTAATTTTGAAGATTTTGGCTACAGCCCATGCCAACCAACATTTCAGTGGCCAACATTTCTATTTAAAAACTATTCTTTAAAATTAATTTTATGTAATATTGTAATTTTTTGCCAAACTGAATTTGGGGTTTTCAGGTGCTATAAGCCATAATCATCCAAATTAAAATAAATAAATGCCTGAAATATATCACTGTCTGTGTAATGAATCTATATACGTAATAGATGGATTTCACTTTCTGAAATGAGTGATAAAAAATACTGAACATTTTCATGACATTCTAATTTTTGGAGATGTACCTGTATTAGGGAAATACACTTATGAAAGTCAGTGGTGGGATGTAACAAAAATGCTTTGCTTCCCTGACCAGTGAGCACCCTAGGATCCACAAGTACACTATCAGTCCAGGGATTTATGGTGGAACAGCACAACAACACTGTTCCAACACCTTTTATGGAAAATCCACAGAATAGGTGTGTGGGTCTATTCTGACGCTGTAGAAAATTATACGAATCACTTTATAAATCACTGGTTTGAAAATGCACTTGTATATGTTGAGATTTTGGATCCTGGGGTCCTCTTGACCTGTATCCACAATATAAACACAACACACTGAGGGCGGCTAACCCCTGGCATGTTGAAACAGATTCTAGAAAGAAATTACACACAACTTAATGCATAGCACCAAAGTGCAACACGTACACAAACCAGGACTTTAACCAGGATTAACATATTTCATCGTTTTACTCTCACAAGCGAATACTTCGGACAAAGCAAGCGCGAATCTGCAGAGTTGGCTACTAGCTAGCTAGCTACTAGCTAACACTCGTTAGCCAGCACAGGACGGCGTTGTGTTGCTCAAAAAAAGTGAGCTTACCACCAACAGGATAAATAAGCGAAAAGATGCACAATATCACAAATCACTCACCATCGATGGTTCTCACACGTTCATCTTGAGCTTTGTCCATAGTCCAGTTCTATGCTGGGCTGCCATCTGTATTGGTGCGGGTCGCTCCTCTCACTGTGGATCTGCCACCAAGCACAGAAAACTCGTTGGACCACGGTGTAGATTTCCGCGAAACCTACAACGCCATCTCTATTAATATCGTGTTTACTCTGTGACCGAGTTTAGTCCGTGAACTATTGCAAATGGCGGTCGTGTCGATTCCACAGAAGACGGACGCTTTCATGACGTTACGCCCTGACCAATCAGTGGCCTGCAGTCTGTTGACGTCACATTTTCGGCTCGACTCAGCGCGGTTGTACCCTGGCCACGAATAGGTACTAAAATAGTACCTGGTAACAGGTACTAGGTACTAATGGAAAAGATTACATATCGGGCCGAGTAGAGCCAAGTAGGGCCGACTGGGTACTTGTGGAAAAGGGCCATGACTGATATTTTGGGCTGATGATGAATGAGATATCAAGGATTCAGTGTACCCCGCCCAGTATGGGGTTGCTGGGGCCCCACCCTGGAGCTAGGCCTGGGGGAGGGGCTTGATGGCAAGCACCTGGTGGCTGGGTTTCTGCCCATGGGACCCGGCCGGGCTCAGCCCGAAGGAGTTACATGGGTCCACCTTCCAGTGAACTCACCACCTGCAGGAGGGACCATGGGGGTCTGGTGCAATGTGGATCAGGTGGCGTTCGAAGGCAGAGACATTGGCAGTCTGATCCCTGGCTTTTGAAACTGGCTTTTGGGATGTGGAGCATCACCTCTCTGGCAGGAAAAGGGCTGGAGCTGGTGCACGAGGTTGAGAGATACGGGCTAGATATAGTTGGGCTCACCTCAGCTCACAGCCCCAGTTCTGGAACCAGTTTCCTGGAAAGGGGCTGGAGCTTGGGCTACTCTGGAGTTTCCCTGGGCGAGAGGCGGCGAGCAGGGGTGTATTCTTGTATCCCCCACATTGCTGCCTCTACACTGGAGTTCTCCCCAGTGGATGAAAGTGTTGTTTCCCTGCCTGGAAATGGGTCCTGACCATCATCTGTACCTATGCACCAAATAATGGTTCAGAGTACCCACCATTTTTGGAGTCTCTGACTGGGGTGCTGGAGGGCGCTCCTCTTGGAGACTCTGTTGTCCTACTGGGGGAGTTCAATACGCATGTGGGCAACGACAGTGAAACCCGGAGGTGCGGGATTGGGAGGAACGGCCTGCTCGATCTGAACCCGAGTGGTGGTCTGTTATTGGACTTCTGTGCTAACCACAGTTTGTTCATAATGAACACCATGTTCAAACATAAGGGTGTCCCTATGTGCACCTGGCACCAGGACACCCTAGGTCGCAGGTCGATGATCAATTTTGTTTTCATGTCATCAGACCTGCAACCATATGTCTTGGACACTTGGGTAAAAAGAGGTGCAGAGCTGTCAACTGATCACCACCTGGTGGTGAATTGGATCCAATGGCAGGGGTGGACGCCACTCTGAGCTGGTAGACCTAAACATATAGTGAGGGTGTGCTGGGAACGTCTGGCTGAGGCCTCTGTCCGAGAAGTCTTCAACTCCCACCTCCAGAAGAATTTCGACCACATTCCGAGGGAGTCTGGAGACATGGAGTCTGAATGGGCCATGTTCTCCATCTCCATTATTGAAGTAGCTGCCCAGAGGTGTGGCCGCAAGGTCATTGGTGCATCTCGTGGTGGCAACCCCCGAACCAAGTGGTGGACACCAGTGGTGAGGGGGGCCATCAAGCTGAAGAAGGAGTCCTATCGAGCTTGGTTGGCTTGTGGGACTCCCAAAGCAGCTGATGTGTCCAGACAGGCCAAGCGGAATGCAGCTCGGGTGGTTGCTGAAGCAAAAATTCAGGTGTAGGAGAAGTTTAGTGAGGCCATGGAACAAGACTTTTGGTCGACCTTGAAGAGATTCTAGCAAACTGTCCAGTGGCTCGGGGTGAGGGGGGGGCAGCTCCCTGTCCACAGTGTGTGTGGTGTGGATGGGGTGCTGCTGACTTCATTGTCAGGTGGTGGAAGGAATACTTCAAGCATCTCCTCAATCCCACTGACACACCTTCCATAGAGGAAGTAGGGCTTGAGGACGAGGGGGACAATTCGCCCATCACAGGGGCTGAGGTCACCGAAGTGGTTAAAAAACTCTTTGGTGGCCAAGCCCCAGCGGTGGATGAGATTCACCCTGAGTACTTCAAGGCCCTGGATGTTGTAAGGCTGTCATTGTTGACATACCTCTGCAACATTGTGTGGTGGTCAGGGACAGTGCCTTTGGCATGACAAACTGGGGTGGTGGTTCCTCTTTTTAAGAAGGGGGACTGGAGGGTGTGTTTCAGCTTTAGGGGGATCACACTTCTCAGCCTCCCTGGGAAGGTCTATGCCAGGGTACTGGAGAGGAGAGTCCTGCTGTTGGTTGAACCTCAGACTCAGGAGGAGCAATGTGGTTTTCATCCTGGCCATAGCACATCGGACCAACTCTACCCTCTCGAGAATCCTCAAAGGTTCATAGGAGTTTGCTCAACAAGTCCACATGTGTTTTGTGGACTTGGAGAAAGCATTCGACCACGTCCCTCATGGTCTCTTGTGGGGGGTGTTGCGTGAGTATGGTGTATCGGGCTTGTTGTTATGAGCTATCCAGTCCCTATTCGACCATTGCAGGAGTTCGGTTCATATTGCCAGCACCCAGTCAAACTCATTTTCAGTGAGAGTTGGACTCCACCAGGGCTGCCCTTTGTCATTGATTCTGTTCCTAATTTTTAGGACAGGATTTCTAGGTGCACCCAAAGAACAGAGAGTGTCATGTTCGGTGACCACAGGATCTCATCTCTACTGTTTGCAGGTGATGTTGTCCTGTTGGCTTCATCGAGCAATGACCTGCAGGTCTTGCTGGGATGGTTTGCTACTGAGTGTGAAGTGGCCGGAATGAGAATCAGCACCTCCAAGTCCAAGTCCATGGTCCTCAGCCGGAAAAGGGTGAATTGTCCTCTCCGGGTTGGGGACAAGCTCCTGCCCCAAGTGAAGAAGTTTAAGTATCTCGGGGTCTCATTCACAAGTGAGGGGAAAATGGAGTGAGAGATTGACAGATGGACTGGAGCAGCATCTGCAGTGATGTGGACGTTGTACCAGTCTGTTGTGGTGAAGACAGAGCTGCACTCTAAAGCAAAGCTGTTGATTTACCAGTCAATCTATGTTCCTACCCCCACCTATGATCATGAGCTTTGGGTAATGACCGAAAGAATGAGATTGTGGATACTAGCGGCTGAAATGAGCTTTTTCCGTAGGATTGCTGGACTCACCCTTAGAGATAGGGTGAGGAGCTCAGTCATCCAGGAGATGCTCAGAGTAGAACTGCTGCTCCTCCACATCAAAAGGAGCCAGCTGAGGTGGTTTAGGCATCTGATCAGGATGCCTCCTGGATACCTCCCACTTGAGGTGTTTCGGGCACATCCCACTGGGAAGAGACCTCGGGGCAGACCAAGGACATGCTGGAAAGGCTATGTCTCCTAGCTGGCATGGGAACGTGTTGATATCCTCTCTGAAAAGCTGGAGTAGGTGGCCGGGGAGAGGGAAGTCTGGGCTTCTTTGCTTGAACTGCTGCCTCCATGACCTGGACCTCCGGAAAAGTGGTAGAAGATGGATGGATGGATGGATTTTGGGCCGTTCAGTGCAGGCCAGGAGCTCATCCTATACTCAACACAAGTGGAGGTGCTGGCCTCGAAGAGGTGCTTTTTTCAACCGATTTGTTAGATTACGGAAACGACACCTGACAGCTGTCAACCCACAGAATAAATATAAACAAAACCAAATACCGACTAATTGATTCTAACACACACCTTACGGTGCTGCCTAGACACATCATCAAATCAAATCAAATCAAATCAAATCAACCTTTATTGTCATATTGCTGTACATACAACTGTAGTGCAGGCAAGATGAAATTGCATTTCTCTCGGCATCCATATAAGTAAAAAGAACATAGTTTAAGACACACTCACACACACCCTCACTTCCCACCCCAACACAGCCCTTCACACTTCCCTGAGACATACTTGAAAACTAACCAGAACTATAATATACAAATAATATACATAATGTCCATAGGTGCAGTAGTATGTATGAGAGATTCCAGATCAACTGTTCAGCATCCTAACAGCTTGTGGAAGGAAGCTGTTAATCAGTCAGGTTACATCAGTAAGCATCCATATGCAGTCAGTGTGTCCTTCCAACTGTGCGGCAGCAGAACCAAGTGAGAGACGTAGTGGCGCAGAACGTGCTTAAAGGTGTATTCCACACTTTTGATTGTTATATATTCCCCCTGGTTTGAAAAAGGCTGTCCCCAGTCGTACACACTGAGGTTCAGTCCAATATATGCAACATGCTTCCATAGATGGTTAGACAGTTAAGTTTCAAAATATACCAGGGTAACAGGCAGTCAATTGTAGTTCAACTGGCATACATGACAGTAGTACACAGAATGAAATAATTTGTGGACCTTTAAAATAAAATGAAATCATAAATAACTACATCTTGATAAATGTTGCATTAAATTCCCTTATTTTGCAATATTCAGAGAACAGATAATTATAAGAGAGTGCCAACTTTAACAGAAAAGAAACATCTCCACAATAAACTTCATGTTTAAACAGTGAAACTTGTACCTTTGGCGTGACTCTCTGTACCAAAAGCTTATAACTGTATTTGCAGAAAACTTCACATTTATAATTGAACCATATTACCAGGAAAAACAGATTAAATCTGACCTACTTCAAGTCAATTCTGTCAATGTGAATGGGATTTGTCCATCTATTGTCTGACCATCCAGAGATGATTCTAGGGGCAAGTCTTGGTCTGAGACTGTAGTGATGGGTGACAGTCACAGGGGCAGAGTCGATCTGAGGAGAGTCATGAGTTTCGGTATTATTTGTAGTCATCAATGTTTTAAACAGAGGCTCAAGTGGGGTCAGAAGGGTTAGAATCTGTTAGGTGGGCACTTTCGTCAGTCGTCACGTAAGCAGGGACGTTGGCAGTTACAGAGCCAAATACATCTGACATGTCTGGTTCCGAGGCGTCAAAGTCAGAAGTCAGGCTGCTCTCTCTGATGTCTGAGGTTTGATTCTCGGAAGGCCCATGGCTTGATGGTCTAGTGCATGAAGCTGTGGCCCAGGTGTGAAAAGGGTGAAGGTTTGCCACATGAAAACCTTCAGCATCTTTCCCTGCATCAACTTCAGTGAGACTGTAGTTCACATCAGACATTTTATGGGAGATGTGTCATCACCCGCAGCTCACGGGCTTCCACCTCAGCTGCACGCACACCTGCGCCTCGTTAAGCCCTGCTATTTATTCCATCCTGCCCTGAGCTGCGGCCTGGAGCTGTCTGTCTCCCTGCGTTTCTCCACAGCTACCTCCCTGTCGTTCGGGCCAACTGTTTTCCTCGCCGGACACGTAAGCTGTCATTTTGCCTTACCTTCTCCATCCAGTCTTCCCCTGTGCACAGGTGGATCCCCTTGGCGGCGGACTCCCTTCCTCTCGTCACACTGCTCCTCCACTTGCTGCATCTTCACGGACGCTCAGCAGAACACTGTCTCCCAGGCTTGGGACTTGCCACGCCAGCCACCGCGTCGCTACAAGTAAGCACAATTACTTCGTCACTTTCCCGTGTGATTGCCCAGCTAATCCCTGCTCTCCTCTCTCATAGGGTTGCCTGGCTGAATGGCGAACTGCTCTGTCCTGACCTCATCCTCCACCCACACCACATTCACATCTCGCATCCACGCATCCACACACACACATTATTATTGAATAAAGCTTTCAAATCTGTCCGAGCCTGCGTGCGTGTTTCCTGGCCCGAGTAATATGTCAAGATGCAGTATGGGCCACTGTATAGCGGGAAAAGTTTGGCTGTAAAGTTGGTTAGCACATCAGATTTTGGGTGAGATTTTACTCTGACTAGATCTCCAACTTTGTAGGACACAGAACGACATTTCTGGTGATAGTAGCACTTTTGGTGGAAGTGACTTTGGGTGAACACTGCTTGTGCATGGTCATGTGCTTCCTGGAGTGAAGCTCTTAAGGTTTCTGGACAGGGGCCACCAGGATCATCCATTCCATCTGATGTTGCCTGAGTGACAAGGTCAAGTGGAGTCTAGTTCACATTCGTACAACATCATAGAAGGGGTGAGATCTGTGCTTTCATGAGGGGCTGTACATAGGGCAAAACAGATTTGGGGAATGTACAGTGGGGAAAAAAGTATTTAGTTAGCCACCAATTGTGCAAGTTCTCCCACTTAAAAGATGAGAGAAGTCTCCAATTTTCATCATAGGTATATCTCAACTATGAGAGACAAAATGAGAAAAAAAATCCAGAAAATGACATTGAAGGAGTATTTATATTTGTTCAATAACAAAAGTTCATCTCAATACTCTGTTATATACCCTTTGTTGGCAATGACAGAGGTCAAACGTTTTCTGTAAGTCTTCACAAGGTTTTCACACACTGTTGCTGGTATTTTGGCCCATTCCTCTATGCAGATCTCCTCTAGAGCAGTGATGTTTTGGGGCTGTCGCTGGGCAACACGGACTTTCAACTCCCTCCAAAGATTTTCTATGGTTGAGATCTGGAGACTGGCTAGGCCACTCCAGGACCTTGAAATGCTTCTTACGAAGCCACTCCTTCGTTGCCCTGGCAGTGTGTTTGGGATCATTGTCATGCTGAAAGACCCAGCCATGTTTCATCTTCAATGCCCTTGCTGATGGAAGGAGGTTTTCACTCAAAATCTCACGATACATGGCCCCATTCATTCTTTCCTTTACACGGATCAGTCGTCCTGGTCCCTTTGCAGAAAAGCAGCCCCAAAGTATGATGTTTTTACCCCCATGCTTCACAGTAGGTATGGTGTTCTTTCTCCTCCAAACACAACAAGTTGAGTTTTTACCAAAAAGTTCTATTTTGGTTTCATCTGACCATATGACATTCTCCCAATCCTCTTCTGGATCATCCAAATGCTCTCTAGCAAACTTCAGATGGGCCTGGACATGTACTGGCTTAAGCAGGAGGACACGTCTGGCACTGCAGGATTTGAGTCCCTGGCGGCGTAGTGTGTTACTGATGGTAGCCTTTGTTACTTTGGTCCCAGCTCTCTGCAGGTCATTCACTAGGTCCCCCCGTGTGGTTCTGGGATTTTTGCTCACCGTTCTCGTGATCATTTTGACCTCACGGTGTGAGATCTTGTGTGGAGCTCCAGATCGAGGGAGATTATCAGTGGTCTTGTATGTCTTCCATTTTCTAATAATTGCTCCCACAGTTGATTTCTTCACACCAAGCTGCTTACCTATTGCAGATTCAGTCTTCCCAGCCTGGTGCAGGTCTACAATTTTGTTTCTGGTGTCCTTTGACAGCTCTTTGGCCTTGGCCATAGTGGAGTTTGGAGTCTGACTATTTGAGGTTGTGGACAGGTGTCTTTTATACTGATAATGAGTTCAAACAGGTGCCATTAATACAGGTAACGAGTGGAGGACAGAGGAGCCTCTTAAAGAAGAAGTTACAGGTCTGTGAGAGCCAGAAATCTTGCTTGTTTGTAGGTGACCGAATACTTATTTTACCAAGGAATTTACCAATTAATTCATTAAAAAATCCTTCAATGTGATTTTTTGGATTTTTTTTTTCTCATTTTGTCTCTCATAGTTGAGGTATACCTATGATGAAAATTGGAGACCTCTCTCATCTTTTAAGTGGGAGAACTTGCACAATTGGTGGCTGACTAAATACTTCTTTGCCCCACTGTATTTATCCCATGATGTGTGCTTGTCTCCAACATATGCTCTGATTGCTGTTTTGAGGGTGCAGTTGACATGTTCGGTGGCATTTGTCTGTGGGTGACATACGGTAGTGAGTGTATGTTCAGTGCCAAGTGTAGATATGACATGTTCATAGAGTTCACTGACAAATTTGAAAATGCTGGCTAAAAGTAATTGTAAATACTCCACAATTGTTATCCACGCCGGCATTAATGACATCCGTCTCCGGCAGTCGAAAGTCACGAAACTTAATGTAGAATCGGTGTGTGACTTTGCCAAAACAATGTCGGACTCTGTAGTATTCTCTGGGCCCATCCCCAATCTGACCAGTGATGACATGTTTAGCCGCTCGTCATCCTTCAACCGCTGGCTGACTGTGTGGTGTCCTGCAAACAACGTGGGCTACACTGACAATTGGAGCTCATTTTGGGGAAAACCTGGTCTTATGAGACGATACAGCGTCCATCCCACTTTGGATGGTGCGTCTCATTTATCTAACAATCTGGCATCTTTTTTATCCAAATTTCCAAAATCTTGACAACTCAGAGTTGGGACCAGGAAGCAGAGTCGCAGTCTTACACGCCTCTCTGCAGCTCCTCTTCATCCGCCACCCCTCAACTTAGCCCCTGTCTTCCCCATCAGAGAATCATTGTCTGCTCCCTCCAAAGTAAATAAAAATATAATGTATAAGCATCCCAAAGTGATTAAACAAAAAGTTAGTAAAACTCAAATTAAACATGAAGCCTCTAAATTGAATGATTTGGCCTCTCTTCCTCCTCATAATTTAAAAATTAAATGCGGTTTGTTAAATATTAGGTCTCTAACTCCCAAGTCTCTGTTAGTCCATGATCTGTTAATTGATCATCAGATTGATTTAATATCCCTTACAGAGACTTTGTTAGGACAAGAGGATTATGTTGGTTTAAATGAATCAACTCCCTCTGGTTATTTAAACTGTCAAAATCCCAGAAGTTCTGGTCATGGAGGAGGAGTAGCAACAATTTACCATTCCAAATTACTAGTTAATGTAAAGCAAAAAACATGTTATAATTCCTTTGAGGGCCTGGTACTCAGTATTGGGCACTTTAGCAATTTTAGGCTAAACCCAATTTTATTTGCCATAGTTTATCGTCCTCCATCAACCTACTCAGAATTTTTTCCAAATTTGCTGAATTCTTAGCTGATTTAGTGCTGAAATCAGATAGAATAATTATAGTAGGGGACTTTAATATACAGTACATGTAGATGTAGATAGTGACTGCCTTAATGTGGCATTTAATTCAATATTAGACTCGATTGGGTTTTCTCAGAAAGTAGGAAATTCTACTCATTATCTCCACCATATGTTGGACCTTGTTCTGACATATCAGAATCAGAATCAGAATCAGAATCAGATTTATTGCCATTGTTCATGTAGTACACAAACTAGGAATTTGTCTCGGTGCAATGCTGCAACATTAAACATGATAAAATAAAAGAAATAAAAAAACTATACATGCAATAAAGTGTAGGATAAGAATGAGTAATACTAGTCAAAGCAGTTTTTAAATATATTAGCGAGCAGCAGATATTGTGGAGTACCACATAGTGCAGTCGGTAATGCAAAAAGAAAACAGTGATGATTGACATGAGTCTGGTTGAGCTGCTGTACATAGTGCACGAGAGTTAATAAGTCACTTAGTGTTCAGCAGTCTGATGGCAGAGGGGAAGAAGCTGTTCATGTGACAGGAGGTTTTAGTCTGAATGGACCGAAGTCTTCTACCTGAGGGGAGGGGGGCAAACAGTACGTGACCAAGGTGTGAAGGATCGGCTATGATCCGGCCAGCACGCCTCCGGGTCCTGGAGATGTACAGGTCCTGGAGAGATGGGAGCTTGCAGCCCATCACCTTCTCAGCAGCGCGCACGATGCGCTGCAGCCTTAAGGGCCTTTTCCACTAGCACGCTTTAGCGCGACACAGGACGGCTCAGCACGCTTTGCACGCTTTTCCACAAGCCCCAACACGGTTTAACAGCCGTGATTCTCAGCCCCGCTGAAGGGCAGGGTACAGCAGTGCTGAGCTGTGCCGTGTTGTGACGTTAACAGACTGGTCACCGCTGATTGGTCAGGTCGTAACCGCCCCTCTCCTCCTCCTCATCTACCAAATCTTCACGACCTTCTCAATAAAGTTTTTGAAAAAAAAAAAAAGAGAATCTTCACGACCGCCTTTACTCAGCACGCAACCACTGTTGGCGGTTCCTTTTCAGTGTATTGCTGTGCTATTTTCATTTATTCTCTATCAAAAATGGCTTCGTGTAATAAGGGTGTTCCATTGACCAATAAGGAGGTGCAGTGTCTGCTGACTGCATTGTCAGACGAACGTATTCAGCGCGAGTTACACGGAGCCGCCCGGAATAAAAAAATATACCGGGAGGTCTCGACATCGGAGTCCTTTAACGGTGAGTTTTAATTTTTTTTTTATTGTGCGTTTTTTCGCAAATATATTCGGTAAGACGCTCAGTTTATTTATGCAATAAAAAAGCTGTTCATTTGTGGATGGATCGCTGCTTTATTGCAGCACACTGCGGACTAAAGCTTTTATTTTAATTATTCATGTGAACAATACGCTGAAATAAGCTTATGTATTCTTGTTAAAAACTATTGTCTTTTCTGTATAAATTGCACTTACGTGCTGTATTTTATTGTGTGCATTTTCCTTGTAGAATCATCCCACGTGTCCGCCGCGACAGCCCGCACGGATTATTCAACCGAGCCTTGCTGACCCACAGCTGGCAGAGACGGATTAATTCTACCGAGCCTCAGCACTCAGTGGTCGGCGTGTATAAAATGTCGATTAACCTTCATGTTGTGTTGCAAAGTTTTTTTTTTATTTTAATATTTTGTATATAATAAAATGGAATTGTTTTGGAAAGTGTGGTTTGTCTGTTATAACACTGAATTATAAAACAGTATAATTACATAGAAATTCCATTGCCTAGTCTGATCAAAATGATGCTGAGGGTCAACCATTGTAAAGGTAATGTAATTTTTAACTAGACCAAAAAAGAAATCTTTTTGTAAGCTTTCTGTTCTTTTTATTGAAATATCATAAAAAATTAGCACCAAGTCAAAGGTACAAGTATATGTAAATTGAATGTTCTATCGGCATTCCAAATTCAGAGATTTACAATACTTAAGAAGGAGTGTAGCATCATCTAAACGGAAAATAATAATACTGTTGTTCCAAACGTTGACCTGAAGGTGAAAAACATGAATTTTTTAAATTCAGTACATCCAAAATGCCCTAGGATGTGGTGTTGGCCAGTGTGCCACAGTCTCATTATTTAATATGAATAAAAACAAGTTTCAGCTCATTATTTCTAGGTCATTTGGCAGTTAATTCAAAACAAAAGTGACTTGTTGCAGCTTAATTATTAGATAAAATTAATTGTGAGATAACACCACAGAGCGAGCAAGGCAATAATCCTTGGATCCTCCATTTTTTTCTGGTGTAAATAAAGACTCAGTCGCGTGAGTAACGTCACGGGAGTGTGGGCCCGCCTCGCTGGGAGTCTGGCGCCGCCTCGCTACACCGCATACTACACCGCCTACATCACATAAAAAGCACAACACCATGCTAATGGAGACAGAAGCATGCCGAGCCGTACTGAAGTGAATCGAGCCGTACCGAGGTGTGCCGTGCTAGTGGAAAACAGGCTTTAGTCTGTCCCTGGCAGTGGCTCCTGTGTACCACACAGTTATGGAGGTGGTGAGGATGGACTCGATGATGGCTGTGTAGAACTGCACTAACATCTTGGTGGGTAGCTTGAGCTTCCTCAGCTGCCGCAGGAAGAACATCCTCTGCTGGGCCTTTTTGATGAGGGAGCTGATGGTCCGCTCCCACTTGAGGTCCCTGGTGATGGTGGTGCCTAGGAAGTGGAAGGAATCTGCAGTGGTGATGGGACAGCCTGTGAGGGTGAGGGGGGCAGAGGGGTTGTGACTTTCCTGAAGTCCACAATCATCTCCACTGTCTTCAGAGCGTTCAGCTGCAGGTTGTTGTGGCTGCACCAGGACGCCAGCTGGGCCACCTCTCTCCTGTAGACGGACTCGTCGCCGTTGGAGATGAGCCCGATGAGGGTGGTGTCGTCCGCAAACTTGATCAGCTTGACAGACTGGTGGCTGGAGGTGCAGGAGTTGGTATAAAGGGAGAAGAGTAGGGGGGAAAGTACACAGCCCTGGGGTGATCCGGTGCTGATGCTAACAGAGTCTGAGACAGTCTTTCCCAGCCGCACATGCTGCCTCCGGTCCGTCAGGAAGTCGGTGATCCACCTGCAGAGGGAGTCAGGCACATTGAGCAGGGACAGCTTGTCCCGGAGCAGAGCGGGGCGGATGGTGTTGAATGCAGAGCTGAAGTCCACAAACAGGATCCTGGCGTAGGTTCCCGGGGAGTCCAGGTGCTGCAGGATGGAGTGGAGGGCCAGGTTGACTGCGTCGTCCACAGACCTGTTGGCTCGGTAGGCAAACTGCAGCGGGTCCAGGAGGGGGGTGGTGATGGACTTGAGGTGGGGCAGGACCAGGCGCTCAAAGGACTTCATGACTACAGAGGTGAGCGCTACAGGTCTGTAGTCATTAAGTCCAGTGATCCGTGGCTTCTTGGGGACAGGGATGATGATGGAGGATTTGAGGCAGGTCGGCACGTGGCATAGCTTAAGGGAGGTGTTAAAAATGTCTGTGAAGACAGGAGTTAGCTCTTTCGCACAGTGTCTCAGGGTGGAGGGAGACACACCGTCCGGACCGGGGGCCTTGCGCGGGTTCAGTCTGGAGAACTGTCTGTGCACGTCCTGCTCACTGATGACAAGGGCAGGGGGGGAGGAGGGGGGGCCGCCTTTGATGAAGTAGGGACCGTGGAGGCAGTGGAGCTGGAGGGAGGGGGGGAGTTGGACACAGCTGACGAGGTGTCAAAACGGGCATAGTGTTGGGACAGTCTTTGACAAAGGGCTTTGTCATCCTGACCCTTAGAAGCCTGAGGCCGATAGTTGGTGATTTGCCTCAGTCCTCTCCACACAGAAGCAGAGTCGTTAGCCGTGAGCTGCTGCTGGAGTCTCTCAGAATACACAGATTTAGCTCTCCTCATATATATATATGGCATAGAAATAGAAAATCTGGTAGTGTCTCCTCATAACCCTGTACTGTCAGACCAATGTCTGTTAACCTTTGATTTTACTATTTCTGACTATTTGGCTCCTAAAGAAAAATATTACTACAGTAGATGCCTCTCAGATGATGCTGTTACCAAATTTATGCAGATTGTTTCCTCTATGCCATGTGTCAACACAATGGAAATAAGCTATAGACAGCTTGCTCCTTCTGTAATTGATAGCATGTAGATAGTGTTACAGCTTCTCTGCGTCAGACTCTAGACTTGGTGGCCCCCTTAAAAAAGAAAAAGTCTAATCAGAGATTTCTAACTCCTTGGTTCAACACAGAAACTCGTAGCTTAAAACAGAAGACTCATCAATTAGAAAGAAAATGGCGCTCCACTAATTTAGATGAAATCTATTTAGCTTGGAGAAATCATCTTTTAATTTATAAAAAAATCTCTTAGAAAAGCTAGAATGAGTTATTATTCTGCATTAATAGAAGAGAACAAGAATAATCCCAGGTTTCTTTTCAGTACTGTAGCCAGGTTGACAAAGAGTCAGGACTCTGTCAACCCTAACATTCCCTTTGAGCTTACTAGTCAGGACTTTATGAACTTTTTCAATAATAAAATTTCATCCATCAGAGATAAAATCAATCAGATTCTTCCCACCGTTAACTTTAATACAGTAACTACTATAACTCCTTCAATTGATGTCTGTCTTGATGCATTTACTCCAATTGACCTTTATGAGTTAGACAAAATAGTTTCCTCATCCAAACCTTCAACTTGTCTTTTAGACCCTATTCCTACCAGGTTATTTAAAGAAGTCTTCCCACTTATTGGTAGCTTTATTCTTCATATAATCAATGCGGCCATGTACCGCAGGCTTTTAAAATGGCTGTAATTAAACCCTTACTCAAAAAGCCAACGCTAGATCCAGGAGCTTTAGCTAACTATAGACCAATCTCTAATCTCCGTTTCATTTCAAAAATCTTAGAAAGAGTTGTTGCTATGCAATTATTTGACCACCTGCAGGGAAATGGTTTACTTGAAGAGTTTCAATCTGGGTTTAGAATCCATCATAGTACTGAAACAGCCTTAGCAAAGGTCACTAACGACCTCCTGATCGCATCTGATAATGGACTGGTTTCTGTACTTGTCCTTTTAGACCTTAATGCAGCTTTTGATACTATCGTTAATAATATTCTACTTGATAGATTAGAACACTATGTTGGACTTAATGGAACTTCGTTGCAGTGGTTAAGGTCTTATTTATCTGATAGGTTCCAGTTTGTTCATGTCAATAATGAGTTTTCTTTCAACTCAAAGCACAGTCATGGAGTTCCATGGGATCTGTGCTAGGCCCTACTCTTTTTAGTTTATATATGCTTTTTAGTTTATATATGTTGATAGTGCTATGAGATGACTGTTGTTGTGAAATGGCGCTATATAAATAAAGTTGAATTGAATTGAATTGAATATGCTTCCGTTAGGCAACATTATTAGAAAGTGTGGTTTATATTAATCATATATTCCATACCTACATATGTATAGACATATTAAGATGTTTAGTGATTACATATGTGGAATGACCTCACGCCTCAGAACAGGACAGCGGTGGAGACCAGATCGATCTCCCTGACCACCCAAGGTCAGGTGGAGGAGACGGAGGACAATGGAGGAGATCGATCTCCCTGACCACCTAGGGTCAGGTGGAGGAGACGGAGGACAAAGGAGGGGGGATTAAGTTTATGCGGGATGTCAGCTTTGATATGCAATGTCTTTTGTTGTGTGTAGGTATAAGTATGAAGGTCTGACTGTGTTCGACCTCTTATTCTGCTTCTGCACTGAGATGAGACTTGTTAGAGGAGCGAAGCTGATATTAAACTTTGGTTTATAAATCACATCGCCTCGTTATTTCAGGCTCTTCTACACTGGTGACCCGGACGCGAGGATGGAACAGAGATGTTCTCCCGTGATTGACTCATCAGAGGCGACCCAGGCAAGTGCCGGCGCCCATGCAGACAGGGGAACAGATGGACGACGTTCCCCCACGGCAGAAGCTACAGAGAGGGCTCAACCGAGCACCAGCCCCGCCGTGAGAGCTGAAGAAAGGTGTTCTCACCCGGCGGACACATCAGGGACGGCCCACACAAGCGCCGTCACCGTCAAGCTGCCAGACTTCTGGCAAGAAGACCCGAGTTCGTGGTTCCAGCAAGCTGAGGCTCAGTTTGCACTGGCGGGCATAACGGCAGACGACACAAAATTTTATCACATCGTCACCAAACTCAACGCTGCCACGTCGAGATGTGCGCGGAGCATAATCCAACGGCCGCCCGCCCATGACAAATATAGAGAACTTAAGGCGACCATCGTCGAGAACTTCGTCCCCTCAGCCGAAGAGAGAGCAGAAAAGATCCTGGCGATCTACGGCCACAGAGGATGCAGACCCAAGGCCCTCATGGAGGACATGCTGCAGCTCAAGGAAGAGGACGACAACTTCCTCTTCCAACATATCTTCCTCAGCACTCTGCCGCCACACATGAGAGGGACGCTGGTCAACATGCGGTAAAGCACCTAGCAAGACTTCCGCGCGCTGGCCCGCGAAGCGCAGCGACTCATCAACGCCTGCGGCGAACAGATGGCCACAGCAGCAACTGCAGATCTCAGCGCGGCTGCCCAGAGCAGCGGAGAACCACAGACAACCGAGCAGAGCCCGCCCACCATGGCGGCAACACGACCAAGACGCAGCAGGCGGAACGACATCTGCTATTACCACCACCGTTTCGCCGAGGGCGCGTACAAATGCGTTCCCCCCTGCAAGTTCAAAAGTTTGGGAAAACGCCAAAGCCGAGAACCGTTAACGGCTGCGGTTCTCGGCGAAAAAAATAAGCTTCTTTATGTGACTGACGGACACACCGGGAGACAGTTGCTGATTGACACCGGAGCTCAACTGAGTTTTATCACCCCTTCCCACACAGATCGGGCCATGGGTCCCCGGGGTAATGGGGCGATGGCAGCCAACGGCTCGATCATCGACACTTACGGTGAAAGGAGCCTGCCTCTTTGCATTCACGGCCGCAACTATAGATGGACATTTATTGTAGCGGCGGTGAGTTTTAACTTGTTGGGCGCTGATTTTTTGTGTGCACATGGGTTGTTAGTCGATCTAGCAAATAGACGCTTGGTTAATGCACTGTCATTTTCTTCTATCCCCTGCTCAGCTCGAGTTTCTCCACCACCCGTGCAGGCCAATGTCACAACAGCAGGAGGTAAGTTTGACCAACTCCTCACCCAATTTCCAGCACTCACAGTTCCCAAATTTTCAGCAACAGTAGCGAAACACAGGGTTGAACACTTCATTCCCACAACGGGCCCACCCGTGTTCGCCAAAGCTCGGCGCTTAGACGTGACCAAGCTCGCCATAGCACGGGACGAGTTTACCACCCTGGAAAAATTAGGCATTATTAGACGCTCGAAAAGCCCCTGGGCATCGCCACTCTACATGGTCCCGAAAACCAACGGTTCTTGGAGACCGTGCGGCGATTACCGCAGATTAAACAATGCGACAGCGCATGACCGCTACCCAATGTCACGCCGCGCCGTTCATCAGCGGCGCCACCTGCTCACACACCTGATCCTCATCAGCGGCGAGGGATAAAAGCCGCCTCGCCCAGAGGCTCGGCCTGAAGCCGTCAGACTTCGTTTCCTCACCGCTGTGAGCATACCTTTCTTCAGCATCGCTATTTTGGGTAAGAACCCTTACCTCCTTCTCCAGTCTGCTCCCCTGTGCACAGGTGGATTCCCCGGCGGCGGACATCTCCGTTCCATCGCCCATCCTTCGCCGCTGCACGGAGCTCTCCAGGTGGCTGTCTCCCGGGCTACGTTCCCCTTGCTGTGCCAGCTATCCTGACAACTCAAGTAAGATCTTCTCTTGCCATAATTCATCCTGTGTTGGTGTATGCCCGTCACCCTCTCCCTGTGCTCTCTCCATAGGGTTGCTCGGCCGAACGGTCATCTGCCTCTGTGCCTGAAGCAGACGCCACCACCAACACATCTGCATCCCGCAGACACACACTCATTCACTCCTGCTGTTAATAAACTCTTTGAACTACTCTAAGCCTGTGTGTGTGCGTCTCCTGAGCCGTGCGTTATGTCACCCAATTCCTCACATCCAAGATTTCTCACTACATCTGGCGGGTGCGCGCATTTTTTCTAAAATAGACCTGGTCCGCGGCTATCACCAAGTCCCCGTTCGAGCGGAAGACATTCCTAAAACGGCTGTAATAACCCCTTTCGGTCTTTTTGAATTTTTGCGGATGCCGTTTGGCCTCAAAGGCGCTGCTCAAACCTTTCAGCGCATGATGAACGCGGTATTACGCGACCTCCCCTTCGTGTCCGTCTACCTCGACGATACGCTGGAAGCCAGCCCGTCAGAGGAAGAACAGGAACAACACCTCACTACAGTTTTTCAGAGACTAGAAGAGCACGGGTTAATAATCAACCCAGCCAAATGCAAATTCGGCGTGTCACAAATTGATTTTTTGAGGCACAGAGTTTCACCGAAGGGGGCAGTCCCATTGCCAGACAAAGTCCACGCGGTAAAAAATTTTCCACGACCACAAACGGTCAAATCGCTGCAAGAATTTTTGGGAATGGTGAATTTTTACAACCGTTTCCTCCCCCGCGCAGCTCAACTCATGCAGCCCCTGTATGCCGCGCTCAGAAAACAAAAGCCTTCCAACGTGGTCGAATGGACCCCGGAGCGCGAACGCGCCTTCTCGGAAGTAAAAAGTGCTCTAGCGAATGCCACATTGTTGGTTCACCCCGATCCCTTGGCCCGCATAGCGTTAACCACAGACGCTTCAGACCTGGCCATAGGGGCAGTCGTGGAACAACATGTTGGCGGAACCTGGCAACCTTTAGCATTTTTTAGCAAATCTTTAAACCAAACCGAGCGTAAATACAGCACTTTTGACAGGGAGCTGCTAGCGCTTCATTTATCCATCCGCCACTTCCAGTTCTGGTTAGAAGGGCGGCGTTTCACGGCTTTTGTAGACCACAAACTGCTCACTTTTGCGATGGCTAAAATTTCAGAGCCATGGTCAGGCAGGCAACAAAGACAGCTAGCTGCAATTTCAGAGTTCACCACAGACATTCGACATGTGGCAGGCAAACTTAACGTGGTAGCAGACTGCCTCTCTCACGCTGTGACATTGCCAGAGCACGAGGAGACAGATTATACTACCTCAGCCGCAGAACTCTTCACCAACGCGGACGCGTACGCGGCCCCAATTCACGTAGGGATAGATTACGCAGCCATGGCAGAGGAACAAAGCAGCGACACGGACATGCGCGCGCTCCTGTCTGGACCAACAGGGTTAAGACTGGAGGAAAGTGTCATAACCCGAGTGTCGGTTCTGGCCACACTCGGGCCTCATATCTTTTTGTTCCTTGGCTTTGGCAGCTGAGGGTTCCTTCCAGCTCCTCGGGCTCTTATTGTGAAGGCGCCCGGGGGAGCTCCCTGCTGTCAAAGTCAGCTGCTGCTCTGCTGTCATTAGCAGCAGCTGTGCCGCGTTGGGGTCATTAGCCACCAGATATAAACGGGTGCTAAATGTCCTCCAGCGCGGCAGTCTCTGTTATATCCTGTTATGTTCAGCTACGTTCTGTTAATCTCTGTGTTCCTGTTATTCTTGCTCATCATGGTTAACGGACTTGGGAATCCCCTGTTACCCGCCTGTTAACAGTCCCGTCGTTAAGGTACGCTCGTTGTAACTTTACCTTAATTATTATCTCGTCTGGTGCATCGGGTGCTCCCCGGCTCAGGCGTCACCTGTTCACTGTATATATTCCTATGCCTGTCTAAACCTGCACTGTAAATAAACATCACTGCAAACTCACTGGTGACTGAGGCGTCTTGTGACGGTCCGTGAGGACCGTTGTGACAGTAGACTGCCGCCTAACGCCCGGAGAGGAGGCGTTGTTTCGAGACGCCATTCACCGTGCAGTTTGCAGTAGGGGACTGTTAATTCCTACCTGTCTGAGTGTCTGCAGCGGGGAGTATGTCGTCATCCAGCGGCCGTTGTCGGCGCCTTGGCAGGCAGCAAGCGGAGGTTCTGAAGGAGGTGGACTACACCATCTTCACCGCTACGCTGTTGGACGCTCCCAGCGACATTTGTAGATACCTGGACCTAGCCGAGGAGATTCTGGATTCTCTTCCCCGCTTCACCGATCATCCAGAGGTAAGCGTGAGGAGAGATGACATCGCCACCCAGCGTGAGAGACTCCGAGGGCTGGAGGGAAATCCTGGCAGGAAGCTGAAGCGGCGGAGACGTCGCCCCTCGCTTCGGGATCCCGCTCCTGCCTCCGTTCCGGCCCGGGAGTTTGCACCATCCGGAGGTCTTTTCCCATCGGGCATGTCGTCACTCGGGATTCCCCCAGAGAAGCTGCAGATGACAGCAGACAAGATCTGGGACCGGGTGGCAGCTGCTTGCTCCGCTGAGAATCCTCCAGCGTGTATGAAGCATGTGGTGGCGGCGGTCAGACTGGTGGAGAGGAATCCAGCGCTGCGTGAGTTTCCTGAGTTTGCTGACTTGCTTGCCGCCGTTTCTGCTCAGGAACGGCGATTTCCGGACCTCACCTTCGCCTCACCCCCTACAAGGAACCGTCGTCAATCCAGCTTCCAACCTCGGCTAGACCCCCGTCTGGATGCTGTTCCGGGTCGCCGCAAGGGCTTAACCCCCCACACAGCTGTCACTCCTGCGCCTCGTCAGAGGGGAATCCCCGCAGCCTCGTCTTCTCCCGGGCCCTCGCCTGCTGTTCCGTCAGCGCTCCATGCCCGACTGACCCCGGCTGTCGCCCCCTCCTCCTCGTCACCTATCCTGGCTGCTGTGTGTCACGGGAGCTCCGTTTCGGCGAGCTTCATCCCGGATCCGCCTCGAGTGGCCTCGTCTCGTCTTCCCAGAGGGCCCTCTGTCACCATCCAGCGGGGAAAGGAAGGAATGACGTCCCCCACAGCGGAGACTATCTTACCCTTAGGGGAAAGGCAAGTGCATGATAATTTCTCTTCTTTTGACATTGTTTTGCCTTGTCTGACTCCTAGGGGTGGAGTTCGGGGTATGCAGCCCCCCGAGCTCCCTCCACCCGCTGTGGATGAAAATATTAACCCTGCTTCCTCTGTGTCTCCCTCCGCTGAGCGGTCCTCGACATCAGGCCAACGTCGCTGGATGAGGAGGGGGCCTGCGGTTCTGGAGAGTCTGGTTCCGGTTCCGCAGCCACGCCATGGGCGGAGGAGGAGAGCGGACTGCAGCGTGGAGCCATCGCCGATGAAGAAGCGTCCCCGGGGTTCCACGGAGGAGCGGTCCAGTCCAGCAGGGCGAGATTCTCCTGCCACCACGCCGTGCGGGCCACCGGCGTGGACATCGGTGCCGGAGGACTCTCTAGCTGCACGCACCATCATGCCAGCTGCGGAGCCCGACGCAGCTGAGTGGGAGCCTGAGGACGACCTCCTGACTTCTGAGCCCGGATCATCGCAGTCCTGGACGGTGTCAGAACCCGAGCTCGGGGTCGCCGGCGAGGGGCTGCTCTCGCCTGCTGCGCCAGAGGTTCCGGTTTTGGGGTTGGAGGTCGAGTCTGGTGCCACGCCGACCGGGTCCACCGGGAGTGCTGTTCTGGTCCAGTTGGGGTCCACTGGGAGTTCGGTTCCGGTCCAGTTGGGGTCCACCGGGAGTGCTGTTCCGGAGGCCCAATCGGGGTCCACCGTGGGTTTGGTTCCGGAGGCCCAATCGGGGTCCACCGTGGGTGCTGCACCAGCAGGTCCTAGGTTCGGTGAGGGAGCTGCAGATCCCCAGCCACCGGATGCTGGACAGGCTCGTTTTCTTCATCACCCTCTTCTCCACAGTCATCCTCCTCGTCACCCTGAGGAGCACTACCCATCTCCACCTGGGGCCGTTGGGGTCCCGAACGCTCCGCCCGGTTTCCCCTCATCTCCCCCCTTTTCTGCGGGATCACCGGCTGCTTCCTCCCAACGGTTCTGGTGGGCTGGTGTTGCGGGTCGGCCGCCTGAAGGGCTGTCTCATTGGTTGGGTTCTCTGGGCCGGCCCCCCGACCTGTTTATCTTCCTGTGCGGCGACCTGCTCCGGCCGCCTGAAACTCTCTTCCCCCGAGCATGGGACTGGGGTAGGCCGCCCGAACTGTCCCCTTTTCCCCTCCCTGTTCTGTGGCCTCTTGTTGCCGGATGAACCCCCCGAACCTTCTGCCCCGTCCCTCCGGGCCTGGACTGCGCCCTTTCCGGGCTCCTGATATCGTCTGTGGGACTGTTGGGGTGTTTGTGGGGGGGGGGATTGTTTTGTTTTTGTGTCACTCTGTTTGCCCAAGGGTGTGTTGCCTATTTTATACTTATTGTGGTTTTGTTCTTGTTACCCGGGATTATGGGGTTTTTTTTCTATAGCCTTGTTGGTTGTTTGTCTCTCTCCCTCCTGCCAGCACCCCATCCACCCACCCTAGGGGGGTGGGGGGGGGGGCTGGGGTGTTACTCTGGCCGCTCAGAGCTCGGCCTTGAGGGGGAGGTACTGTCATAACCCGAGTGTCGGTTCTGGCCACACTCGGGCCTCATATCTTTTTGTTCCTTGGCTTTGGCAGCTGAGGGTTCCTTCCAGCTCCTCGGGCTCTTATTGTGAAGGCGCCCGGGGGAGCTCCCTGCTGTCAAAGTCAGCTGCTGCTCTGCTGTCATTAGCAGCAGCTGTGCCGCGTTGGGGTCATTAGCCACCAGATATAAGCGGGTGCTAAATGTCCTCCAGCGCGGCAGTCTCTGTTATATCCTGTTATGTTCAGCTACGTTCTGTTAATCTCTGTGTTCCTGTTATTCTTGCTCATCATGGTTAACGGACTTGGGAATCCCCTGTTACCCGCCTGTTAACAGTCCCGTCGTTAAGGTACGCTCGTTGTAACTTTACCTTAATTATTATCTCGTCTGGTGCATCGGGTGCTCCCCGGCTCAGGCGTCACCTGTTCACTGTATATATTCCTATGCCTGTCTAAACCTGCACTGTAAATAAACATCACTGCAAACTCACTGGTGACTGAGGCGTCTTGTGACGGTCCGTGAGGACCGTTGTGACAGAAAGGGGTTTACGTGACGGTGTACCCCCCCTAATCTGCGACGTTTCAACTGGCCGACCTCGCCCGGTAGTCCCAGCTGCATGGCGCCGCCGCATTTTCGACTCGGTTCACTCCCTCGCGCACCCAGGGGTGCGCGCCTCGGTTAAAATGGTCGCCGAAAAGTTTGTTTGGCCGGGCCTGCACAAAAATGTAAAGGATGCAAAATGCAAAAATGCAAAAATGTAAATGCATGTCTTGTCAGCGCGCCAAAATACACAAACACACAAAAGCCCTTCTAGAGCCTTTTCGAATCCCAGCTAGAAGGTTTGACCATGTTCATGTCGACCTCGTGGGATCACTACCTTCATCTCAAGGCTTCACACACCTGTTAACAATGATAGACCGTACTACGCGCTGGCCTAAGGCGGTCCCTCTGGCGTCAACCACAGCGGCGGAAGTCGCTCGCGTTTTTTTGACAAACTGGGTGGCACGTTTCGGCGTCCCGTCAGACATCACGTCCGATAGGGGGCCTCAATTTGTCTCAGAGCTTTGGTCAGCCATGGCCAGCAGCTTAGGGGCGACAATTCACCGCACCACCGCTTATCACCCTCAGGCTAATGGGTTATGCGAGCGTTTTCACAGATCTTTAAAGGCCGCCCTCAGGGCCTCGCTAACGGATACAAATTGGGTAAATAAACTTCCCTGGGTTTTATTGGGGTTGCGTGCTGCGCCTAAAGAGGATCTAGACGCCTCCCCAGCAGAATTAGTTTTTGCACAACCTCTCAGACTCCCAGATGAGTTTTTACCAGAGAACCCAGAGCCTGGGCATCTTCCAACCCTGAGGCCTTTAGGCAGCAACGGACCGGACACTGTCCCCGGACCGGCACATCCCTCTTTTCCACGGGTTTTTGTCCCCCAAGCTTTAAAAAACGCCAAGTTTGTTTTTGTTAGGCATGAAGCTTTAAAATCAACCCTCCGTCCACCATACGACGGACCATTCAGAGTGCTGGAACCTGGTGATAAGCATTTTGTGCTTGATTTAGGGGACAGAAAAGAAACAGTCAGCATTGACAGACTTAAACCTGCTTTCTTGTTGAGAGACGAACCTGCACGGGTGGCGAGGGCACCTCGACGGGGTAGACCCCCCAAGAAAAAAGACTCAACCCCCCTGCAGGGAACAAATAACCACTCTCCTCCCCAAGCTGCAGATTCCTTACAGGAGGGTCCCACCAGGACGCCAAAGCGGACCTACAGCAGATTCGGGAGAAGATTAAAACCCAGACGGCACAGGGACTGATGCAAATTAACCAAGAGTTGTTAACTAGGTTATCAGATTGTGCCGTGACAGTTTTAAGGCTGATTTGTGATATTACTATACTGTTATGGTTACCACTGAATTCTCTACAGGAGCATGACTGCTGGAAAGATTCTTCCTTGTTTTCCCTGTCAAGAGGTTTAACAGTATAGTATGTCATAGAGATTATCTTAAACTGTAAACTTACTTTGATTGTCCTTTTCTTAGTCGTTTGGGGGGGCTGTGGTTTATATTAATCATATTCCATACCTACATATGTATAGACATATTAAGATGTTTAGTGATTACATATGTGGAATGACCTCACGCCTCAGAACAGGACAGCGGTGGAGACCAGATCGATCTCCCTGACCACCCAGGGTCAGGTGGAGGAGACGGAGGACAATGGAGGAGATCGATCTCCCTGACCACCCAGGGTCAGGTGGAGGAGACGGAGGACAAAGGAGGGGGGATTAAGTTAATGCGAGATGTCAGCTTTGATATGCAATGTCTTTTGTTGTGTGTAGGTATAAGTATGAAGGTCTGACTGTGTTCGACCTCTTATTCTGCTTCTGCACTGAGATGAGACTTGTTAGAGGAGCGAAGCTGATATTAAACTTTGGTTTATAAATCACATCGCCTCGTTATTTCAGGCTCTTCTACAGAAAGCACTTTTTCATTTTCATTGTTATGCAGATGACACACAATTATACCTGTCAATGAAGCCAGATGATAGTAATCAATTAGCCAAGTTGGAAGCCTGTCTTAAGGAAATCAAAGCTTGGATGACTTGTAATTTCCTGCTATTAAATTCAGATAAGACTGAAGTCATTCTTGTTGGTCCAAAAAAACCTTAGAAATACCTTTCCAAATCAAACTTTCAGTTTGGATGCGGTTACTCTTTCTCTTAATAGCTCTGTGAGGAACCTTGGAATTATTTTTGATCAAGATCTGTCCTTTAATTCACATATTGAATTTGTTTCTAAGACTGCCTTTTATCATTTGCGTAATATTGCCAAGATTAGGAACATCTTGTCTCAGAGTGATGCTGAGAAACTGATCCACGCTTTTGTTAGCTCGAGATTAGATTATTGTAATTCTTTATTATCAGGTTGTCCTAAAACATCTTTAAAAAGTCTTCAGCTGATCCAAAATGCTGCAGCAAGAGTTTTAACAGGTACTAGAAAGAGAGATCACATCTCTCCGGTTCTGGCCTCCCTTCACTGGCTTCCCATAGAGTTTAGAATTAAGTTTAAAATCCTTCTTCTTACTTACAAAGCTCTAAACAATCAGGCTCCTTTTTATTTAAAAGATCTGATACTACCGTATTATCCTAACAGAGCACTATGCTCCCAAAATGCAAGATTACTTGTAATACCTAGAATCTCCAAAAGTACAATGGGAGGCAGAGCCTTCAGTTATCAAGCTCCTTTCCTGTGGAACCAGCTGCCAATCTGGATTCGGGAGTCAGACTCGATCTCTGTTTTTAAGAATAGGGTTAAAACCTTCCTTTTTGATATAGCCTACAATTAGGGAGGGATCATGTGTTTCTGAACCCTCCCTTAGTTATGCTGCTAATAGGTTTAGTCAGCCGGGGGACCTCCAATAATGCACTGGGCCTCACTCCTTTCTTCACTCTCAATGAAATATTTTTTTCTTTTGCTGGTCATTAACGTCTGTTTGTTCTCTCCCATAGATTGAGTCCCCATCGTGCTGTTTGCTCTCTACATGTCTGTTCTTTTCATCTTCTCTGTCCCCTCACCCCCAGCCAGTTGCAGCAGATGACTGCCCCTCCCTGAGCCTGGTTCTGCTGGAAGTTTCTTCCTGTTAAAAGGGAGTTTTTCCTCTCCACCATCGCCAAGTGCTTGCTCACAGGGGATCGCCTGATTGCTGGGGTCTTTCTGCAACTGTGGGGGTTCCCCCTACAGTTGAAAGTGCTATGAGATGACTGTTGTTGTGAAATGGCACTATATAAATAAAGTTGAATTGAATTGAATTGAATTGAATTCAAATGGGGTACCTCTGTCAGAAATAAGATAGGATGGGACACCATGTCGAGCAAAAACGTTAGTGATGAACTTGGTGGCTGCAACCTAGGCTGTTGCCTCTCTCATTGCACTCACTTCAATCCATTTAGAGAAATAATCTACAAACACAAGAATGCAGGCATTTCCACTTTGAGTATGAGGGAGGGGTCCAATATAGTCCACACCGGTGTACTCCCAGGGTCTTTGTGGGTGAATGGGCACCATGAGACCAGCCGGCTTTCTTTGGCTTGGCTTGGTGATTTGACACACTTTGCATGACACCACATACTTTTTGACATAGGAAGACATGCTTGGCCCAAAAAATCTGAGTTGCACACCAGTGCTTTTGTTATGCCCAAGTGTCTAGCTGTGGGATGATCATGGTAATGTAAGTAGACAACCATGCATGCCAGTGGGGGCATAGAGCTTCAGCTGGTTCAATGGGTATAGACTACACTTTGATTTGGGGTCGAGAAAATAGAGAAACTCATCATGTACTACATAACGGGGGTATTGCTATCAGTGTCAGTTTGGTTGGCATTTTCTAATTGGCGGAGCAGTTCGCCAGTCACTGAGTCCTCTGCACCTGGGGCTTATCTATCAGCTTGACTGGGGGCAAGGCACGCAGATCAAGACTTCCAATGACAGCACAAGAAGGCAAGAGATCAATCGGGGTGTCTGTGGCAGGAAGGGGGTTGCGTGATAGGGCATCAGGCACTTTATTGTGTTCGCCAGGTTTGTGAACGATGCTGAAGTCAAAATCTTGTAGGTGAAGTGACCATCTGGGCAGTCTACCAGAGGGGTTGGGGAGGGACATCAGCAATCTGAGGCTGCTGTGGTCTGAGAATATGGTCACATGGAGTCCTTCGGTATATGGCCTGAAGTGTTCTAAAGCGCATATAAGACCGAGACACTCCTTTTCTGGTGTTGAGTAGGGTTTCTCTGATTCATGTAGAGCATGACTAGCATATGCCACAACAAAAGTTTATTTATTTATTTGAACATCAGGACAAAAAGAAAATTAAAAACAAGGAATCTGTCATAAGCGTGCACTTTACGCACGCACAAATGGAACAGACAAGCCCAATAGCAAGTGAAGAGAGTGTTTTAATAAGTGAGGAATCAAACATACAGTACAACAATTATCCAACATAGGATTCCAAGAAACAGTTCGCAACACAGCAGGTTAACACAGCTCAGCTCAGGTTAGGACTTAGGGAAAAGCAGTTCACATAAGGCCCCAGGGAAACACTGGCCGCTGGGGGAAACCAGAAATATAAGCCAGGAAGCAGGACTTACATGGAAGTATTGGAGCACAGCTGGGCTCTGGGACAAAACAACAGCAACCGTAGTCCAAAGGGAAAAGTCCGAACACCAGGAGTAGGCAGAGCAGAACACCTACTGTGTGCAGGGAGTAGACAATACAATGCTCCGGCGATACACAGGAGTAAGGTCAGGGCTTAAGTACACCAGCCCCGATCATCATAATGATTGCCGGTGCGAGAAAGTGATTATAGAGCGGATGGAAAGCAGGTGTGGATGATAGAGTGAGTAAGAGTGACAGAGTGTGTGAATGTGTGAACCTGGGCAGGGAAATGACAGATTGGAATTTACCAGTTCATAAATCAGGCAGTAAAGACGATATATGCAATTACCGCCCAATCTCTATTTTACCAGTCCTATCTAAGGTTCTTGAAAAAGTTGTAGCTACACAGCTGATAGACTACTTACAAGACAGTCAACTTCTTCATCCACATCAATTTGGTTTTAGACCAGGATACTCAACAGAAACAGCAAATTGTTGCCTTATTGAAAACGTCAAACAGTCCTTGGACAGGGGTAATGTGGTAGGAGCTGTTTTTCTAGATCTCAAAAAGGCTTTCGATACTGTAAACCACAGTTTGCTTTTATCCAAAATGGTATCTTTTAACTTCTCCCCAAATACATTAGAATGGTTTGCAGAACAGTGTGTAAAAGTTCACCAGGATAAATCCTCATTTTTAAACAACCGCATGGGTATCCCACAAGGGTCCATTCTTGGTCCTTTACTTTTCAGCATTTTTATTAATGACTTGCCGTTACACTGCTCAGCTGCAACATGCCAACTTTATGCAGATGATGCAGTTATTTACACAGCTGCCAAGACTCCAGCACAGGCTGCAGATGTACTGTCTACAAGTATGGTTGATGTCCAAGAGTGGCTCCTCAAGAACCATCTATTGCTGAACCTTCAGAAAACAGTCTCAATGTGCTTTTCAATCAAAAAATGTAACCTGCAACATTTTAAAGTTAATATACATGATCATGACATCAGTTTAGCTACAGAATTCAAATACCTTGGCATTGTACTAGATCCTCAACTCAAATTTAATCTTCATATAAAGAAAATTTCAAAAACAGTAAAAAAAAATCTGAACTGCTTTAAATTAATTAGATATTACATACCCTACGAAGCAGCTGCACTGTATATGCATTCTATGGTTTTTTCTCATATATCATACTGTTTGACAGTCTGGGCTCAAGCAGCCCCTTCCACAATAAGACATATAGGTTCATTATATAATCAAACCCTAAAAATCTTGGACAAAAAGCCCATTAGGTGGCATCACTGTAATGTTTTAAAAAAATACAACCTATTGAGTTTTGAGAGCTTCATTGACCTCTGTCTTCTGAAATTAACGTTCAAATGTTTCCATAAATCAGCACCCGAGCCACTTGCTGGTTTCGTCCAAAGACAGGACAGCAGCAGAGCCACCAGGAGTTCTGTTAACAATAACTGTAAAATATTCCACCGCAGAACCACATTTGGACAAACAGCTTTCTCTATAAAGGGCAGTCACATCTGGAACACAATGCCAAATGAAATTAAAATAATAACGGACTTTAAAACATTCACTAAAAATGTAAAAAACTGGCTGAAAAATAAACAAGAATGTACTCATGTATGAATTATTTGTCTGCAAAGTGAGAGTGAATGAAGGGAAGGAATAAATGTGTTTGTTTATAGTGAGTGACGGAGGGAGGAAGGCCTGAAATAGGCAAATGTGAGTTATGTTATATGTGTTAAATGTGAGTCAGGCTGTTATATTTGTGTATTTATAATATTTATAATATTTATGTTAAATGTGAGTCAGGCTGTTATATTTGTGTATTTATAATATTTATAATATTTATAATTGTGTATTTATAATTTTTCTGCATTGATGTATGTGGTTATTGTGTATATTTTTTATCTTGATTCTTTTTTCTAAAGCCCATCCAGGGACAAGAGTTGCAAATTAGCTAATAGCTATACACTCTATGTGCAACACATCAGATTGATTGTCTTTGATTAATTGTCTATGTTTATTGCACTGTCCCTGTCAAATAAACTAATCTACTACTACTACTACCTGTCAGAAACTGACAGAAGAGAGGGGAAGTGGCTACCAGAGGCAGAAGGCACAGATAAGGCATGGAAAGCCAAAGGTAGCATAAAACACAGATGATAAAGAACAGGAACCTGCCATGAAGCCTGAGCTGGGGAACCTCCAGCTTGGCTCATGGCAGAGCCCCCCTCTCTAGGGGTGGATACCAGACACCTAGGGTAATATCCAACGAAAAGAAAAAACCCTGCTCCCCCCTCCCCCACCAATGCCAACAGGAACAACAACATGAACCCAGGTGGGAGGTAGGGGGAACAGGAACGGAGGGAAAACCATGCCTCGCCTAGGGTCCACAATTAACCCCCCCAAGTCCAAAGATGTGGAAGCTCGGGAGGCCACCCAGAGTGCCAGGTCCAACAGGCAGTTCGGTGAGCAGGGTCCGGTTGCCTGCCAGAAAACACGAACCATCCTGCCCTGAGACTCAGTCCCTCAGGCGGTCGGCCCACACAGTAAAGCCATCAAGACCGGCGGGATAAAGCAGGAGGCAGCCTGCCCACCGGAAGGCTCACTGGAGGGTGACCAGACCATAGGGAGGGAACCCCCACTGTGTCGGACAGGGAGGCGGAAGGGGCCACGGCATCATCTGGAGGATCTACCACATCCTTGGTAATCCCAGCTTGGGACACAGCTGCACCCGCAGTGGACCCCAACTGGGCTGGCTCTGCTGCACCCATGGTGGACCCCAACTGGGCTGGCTCTGCTGCACCCGCAGTGGACCCTAACCGGGCCAGCTCTGCTGCACCCGCAGTGGACCCCAACCGGGCCAGCTCTGCTGCACCCGTGGTGACCTCTGGCTGAAGCTCTGCTGCACCCACGGTGACCTCCGGCTGAGGCTCTGCTGCACCCGTGGCGACCTCCGGCTGAGGCTCTACTGCACCCATGGTGACCTCCAGTTGACGGTCTGCAGCATCCTTGAGCAACCAACCTGGATCATCGGCAGCTCCAGGTGTAGTTGACCGCTCTCCGGCGACCCTAAGAGGAAGCTCAGAGACAGGGGAGAGAAAGACGTGGTCAGGGTGGCTGGCAGCGGCAGAGTCCGGCGGGGTGAGCCTGGGTCCAGTGATGAGCTGCCCCTGGCTCTCCTCACCTAGAGTCAGGCAAGATGGCTCAAAAACTGGCAGAAAAGAAGCTGTAGAGCGTACTTGCCTGAACTTGGGCTTCACTGCTGTCCAGGACTCCAACGTTCTAGGAAGTGCTGGCCCCTCAGGCTGGGAAGACGCTACACCCACAGAGGTCCCCGATTGGGACAGAACCCCTGCATCGACCTCCACTGGGGAAACTGGACTGTTGTTGACTCCAGCTGGTTGGACTGGATCAATGGAGACCCCTGGTGGTGGTAGGTCCCCCCTGGCGACCCTAGGAGGATGCTCAGGAATGGCAATAGATGGAAAGTGGTTAGGGTCGCCGGCAGCGGCGGAGCCAGTCGAGGAGGGTTCAGGTGCAGCTGAGGGCTGCCCCCGACTCTCCTCCCCAAGAGCCAGACAAGTTTGCTCTAATTCAGGAGATAGAGAAACAAACGAGAGCACTTGCCTGTACTCGGGCTCCACCGCCATCCAGGACTCCGTTGCTAACGTCTTAGGTCCAGCCTCCAGAAGACCCAGCTTGACGGGTGGCTCTGTTGCAATGGCTCGCGCAACAGGCGGGATGGTGACTGCAGTCTTGGGGCCCCCAGGTGATCTCCCCCATGTTGACGACTCAGCTGACGTGGCGTCTGAGGGGTGCCCCACCGCCGACCCTGGCATCAGATCCTCCAGGGCCTCGGACCTCTCCTCCGTCTGGCGACTTGGCTCGGGAGCCGAGCACACAGCTCACAGGAGCACACAGAGGGGGCACGGGGAGGATCGGTGAGGAGTTATAACATGCCGCTGGCGCTGAGAGCTCAGGGGACTACAGAACCTGAATCTCTTGGCCAGGGAACAGGCAAAATTGTTCATTAATAATAGAAAAATGAGAAGGAACTTGCCTATTCTCTTGGTGTTCAGTGTCTCCAGTGGCGTCAGGTGCACTTTTATCTCCCTCCGTGTCCACGGCTGCCCTGGGCTCCTCTATATGCAGAGGAGAAACCTCTAAAACAGGCACAGAAGGAGAAGACTTTGGGGAAAAAACTGCAGCCCCCACATTGGTGGAGGTAAAAGTTGTGGAGGAGGTGGCTACAGGCAACGCAGCAGCAGGAAATGGCGGCCCTGTTGCAGTATTCCCCTCCTCCGGTGAAAGAAGAGTTGCTGGCTGGATGATGGTACCATTCCTCTGGCGAGACCTCCGAGAACGGTGGAGATGAGAAAAAAGAGGCGTAGAGGAGCCTCCATGGTTGGAGCGTGCTTCATTCCAGACTGAGGCTCTGGTACACTAGGAGAGAGCTCCTCAAACTCCAAGGCTAATTCCGGGAGGAGCCACGGTTTCGCCTCCAGGAGGAGATCCGCTTCTGCCAACAACACCAGTCTGCGTTCCTCCATTTCCTCCGAGGATGGAGCAGGCCAGCGTTCGGGAGGAGTAGGTGGGGCTGTCGCGAGAGAGACTGGAGGCTTCTTGCAATGGGCGCGCTTCTTTCTTGTGGAGGACGGCTCTGGCATCGGGGCTTCTTCAGCCGGTCCTGCGAACAACAGGGAATACAGGGTATGGAGAATGTCCTTCGCCTCTGCATGATCTCAAAGACCAGGGAACACCTCCATTGCCCACGCAGCGGTATCCCAGCATTCCGAAAGCGCCTCCGGGGACATGGATGCCTGTGCCTGCGCCAGGCTGTCTTCCAGAAAAAACACTGCCTGCTGCTCCACCTCACACATAACGGCACTTGCTCCGACTCAGGTAGGTGAAAAACAGACAGATGAAAGAGCACACAACTTCACCGCTGGGCTTTCACTGGCCAGTGCATTCGGTCATAAGCATATACTTTACGCACGCATAAATGGAATAGACAAGCCCAATAGCAGGCGAAGAGAGTTTTAATAAGTGAGGAACCAGAACATATAACAATTATCCAACATAGGATTCCAAGAAACAGTTTGCAGCACAGCAGGTTAACACAGCTCAGCTCAGGTTAGGACTTAGGGAAAGGCAGTTCACATAAGGCCCCAGGGAAACACTGGCCGCTGGGGGAAACCAGAAATATAAACCAGGAAGCAGGATTTACATGGAAGTGTTGGAGCACAGCTGGGCTCTGGGACAAAACAACAGCAACCGTAGTCCAAAGGGAAAAGTCCGAACACCAGGAGTAGGCAGAGCAGAACACCTACTGTGTGCAGGGAGTAGACAATACAATGCACTGGCGATACACAGGAGTAAGGCCAGGGCTTAAGTACACCAGCCCTGATCATCACAATGATTGCCGGTGCGAGAAAGTGATTGTAGAGCGGATGGAAAGCAGGTGTGGATGATAGAGTGAGTAAGAGTGAGAGAGTGTGTGAATGTGTGAACCTGGGCAGGGAAATGACAGATTGGAATCACCTATCAGAAATTGACAAAAGAGAGGGGCAGTGGCTACCAGAGGCAGAAGGCACAGATAAGGCATGGAAAGCCAAAGGTAGCATAACACACAGATGATAAAGAACAGGAGCCCGCCATGAAGCTGGCTCATGACAGAATCAAAACCAAAAAAATAAACATAACAAAAAAAAAATGCTTTGTTCAAAAGGAGTGGGAAGAAGCCAACGCTTATATAGTCCCACCCCTTCTCCATACCCAATAAATTATATCATTCTAGTCATTATCCATCCCATAATTACATTCATTATACAATACCATAATATAAAATGTATCTTATAATTAAATTATGCAATAGAAATAATACAACAATGATAGTTTATAGTGACAATAATACCAACATCTAATAATAATTGTAATAATAAGTAAATCTCTCCCTTCATCATCCTTCAGCATGAGTGCAGCACCAAGGCCAGAAGTGCATGCATCAGCATGAATGAAGAAGAGGTGTTTAAAGTCTGGGAAACAAAGTACAGGTGCTGGTGTTATTGCGCCTTTCAGATGTTGCATGGCTGTTTGGTAATTATCGTCCCAGACAAATAGGGCATCATTTTTAATGAGTGCAAAGAGTGGCTCTGCATGTTTGGCATCACTCTATCACTCTATAAATATATTAAAGAAATCTCTGTGTGTCTGTATGTGTGTTTGTGAGTCTGTGTGTCTGTCACATTTATAGGACATCATAGGATGGCTTATGATGTCTGCCTGATGTCCTATGATACATCATAGGCCATCCTATGATCTCAGGCATCATAGGACTTGCAATGCCATCATAAAGATATTCTCGATGCCGTCATAAAGATATGATATACTGTATATATGACGGCACATAGACAGATAGGCATCATAGGACTCTCTATATGACGGCACATAGACAGATAGGCATCATAGGACTGTCTATATGAAGGCGCATAGACAGATAGGCATCATAGGACTTGCCATGCCGTCATAAAGATATGACGTCCATATGACGGCACATACTGTCACATTTATAGGACATCAGGCCATCCTATGATCTCAGGCATTATAGGACTCACGATGCCGTCATAAAGATATTTGCAATGCTGTCATAAAGATATGATGTCTATATGACGGCACATAGACAGATAGGCATCATAGGACTGTCTATATGATGGCACATACAGATAGGCATCATAGGACTTGTGATGCCGTCATAAAGATATGATGTCTCACGTTTATAGGACATCACACCTTCCTATGGTCTCAGGTATCATAGGACTCGCGATGCTGTCATAAGCACATAGACAGATAGGCATCATAGGACTGTCTACATGATGGCACATAGATAGGCATCATAGGACTCACAATGCCGTCATAAAGACATGATGTCTACATGACGGCACATAGCCTGTCACGTTTATATGACATCAGGCTATCCTATGATCTCAGGCATCATAGGACTTGCGATGCTGTCGTAAAGATATTTGCAATGCCGTCGTAAAGATATGATGTCTATATGATGGCACATAGACAGATTGGCATCATAGGACTTGCAATGCCGTCATAAAGATATTTGCAATGCTGTCATAAAGATATGATGTCTATATGACAGCACATAGACTGTCACGTTTATAGGACATCAGGCCGTCCTATGATTTCAGGCATCATAGGACTTGCAATGCCGTCATAAAGATATTCGCAATGCCGTCATAAAGATATGATGTCTATATGACAGCACATAGACAGGCATCATAGGACTGTCTATATGACGGCACATAGACAGGCATCATAGGACTCGAGATGCCATCATAAAGATATGATAAAGATATGATGTCTATATGACGGCACATAGACTGTCACATTTATGCAGGAGGAGACCCTTCAGCAACGGTCATGCAGAAATACTTGCTTATACTTTGTTTCTGCGGGCATGGACGGGTATGCACTAGTAGTCTTTCACAAAGTGACAGTAATAGCCTGTCAAGCTGAGGAACTGTCTCACTTGTTGAAGTTGGCACCTGAAATTCAATCACTGCCTTCACTTTATCAGGGTCAGGATGAATGCCAGATGGGGTCACACGGTAACCGAGGAATACAAGTTCACTGAGGCCGAACTGACACTCAGTTTCAGGGTAAGGCCAGCTGATTTCAGCCTGTCCAAGACTTCATGCATATCTGTCAGGTGCTGCTCAAAGGTTGGTGATGCTATGACAATGTCATTGAGGTAGACTGCACAAGACTTGTAAATAAGGCCAGCAAGAACTGTATTCATGAGCCTCTGAAATGCTGCTGGCACATTGCACAGGCCGAAGGGTAAGATAAGATAAGATAAGGATGTGGAGATGTGAGTATGACAAGGCAGAGTTCCCTCTCAAGTCAGCTTTATTCACATCACCATCGTCTCAAAGCAGTAAGAGAGCCACACAGGAAACTCTCGTCCTTAAATATCAAGACTCTTACAGTTCACACGTCACATGAATCACCTTGCATTATAAAGACAGTAACAATGCATCCTCTCTCCATGATATCACTTCCACTGTCTACAATGCATCCCTTCTTTAATCCTTTAATTAAACCCCCTACAGTCTCAGGCCTTGCATACCAAAGCTAAGATTCTTGCAGCTTCCTGTAATCACCAAGGAAGCCTCTTACTTTGTTCTGACCTAAAATGTGAGTCACAAAACAGGTCCCGTATGTGTGTCCACCACACAAAGCCCCCCCAACATTTTAGAAAAAACAGAACAAACAAGAAAATAACAACATGCATGCCGTGACAGTATCAATACACATCAGTCCATATGCTGTATAGGCTTCAGTCTCCTGCTGTATCTGCTGTAGCTGGGATTCAACGTCTCTGCGGCGCTGTCACGCTGGGGGTTTGCCGTCTGGGGGTGGAAACCTTTTGTCAGCACCTGTGGGTGTTCTGGGGAAACATTACTCTGTGAAGCCCCCCGCGGTGGTCTACCTCGCCGCGGGGCCCTCGCCAACAGCACCTGCTCATCTGCCACCACAAAAGCGGGTTTGAGTCTGTTTATGCCAACTTTCTCTTTCCTACCCCCCAAATCTAGCAAAAACTGCTTGTCCCCTGTTTCTAGCACTCTGAACGGTCCGTCATAAGGCGGTCGCAGCGGGGTTCGGTGCGCATCGTGTCTGACAAAAACAAACTCTGCATTCTTCAAAGTTTTAGGCACAAAAATGCGCGGAAAACTGTGGTGCGCAGGGCCGGGCAGCGTGCTTGATTCTATATTACTCCGCAACAGCTGAGACGGGGATGCGTCTGGTGCAGGGTTATCTAGGAGAAACTCCCCAGGCAGCCGGAGTGGCTGCGCAAACACGAGCTCCACTGGGGAGGCTTCTAAGTCCTCTTTAGGCGCAGAACGAAACCCCAATAACACCCACGGTAACTTGTCTACCCAATTTGAATCCGTCAGTGACGCTCTGAGAGCTGCTTTCAATGACCTATGAAAACGCTCACATAACCCGTTAGCCTGCGGATTGTACGCGGTTGTGTGGTGAATTGTGACACCCAGGCTGCGGGCCATTGTCGACCAAAGCTCAGACACAAATTGAGGGCCTCTGTCGGACGTAATGTCCGACGGAACGCCGAAACGCGCCACCCAAGCTGTTAAAAACGCGCGCGCCACCTTCTCGGCCGTGGTTGATGCCAGCGGGACCACTACAGGCCAGCGCGTGGTGCGGTCCACCATTGTCAGAAGGTGTGTGCACCCTTGTGACAGCGGGAGGGGGCCCACGAGGTCCACATGAACGTGATCGAACCTCTTGGCCGGAATGTGAAACGGCTCCAAAGGAGCCTTCGTGTGCCTGTGTACTTTGGCTCGTTGACACGCCGTGCAGGCTGCTGCCCACTCTTTAACCTGTTTGCGAAGGCTCGGCCACACAAATTTTTCTCCTACCATTTTGACCGACGCGCGCACTCCCGGGTGCGCCAAAGAATGAATCGAGTCAAAAACGCGGCGGCGCCAAGCGACCGGTACTGCTGGACACGGCCGTCCGGTGGAGACATCGCAGATTAGGGGGGGCATACCGTCTTGCAGCACCCTGCTCTCCAGCCTTAACCCTGTTGGTCCAGAATGAAGCGCGCGCACATCCGCGTCACTAACCTGCTCCGCGGCCATGGCTGCGTAATCTACTCCTATGCTGACTGGGGCCGCCACAGCGCGCGAGAGGCAATCTGCCACTACATTCAGTTTGCCCACCACATGCCGAATATCAGTGGTAAACTCTGATAGAGCAGCCAGCTGTCTCTGTTGCCGGCCTGACCACGGTTCGGAAACCTTGGCCATTGCGAATGTTAGCGGTTTGTGGTCAACAAACGCGGTGAAAGAGCGTCCTTCTAGCCAGAACTGAAAGTGGCGGATGGCCAAATGGAGAGCCAGCAGCTCCCTGTCGAACGCGCTTTATTTACGTTCGCTATCACGCAAGGTCCTGCTGAAAAATGCGAGGGGCTGCCAAACCCCGGCTACATGTTGCTCTACGACCGCCCCTATGGCCACATCTGATGCGTCAGTGGTGAGCGCTATGCGGGCCATTGGGTCTAGGTGTGCCAACAACGCAGCCTTTGCCAAGGCTGCTTTCACCTCCGAGAACGCTTGGTCCCGCTCCGGGGACCACTCGACCTTATCCGCGGGTTTCTTTTTTTTGAGCGCGGCATACAGCGGCTGCATGAGCTGCGCCGCGCGGGGGAGAAAACGGTTATAAAAATTCACCATTCCCAAAAACTCCTGCAACACCCTGACTGACTGCGGCCGGGGAAAGTCTGCCACCGCGCGCACTTTGTCAGGAAGCGGAACTGCTCCTTTTGGGGAGACGCAGTGTCCTAAAAAATCGATCTGCGCCACCCCGAACTGACACTTCGCTGGGTTGAATATTAACCAGTGATCTCCCAACCTTCGGAAAACAGTGGCCAGGTGTTTTTCGTGTTCGTCTTCGGACGCGCTGGCTACTAAAATATCGTCCAAGTAGACGAACACGGAAGGGAGATCGCGAAGCACTGCGTCCATCATGCGTTGGAACGTCTGAGCAGCCCCTTTAAGTCTGAATGGCATGCGTAAAAACTCGAATAGCCCAAACGGAGTTATTACCGCTGTTTTGGGTATGTCCTCAGCGTGCACTGGGACTTGGTGGTAACCGCGGACCAAGTCTATTTTAGAAAAAACGCGTGCCCCTGCCAAATGAACGAAAAAATCTTGGATATGTGGGATTGGGTAGCGGTCGTGCGCTGTAGCGTTGTTTAACCTGCAGAAATCCCCGCAAGGTCGCCATGATCCTTCAACTTTCAGGACCATGTGCAGCGGGGAAGCCCAAGGACTGTTTGAACGTCTGATAATGCCCAACCTCTCCAGGTTGGTGAACTCCTCGCGTGCTATGGCCATTTTAACTGCGTCCAAGCGCCGAGCTTTTGCAAAAACGGGCGGTCCGATAGTGGTAATAAAATGCTCCACCCCGTGTTTAGCGACTGTTGCCGAAAATGTGGAGACCGTGAGTGCTGGGAACTGAGTGAGCAGTGTGTGGAACTTACCGCTGACAGCTGTGACGTTGGCTTGTGCTGTTGGCGGGGCCACTCGCGCTGTACAGGGGATAGAATCAAAAGACATTGCATTAACCAGGCGCCTGTTAGCGAGATCAACCAACAAACCATGTGAGCACAAAAAATCAGCCCCCAACATATTGAAATTTACTGCTGCTACAACAAAAGTCCACTCAAATGTACGGCCATGTAGAGACAGAAGCAGAGTCTTCTCACCAAAGGTCTTAATCTCCGAGCCGTTCGCTGCTGTCACCCGGGGACCTCCGGAACCCGCTAGTCTGTCCGCGTAGGAAGGTGTGATGAAACTCAACTGGGAGCCTGTGTCGATGAGGAACGGCCTCCCCGAGCGTGCGTCCGACAAGTAGAGCAGCTTGTTCTCCTCCCCGAGGGCCGCGGCTGCTACTGACCCCCGGTCTTGGCGTTTCCCGAACGCCCGAACTGGCACGGTGGTACACACTTGCGTGCCCTCTCTGCGAAATGGCGATGGTACAAACAAAGGACGTCCGATCCGCGTTCCCTGGCCCCTGCCGCCTCCGTCGTCGGTGAGTCTGGCACTGCTGCCTCTGGCCTCCTGTCGTCTCCGGTCGTCGCGCCGAGTTCCGCTGCAGCGGGAGTGGCTGCGCACCACTTGGTGGCGTTGACAATCTGCTGTGCCTCTCGGCCCAGCGCGCGGTAGTCCCATAGGGCCAACAGTGGCGAACTGGCCAGGGTCGCTCTCGCTGCTGACGGTAGAGTCCTGAGGAAGAGGTGGGTGAAAATGAAGTGATCATCGTCAGAGTCTTTCAACCTCAACAACTTCTCCATCAGGCTCGCGGGCATGTCGTTTTCCCCCTCCGTCAGCGCCAGGAGCCTCTCTGCTTGCTCCTCCGCCGAGGGGGTGAATTGCTGGATGAGTGCAGCCTTCAACGTACTGTATTTGTCGCTGTCCGGCGGCTGGTCAATCAGGCTCTCCACATGCTGGGCCGTGTTGTTGTCCAGCTTTGCGACTACGTGGTAGAATTTCGTGGCGTCTACCGATATTCCCCGGAGGTTGAACTGCGCCTCAACCGCGTTGAACCAGGAGCGCGGATTGTTCTGCCAGAAGTCCGGTAGCTGGACTGTAGCGGCATTCGCTTGGTTGGGGGCTCCTGACGAGGCTGGCCCGGGGGAATTCTCCTCTTGCATGATACGTCTCGGGTCACCAGTGTGGAGATGTGAGAATGACGAGGCAGAGTTCTCTCTCAAGTCAGCTTTATTCACATCACCATCGTCTCAAAGCAGTAAGAGAGCCACACAGGAAACTCTCGTCCTTAAATATCAAGACTCTTACAGTTCACACGTCACATGAATCACCTTGCATTATAAAGACAGTAACAATGCATCCTGGGACTTCCGGGAAGATGGCGGAGAGACATAACACTTAAACAAAGAGCTCTCCCTAGCCGGATTAAAAATCATCGGTAAATGGCCAACTCGACATAAACGAATCAATAAACTAAGGGATGAAAACACGAAGGAACCGGGCACAAGGACAAAAACAGGGTAAAATTGAAGAATTCCTCTCCAACAACGCAGGAAAAAAACGCTGAACGCAAAGCCCAAAAAAACGAGATGTCTACAGCAGAGAAAATGGAGGACACCAGACTCGACAACATGAACGCTGGCATCGCCAGTTTGGGTGAAGAGTTAAGAGAATTCAAGTGACAGCTACAACAGGATTTAGCGGCTCTTAAGGAGGAACTGAAAAAAAGAAATTAAGGAGGAAATCATGGACCTCCGAAGAGAAATGGAGCGTAAATTAACGGAAAACATGGAGGAGCTGCGCTCCCAGCGGGCGTGTATGACAGAAGCGCAGACCCGAATTTCGGAACTAGAAGATTGGAAAAGCGAGGCAAACGAACAACTACAGACCCTGACGACGCAAACGCAGAGGATGCAGGAGAAAATAAACGACTTGGAGAGCAGATCCCGACGAAGCAATATGCGCATCTTTGGAATTCCGGAGGGCATTGAAGGCAACTCGATGACAAAATTCATGGATCAGTTCTTAAAAAAAGAACTGGAAATACCCGGAGAAACGGATCTGCAGATTCAACGGGCGCACAGAACACCGACACAGAACCCGAAAACAAACTCTCCACCCAGGTCAGTTGTGGTAAACTTTGTGAAATATGACATAAAGGAAAGAATCCTGACGCAAGCATGGAAAAAAAAGATACGAATCGGCGACAAACAGGTATTTTTTGACCATGACTACCCGACAGAAATCGTGCAGCAGCGGAAGAAATATGCCAACATTAAAAAAACGCTGAAAGAGAAAAAAATTAGATTCCAAACGCCGCTAACGAAAATGAGGATTCATTGGGAGGAAGGCACAAGAACCTACAACACGGCCAAAGAGGCAGCGCGGGATATGATGGAGCGGGGCCTTGAGGTGAGCGTGCCGACGGAGACGGCTGGAGCAGCGGCGGCCCTGAACGCACCACGACAGACGGAGTGGAGACGAGTGAACGGCGGAAGAAGGGGGAGAGATGTAGAGCAGCGGGCCCAGGACAAGCTACAAGGCTTTCAACTGAAAGCCTAGATCATAACAAAGATTAAGAAAGGCACAGAAGAAATGAAGGCCAAGAAGACAAGGTAAAAGAGAAACAGACGGCTAGGAGAGGTTTAAGTGATATTTGTTGGACATTTCTAGACTTATGACTATTACTTTGATAGTAATTAGAAGTCTAGGGAGGGCCCTTCACTCTGTGAAGACAAACCCCCCACCCACCAACAGGGTCCAGTGGGCAGAAGAAAGGCCCAAAGTACGGAGGTCGAGTTTTTTTAATGTGTTTTTATATAAATATGTGTTATTTTTGTTGTTAAAGGGGCTAGGAGCACAAGTTAAAAAAATGGAAAAACATGAATATGGGTAAAAATCTTAAGATAATGACACTAAACGTGAATGGTCTGAACTCACCTGTTAAAAGGGAAAGAATAATAAGAAAATTCAAGAAGGAAAAAGCTGAAATTATATTTATGCAAGAGACACATTTGAGCAAGGCAGAACATGTGAAACTAAAGAGATTTGGCTATAAGAACTCCTACTACAGTTCATTTAAGGGAGGAGCAAAAAGGGGGGTTATGATACTAATCTCAAACAAAATACAATTTGAAAGTGAACAGGAAATCCAGGATAAAGAAGGCAGGTATGTAATAATAAAGGGAAGAATAGATGGTATGCAGATTACATTAGTGAACATCTATGCCCCACCAGAAAGTGACAAGGGTTTTTTTCAACATCTGTTTGATCTCATAGCAACACACAGTGAAGGAGTCCTAATTTGTGGAGGAGACTTAAATGCTGTCATGGATCATGAAGTTGACACAACAAGTGTTAAGAAGACAAAAAAACATGTAACAAAGTTCATAAGAACCTCACTGGCAGAAATGGGTATGGTAGACATATGGAGGGACCTACACCCACTCGAAAAAGACTATACACATTATTCAGCAGCCCATAAAGTACACTCTAGAATAGATTACTTCCTTATGAATAAAGGTGACAGACACAGGGTGAGAAATTGTTGGATTGGAGGGGCAGAAATATCAGATCATAATCCTATATACATGGAAATATATTTAAACAATAGAAAACGACAAACAACATGGAAACTTAACGTAGGACTGTTAAATGATGAGAAAATGAAAGAAAGAATAAAAATAAACAAACGAATATATCCAAGAGAATGACAATGAAGAAGTGGACCCAACAATACTATGGGACGCACTAAAAGCCGTGTTAAGGGGTAAATTAATTGTTGAAACAGGAAAAGCAAATAAGACTAAACTGGAAGCGTATGAACAAAGATGTGAGAGACTGAGGGAATTAGAACGTAAACATCAAAGCACAAATGATCCAAAAATATATCAAGAAATTAAAGAAGAAAAAACAAAGATAAAAGAAACACAAATGGATGAAATTGAAAGGAAAAATAGATATCTAAAGCAAAAATATTATGAAACGGGGCCAAAAGCCACAAAACTGCTGGCAAAACGGTTAAGAAAACAACAAACAATGAATAATATATACAAGATTAAAGACCCCACCACAAATAAAACCACAGTTAACCCAGAAAACATCGAAGAAATTTTCCATAATTTCTACCAAGAACTATACTCGCAACCTGAAGAAACAAATACTAAAGATATCAAAAAATTTCTAGACACATTGGACTTGCCATCAATAGGAAATCAACAAAATGAAAAACTAACAGCAGAAATAACAACACAAGAGATCAGAGATGTGATTAAGTCACTTAAAAATGGTAAATCACCAGGTAGTGATGGATACCCATCTGAGTTTTATAAACTGTTTATAGAAGAACTCATGCCACAACTCCTAGAGTCATTTAATTGGACGTTGAACAACAACAAAATACCTCCATCATGGAACGAAGCAATCATTTCAGTTATTTTAAAACCAGGGAAAGATAAAGAACAATGCGGAAACTATAGACCAATCTCTTTATTAAATGTAGATTATAAAATATACACAACAATTATATGTAAACGAATAAAGACATTCTTGACGGAATTGATAGAAGATGATCAAACTGGATTCATAGAGGGACGCCAAACACATGACAATATCAGGAGAACAATACATATAATTAACCAAATACATAAAGAAAAGAAAAGCGCAGTAATAATGAGTTTAGACGCAGAAAAAGCATTTGACAGGGTTAACTGGAAATTCCTATATAGTGTACTGGAGCGCTTTGGATTTAACGAAAAATCAGTACAATGCATAAGGACGCTATATCAAGAACCTGTGGCAAGAATCAAGATAAACGGTAGCTTAACAGACAAAGTAAATATACAAAGATCAACTAGGCAGGGATGCTGCTTATCGCCCACCTTGTTTGCTCTGTTCATAGAACCATTGGCTCAAGCGATACGACAAAATAAGAAATTAAAAGGTGTAACAATAAAGGGGGCGGAACACAAGATTGGGCTATTTGCAGACGATATTATAGTTTACCTTGAACAACCAGATAAATCAATAATGGAAATGATGAACTTGATAGAAAATTTTGGAAAATTATCAGGATACAAGATAAACATAACAAAAACACAAATACTGACATTCCACTATAACCCTCTAAACCAGATAACTGATAAGATCAAACTAAACTGGAACCAAAAAGAAATAAAATACCTTGGAGTGAACATACCTAAAGACCTAAGCAAAATATATAAAGCAAACTATGATAGGTTGGAACAAGAAATAAAAAAAGATATTGATAGATGGTCAATCTTAAATATGGATCTGAATTCAAAAATTGAGACAGTCATAATCAGCATACAACCTAGATTACTTTACCTCTTCCAGGCTATACCAACAGAGATTCCAGATGCCCAATTCTCAAAGTGGGACAGGATGATATCGAGATTTGTTTGGGGAGGTAAAAAACCAAGAATGAAATATAAAACCCTCCAATTACCAAAAGAGAAAGGAGGCATGGGCCTACCGAGTCTAAAGGAATATTACTACTCAGCACAAATAAGATATATCATATGTTGGTGCGACGAGGGATATGAGGCAAAATGGAAAGAAATGGAAAAGGAAATTGAGGGACTCCCAGTACAAAGCATAATAGGGGATAAAGATGCATATAAGCAAATCAAACAAATAGACCCAATCACTAAATTTACTTTAGAACTGTGGTATAAAATAGTACAAAAATATAATATAAGGGAAGACATAAAGCTATTGAAATGGGTAGCATTTGACAGTCAGTTTGAACCGGCAAAACAAAATAGGGGATACAAAAATCTAGTGAACAAGGGAATCACAGCATGGGGCAATATCGGAAAAAAAGATCTCGGGAGCTTTGTAAATATCAGGAGAAAATTTAAATTAGAAAGATCGGAATTTTTCAGATATCTGCAGATGAGAGATTACTATATGAAGAAGATTAGGCATAACCTCCAAACAGATGTGAACGAGATTGTACAACTTATTTTAAGCTCATATGCAGGAAATAAAATAAGAATTATTTCAAAACTATATCAGAAACTTATGACAAACAATCATACAAGTAACTATATAAAGGAGAAATGGGAGAAAGAGCTCAATTTAAACATAACAGAAGAAAGCTGGCAGGAAATATGGAAAACACAACACACATCAACAAATTCAAGGGCATGGAGGGAATTTGGATGGAAAAACCTGATTCGCTTTTTCATTACACCACAGATTCAAGGAAAATATACAAATACCCAATCTTTATGCTGGAGGGGATGTGGGGCTCAAAATGCAGACCACTCACATATGTTTTGGAAATGCTACAAAATATCATCATTTTGGAAATCTATGCATGTGACAATACAGAGGATATTAGGATATAATATACCAATGAACTGTAACCTGATGTACTTATGTGATCTTAAAAAAGACAATGTTATACAGGCTGAGGACAGATATCTAGTTAAAATCTTGTTGATTGCATGTAAAAAAAACTATCACAAAAAAATGGCGATCAGAAGTTCTTCCTGACCAAGAACAATGGACTGACATTGTTGAGGACATACATATGATGGAAAAACTAACATATCGATGAAGAATGCAAGAATGAATATGGGAGAAAAAATGGCGGAAATGGACACACTACAAAGTGCAACAACGAGGCAGAAATTGAAAGAATAACCAAAGACACTGAAAAAACCAGAAGAATTAAGAGATGGAAACTAAAAACTTGATGCTCCAACATTTGTCCCCCCCCCTTTTATTTATTTATTTTTTTTTTTTCCTCTTTTTCCCTACCCTAACCCCTTTGTTTTTTAAATGTAGAATGTGATCTGAATGCATTATATATGATGAAAAATGAATAAAAATCTAAGTTACAAAAAAAAACAATGCATCCTCTCTCCATGATATCATTTCCACTGTCTACAATGCATCCCTTCTTTAATCCTTTAATTAAACCCCCTACAGTCTCAGGCCTTGCATACCAAAGCTAAGATTCTTGCAGCTTCCTGTAATCACCAAGGAAGCCTCTTAGTTTGTTCTGACCTAAAATGTGAGTCACAAAACAGGTCCCGTATGTGTGTCCACCACAAGGATAAGATAAGCCTTTATTAGTCCCACAATGGGGAAATTCCAGGATTGCAACAGCAAAGGGATAGCAACACTCAGAGCAATAATTTAGAAGATAAGAAAATAAGAGCAGTGAATATACATATGTACACATAAATATATAAATATATATACAAAGTGTGGAGCATTGTAGCTAGATGGACTAAACAGCATAACCATCTATTTAGTTACCCTACATGGTATGAATATGTACCCATACATATTGTAACCCTCCATAGTGACTGATATTGTCCTAGTTGTATACTGGAGGGGACCATTTATGTAAGTCTGTTGCATCTTTTGCATTCAATACTATTAGGTCATCATGTTTTTTTTTTTGCCATCTCTGCGAGCAGCCCTGCTTAGATTATACAGTCTGACAGCCGTAGGTAGGAAGGACCTGCGAAACCTCTCGGTCGCACACCTAGGATGATGTAGTCTACTGCTAAATGAACTCCTCAGTGCGTTCAGTATGTCCTGCATAGGGTTGTGTAGCTGTCACAGTGAAAAGGTTTATGTATTTTTGGTTCTTTTTCTGGAATGTTTGTTTATGGGTGTGTGCGCCAGTGTTTCGGACGTTAGCGGTGTCCTTTTCTCCGCCTTCAGTCCCTCCATATCGCGGCGCATATGTGCTCGTGCTGCCAAGCTCGCGGGTGAGTCGGAGAGCTCGTGAAGGGGGCTCGTGCAGGTGTCTCGCCCCGCCTATCAGCGCTATTGTGTGAGCGAGTGTCGGAGAGAGGACGGAGTGTTTTTCCTGCAGGCAGCCGGACTGTTAAATGTTCTCCATGTTTGTGAGGAAACAGCGGCGGACCCGGACGATATGCAAATATGGGTGGTAGGCATGCGCTGTTCACATGCCTGATTAGAAGAGTCACACGGCTGCTGGAGGCTGTCCACAATCAGATGCGGAGAGAGGACTTTGGGAAATTTGTGACATGACTAACAACTCCTAAATTCTAGGCAGAAGGCGCACACGGTATGTGATTATTTTTGTTTATGAACATTTGTTAAGTGTTATAATTTATTTTGCATTCATGTGTTTTATGTCTGTATTTTTAGTTTTTCACGGTGTTTAAGGGCGAAGATTTGCTGTGACAAAATAAACAAAAAACTTGTCAACATCAGTTGGAGCGTGGTTTTCTGACCTAGAAGAAGACTTTGGGAGCGGTTATAGGTTGGACTTGGACTCCAGCAGAGATGACAGTTTAGCCACCATCCTTCTCTCTCCTATCTCCTCCACTGGGTCAAGGCGTTGTCCCAGGACAGAGATAGCTTTCTTGATCTCATTAGTTTGTTCAGTCTCTTCCTATCGGCTGCTGTAATGCCGTTGCCCCAGCAGACCACTCCAAAAGTGATGGTTGATGCCACCACCGTGTCGTAGAATGTCTTCAAGAGCAACCCTTGTACACCAAAAGACCTGAGCCTCCTCAGTAGGAACAGCCTGCGCTGTCCCTTCTTGTAGAGTGCGTCGGTATTGTGTGACCAGTCTAGTTTATTGTTCAGATGAACACCCAGGTACTTGTAGGATGTCACCATCTCAATGTCTGTTTCCTGGATGTTTACTGGTGCTGTGAGGGGTTGTCCTTGCCTGCAGCAGTCCACCACCAGCTCCTTAGTTTTCCTCACGTTGATCTGAAGGCAGTTCCGATGGCACCAGTCCACGAAGTCCTGGATAAGGCCTCTGCACTCAGCTTCATCTCCGTTGGAGATGAGGCCGACGATCGCAGAGTCGTCAGAGAACTTCTGTACATGGCAGTGTGTTGTGTTGTGTGAGAAGTCCGCAGTATAAAGGGTGAACAGGAAGGGAGCCAAAACCGTTCCCTGGGGGGCCCCCGTGCTGCCGATAATCGTGTCGGACACACAATCCCGGGTTCTCACAAACTGTGACCGGTTAGTGAGGTAGTCCAGGATCCATGATGACAGGTGCTGGTCCACCCCTGCGCACAGCAGCTTGTCCTTCAGGATCATCGGTTGGATGGTGCTGAAAGCACTGGAGAAGTCAAAGAACATGATCCTCACCGCATTCCCGGGCTTCTCCAGGGAATGGTGAAGGAGGAAGATCACTGCATTCTCCACCCCAATGCCATGCTGGTAGGCGAACTGGAGTGGATCCATTGCTGGTCCCACCAGGGGGCGGAGGTGAGCAAGGAGCAGTCTCTCCAGGGTCTTCATCATGTGAGATGTCAGGGCCACTGGTCTGTAGCTGTTCAGGTCTTTGGGGTGGGAAGTCTTTGGTACAGGTACCACACAAGATGTTTTCCACAACTGTGGTACCCTCCCCAGCTTCAGGCTCAGGTTGAAGATGTACTCCACAATCCCACACTGCTGGTCTGTGCAAGACTTGAGGAGCTTCACGCTGATGCCGTCCGGTCCCGAGGCCTTCCTCGCCTTGATCTTCCTCAGCTCCGTCCTCACCTGGGTCTTAGTGAGGGTCAGGTTGGGGGGCTGTGTGCTGGGAGTGGGGGGGTGTTGGTGGAGTGGGGTGTGGATAGCAGGTCTCGATGACATTAGAGGCAGCAGTGTTTGGTGTGCAGTCGGGGGGGACAGCGGTTGGTCAAATAATGATAATAAATGATGATAAATGATAATAAATGGTCAAATAATAATCCCCTATTTACAAATTTTAAATCTCCCCTATGACTCACCATCATATGCTTCCTTCCTGCTGGTGTCCTTTAAAAGGCATTCAACCTCTGACAGAGTCTTTTGCTCGGACACCCTCAGGAAGCATGTTGGCAAAGGTATGTGAATTAATAATTATCAATTGTTTACCCCAAATAATTAACCTTACAATTTTCTCACAAAGGCATTCAATTAGTCAAAGACAGATCAGAATCAGAATCAGAATCAGAATCAGAATCAGAATCAGCTTTATTGCCAAGTATATTTACAAGTAAACAAGTAAACACACAAGGAATTTGACTTGACATAAGACGCGCACGTTAGGCGCATCCAATGACGCGTCGCCATACAAGGCGCCTGTCAACAGTGGAGGTAAAGAGGGGGGGGGGGGGGGGAGGGGGAGGAAAACACAATAGGAGAGAGAAAAAACATGGTAATCAGAATAAACGCTCATATGTGAGCCAAATTTTGACTACACAGAAAAAAACCCTCATGCATTAGCATACAATAGAATTCACAAGACACAAGACACAAGAGAGCAGTGTACAGTATCTTTAATCAGTTCATGAATCAATGTGTGTGCGGTGTTGAGCAGTGTTGATGATAATAAGAGAGACCCAAGGACCCTTGGCAGAAGATGTTTTGTCTGTCTGGCGCCCAGTCTTATCTGGCGCTGCAGCTGGCTGTCCAAGGCCTTGTGCTCATGATTTTGAAAAAAACACAGACTGCAGACAGCCAGGAGGAATTTTCATGGGGAATAATAATGCCAAATAGGACTGATCACAGAGAAGACTTGTATTTCTTCTGTAGATTCAGTACATTAATCCTTCGCGCAGCTTTGAATTCGTCGTGGAAAGACCTGAGCGAACCCATGATGTAATCCACCTTACGAGACAGTTCTCCAGTAGTCGCTATCAGGGTCTTCTCCAGTTTTTCAATTTGATAGATGCACCTCGCCTGGCCAACATTTTGATAGGTTGAATCCATCTTCAGCAATTTGCAGTAAACCAAGACAATTCCCGTCCCAATCAGAATTATCCCAATCACCAGTATTACGAAGATAAACAAATCTTCAATATCTTCGATAGAGAGATTAGAGAGACACAGCATTCTCCAAATACCTGTGTCACGTAAATAGCCCGCTGGAGCCGTTCCTGCGGGGCAGGCAGCTTCCCCCGGAGCACTTTTCCTTGTTGAAAAAATGGTGTCAATTGTGTTCAAAGCCCAGCTTATTAACTCCATAATTTCTTTTCGGCGGTCGCAGTTAGACGCAGACAGACGACAGCAAGCTGGGATCCAGTAGTTAGGAGGGGAAGAAAAAATCAGCAGGAGAGAAGAAAAAAGCGTCTGCTCTCTTGGGAGGGCGGAAGTAATACAGATACAATAATGTGCACTTTACAAACAATCAAATTAACATTTACAATACTACACAAATAATACAATCACATATATAATAGACCATAACAGTGGTGACACCTCATCGTCACATTTCCTCCCCCCTTTCCCGAGAGTACAGTACTCTAAGAGTCATGTACTCTTGAGAGGTTATCTGCCACAAGGTTGGTCTTCCCTGCCACATACCGAACAGTAAAATCATACGGTTGAAGGGACACATACCACCCTGTGAGACGACTGTTCACGTCCTTCATCCTGTCCAACCACTGTAAGGCCCAATGATCTGTCTTCAACACAAAATGATGCCCCAATAAATAGTATCTCAGAGACCCTATTGCCCATTTCATGGCAAGACATTCTTTTTCTATTGTAGAGTATCTTGTCTCCCGGTCCAACAATTTACGGCTCAAGAACAGTACTGGGTGTCTCTCTCCCCTCTCCTCCTGGAGAAGTACTGCTCCAATGCCAACTCCTGAAGCATCTGTCTGCAAAATAAATGGACGAGCAAAATCTGGACTGTAGAGAACCTTCTCCCCAGAAATAGCCCTCTTCAGATCCTCAAAAGCTCTATCACATTCCTCTGTCCATTTTACCCTATTAGGTGCTGAGGCCTTAGTGAGGTCAGTCAACACTGCTGCTCTTTCAGCGAAGTGGGGAATAAACTTGCTGTACCATCCTACCATTCCCATAAATGATCGTACCTTCTTCTTAGTGGTGGGCACAGGATAGGTCCGGATGGCATCCACTTTACCTACTCGTGGTCTAATGACCCCCTGACCAACCACATGTCCCAGGTACTCCACCTGCTGCTGTCCGAACGCACATTTGCGTGGATTGATTGTCAGTCCTGCCCTCTTAATTAACTGAAGGACCTGCCCAAGGTGTACCAAATGTTCTTCCCAGGTCTGACTATAGATGACCACATCATCCAGATAGGCAGCCGCAAAATTTGATACCCTTCTTAACACTTGGTCCATAAGCCGCTGAAAAGTTGCAGGTGCCCCCTGAAGGCCAAATGGCATGACCCTAAACTGGAAACTGCCATAGGGTGTTTTAAAGGCTGTAAGTTCTTTTGTTTCCGGTGCCAATGCCACCTGCCAATACCCCTTGCATAGGTCCAGTGTAGAAATAAACCTAGCCCTGCCCACTTTCTCTAACAGTTCATCAATCCGGGGCATGGGGTATGACTCAAACTTGGACACTGAATTGAGATATCTAAAGTCAATACAGAATCTCAAAGAGCCGTCCTTTTTGGGTACCAGCACAATCGGGCTACACCACTCACTGACTGACTCCTCGATCACTCCCAGCTGCAACATCAGATCAATCTCCTGCTTCATCTTTGGAACCAATCACTCCGGGATCCTGTAAGATTTCCTACGTGGAACAGCTTCTTCTTTCAAATAAACTCTATGACGTACCAATGTGGTGAAACCAGGTCTCTCCTGAAACAATTCTGGATCTAACAGTGCCTCTAACTCTCTCTGCTGATCCACCTGCAAATGAGACACATGAAACAAACACGGCTCTGTCACATTTGTGGGAAAGGACTGTTCTCTCTCCTCATCCACTTCCGTCACGCAAATGAGGAGCTGATGTGTCTCCTGAAAAACAGGTTGCTGCTGATGATGACCAGGCTGCTGAAACTCTTTCAATAAGTTAATGTGGAAGGTCTGATGTTTTACCTTCCTGTCAGGCATATATAGTTCGTATGTCACTGAACTTAGTTTTTTCGAGATTTCATACGGCCCCTGCCATTGAGCCAACAGCTTACTGTCACACGAGGGCAGCAATAACAGAACCTGCTGACTTGGGTGAAAAACCCTTTTTCTGGCCTTCTTGTCATACCAAATTTTTTGTTTGGCCTGCGCCGTCCTCATGTGCTCCTGAGCCAAAGCAGTCATTTGATCCAGTTTCTCTCTCATCTTAATGACATAAGAGACCACATTGTCCTGATCACTCGGTGGACTCTCCCAGTGCTCCTTTAATAAGTCCAATGGGCCCCTCACCTGACGCATGACCGGAGGTTATCTGTGTACTAGGGGTTTGTACACCGGCAGGAGAAGAACCAAGTTGTGATCCGATCTCCCCAGTGGGGGGAGTGGTGATGAGGTGTACGCCTCCTTAGTGTTTGCATAGAATAAATCCAGTGTTTTATTGTCTTTAGTGTGGCATGTGACATACTGGGTGAACGTGGGCAGAATGGGGGGCAGTGAAATATGGTTGAAATCACCTGAGATGAGGAGAAGAGCATCTGGGTGTTCTGTCAGCAGCCTGCCAGTTACTGAGTGAATGGCGTCACACGTTGTCCCAGCGTTCGCCGTCGGATTTGCATAAATAACAATGCAGATCACGTGTGAGTATTCCCTCGGGAGATAGGTAGGCCGCATGCTAACAGCTAGCAACTCAATGTCTTTGCTGCAGTGTTGTTGTTTAACCGTGATATGTCCCGGTCTGCACCAGCTGTTATTGACATACATTATCACTCTTCCGCCCCTTGCCTTCCCACTGTCTGGTGTCCGGTCTGCCCGTATTGCGTGGAAACCCTCCATTTCGATGTTAGCATCTGTTGCTAGTTCTGTTAGCAAATGGTAGGACTCTGAATTGGAACAGGGCACAGTGTGTGATAAAGGCAGTCTTTGGTTTGGACTCCTCAGTAACTGCCACTTGCCAGTAACCTCATGCAAGGTCTAGGGTGGTGAGAAGTTTTCCTCTTGACAAAAAGTCGAGGGACTCATCAACACGTGGCAGGGGATATGAGTCTTTTACAGTAAGTTGATTGAGACCTCTAAAGTTTACACAAAATTGTAACTCATGTGGTGATCTGTTTACAGTGACCATGGGTGTGGCCCAGGGCCCTGATGCAGGTTCAGTGATTCCCTCCATTATATTTTTTGCACTTGTTCCTCAATGATTTGCTTTTTGGCTGGGGAGGTGAGATAAGGGGGGAGGTTGACAGGTTTTGAGTCTTTTGTGATGATTATATGTTCAGCCAAGGAGGTGCGGCCAAGGTGACCATTGAACAGTTCAGCACAGGAGTTGAGCAAGTTTAGCAGCTGAGCTTTTTCTTTGCAATTACGGTCTGCATTTTCCATCTTATCATGAAGAGCGGAGGGGAGGGGGCAGCATCTAGGAACATCATCGTTCCATCCTCCAAATCAGACACATCTAGGCTATTTTCACTTATTTCATCAAAGCAGGGTGGTTTGTCATCAGTGATAACAGTTCTGGTAGGTACATGATTGGTGAGTGAAGTACGAATCATGAAGTGCATTCCCAAGACCATGGGGGAAGAGAGGTCAGGAATGACAACAAATCTCTGGTACACATTTATGCCCATAAATCCAGTGGTTAGCCAAGTAATACCAACTGGGACACAAGCTGTGTCATTTGCAGGTTGTACTAGTGGGGCTGACCATGGTTTGTTTAGAGAATGAGTCTGTGTGTTCTCAGGGACTAAATTTGCTCTCACGACAGAGTGATAGACCAGTATCAAGGGTCGTGTCTAAGGCTGCACCTTTAAAGTTCACTTTCACCTTAAATGGGGTGTCCCAATGTGACTGTGAATTCTCATCCTCAACTTGATTGAGTTCAAGTTGATTGTCAGGTGTGGTTGAGGGCAAGGGAGGCACTGTTAGTAGTTGAGGGGAGGGGTGCCTCTGCGAAATCCCCCACCCCAGTAGTTTCCTTGCCTCTTGCCCTTTGGTCGTGAATGCACCTGTAACCCGTTTCTTATTTCTGCGTTGTGTTCTGGGTTCTTCAACAAAAGGACAGGAAGCAGCTCAGAATCCCACAGGTTTCTTTACTGAGGTCTGTGCAGTAACAGAGAGACATGTATGAGCTGTGTGGAAGCAGCTGCCTTGCTCATCTCCTCCAGCCATAGCAAAAACTACTTTTTGATTTGTTCTCATTCATTCATTCATTCATTCATTCATTCATCTTCTTCCGCTTAATCCTTTTCCGGTCGCGGAGGGGCTGGAGCCTATCCCAGAATCTTTGGGCAAGAGGCAGGGTACACCCTGGACAGATCACCAGTCCATCGCAGGGCCAACACAGAGAGACAGACAACCATTGACTCTCACAGTCATACCTAAGGACAATTTAGAATCCCCAGTTTGATGCCAATTAACCTAACTTGCATGTTTTTGGCATGTGGGAGGAACAAAAACATCAAATTAAAAATGTCTTAACAAGAAAAACAATTGCACCTTTAATATGAGTTACATAAAGTGCAATAAAAATTACAGAAATAAAACATCTTATTCACATTCAACAAGTAAACCCTTTTAATCACTACAAAACCTTTGTTTGGTGCTAATGTAAACAATCAGAACTCATTTAACATGTGGGAAAAAAACTACATTCATCAGAAAACAATCTCCTTACCTGTGCAATAACAGAGAGACATGTATGAGCTGTGTGGAAGCAGCTGCCATGCTCATCTCCTGATAAGAAACATAATGACCGTTAGCGAACGTTACTTAGCAGTTAGTTTAGGATGCTAATGTATGAGTAGCCCTCTTTTAGACTGAAAACTCATACAAACTTGAACTATCAAACTTCAAAACTTAGCAGGGCTCTCACACAATGAAGCGGCCATCACACAGAACAAGTTACAGCAGTTAAATCACTTTAAGTAATTAAATAATAACTTTTGTTTGCGGAGCACATTTCTACTGTCACTTACCTCCAGCCATAGCAAAAACTGCTTTGGCTGGAAATGTACACGGACGTGACAACGTCAGCACACCAACCGCTCATCGGTAATTTTGGTCGGCCTGCCACTCCTGGGAAGGTTCACCACTGTTCCATGTTTTCGCCATTTGTGGATAATGGCTCTCATCGTGGTTCGCTGGAGTCCCAAAGCTTTAGAAATGGCTTTACAACCTTTTCCAGACTGATAGATCTCATTTACTTTGTTTCTCATTTGTTCCTGAATTTCTTTGGATCGCATCCTGATGTTTACCTTTTGAGGATCAGTCAACTTCACTTTGTCAGGCAGGTCCTATTTAAATGATTTCTTGATTGAGAACAGGTGTGGCAGTAATCAAGCCTGGGTGTGGCTGGATAAATTGAACTCAGCTTTCCAAAGATGTGATAAACCACGGGGGGAGGGGGGGTAATCACTTTTTCACACAAGGCCATGTAGGTTTGGATTTTTTATTTACCCTTAATAATAAACACCTTCATTTAAAAACTGCATTTTGTGTTTACTTGTGTTATCTTTGTCTAATATTTAAATTTGTTTGATGATCTGAAACATTTAAGTGTGACAAACATACAAAAAAATGAAAAATCAGGAAGGGGGCAAACACTTTTCACACCACTGTAGTATCAGCTACACACCCCTGTGTTTACATTAGCTGTTTGTACAGTTTTCATGTCAGCACCAAGCTCAGATGGTGGAGCTGTGGAAGATTGAAAGGAGGGCTCGGGGAAGTCTTGGTGGTTCTTGGGGGCCTGGGGAACAATTACGACAGGTGCGGGATATGACAACGGGCAAGAAACATTTGAAGCAGTAGGGTTGGTGATCAGGTCTGGTTGTATTCTGTACACAGGGTAACTGTGAAGTGCTGGGGCCAAGAACGGAGTGGAGTTCATGTGCATGCATCATTAAATCAGTTACTGAATGTACTGGTGGGCCATAAAGTGCAACTCTGTACTTTTCAAGTGAGTGTTTTGAGATAAGCTCAATTTGTTCTCACTCTGATGGTGAGATTTTGAGTTTTTTTAAATTCACTAAACATATGAGTGTAGAAGATGTGTTTAAAGGATGAGGCTGAGTTTTATTTCTCAGGTTCAGCTTTATTAACAGAACACATCTCTAGCATTCTCAAAGCAGGAAAGAGGCAGAACACTATCACATCACGCTCTTATACTTCTGGAGCATCGAAACTTAAGTCACATGGTGCCTTAGCAAACATACAGTCACATGGTACTTAATCCCAGTCACAATGCAACTCTTTGATCATTCACCATTGTCTCTTAATCTTCGATGATCCGGAAATCCCTCTGGGGCATCTTCTCTGAGACAAAGGCTGAATCTCACACCTCCTCATTATCTCCTCCAGGTTTCAGACGATCCAGACTTCTGTGTCCCTCGAGACGTGAAGCACCCAATAAACATACAGCCATACATTTGTGGAAAATATGAACCCAACATATGCGCCACATGACCCCCCCCAAACGTCTACTATGGGACAAACATACTCAGAGATGCATGACATGAAAACATTATCACATATCCAAAAATCAATCCACCCGTTGCCTAGGTCTTAACCTCCTGCCGAATCTGCTGTAAACCGGCTTTGCTACTTCTGCAGCGTCTTCCTGCACCTGTGGATTAGAACTGTTAGCACATCTCTGTGGGGGTTCTGGAGAATGCCTTCTCGGAGGCCTGCCACGGTGGGGGGTCCTCGCCAACTGCACGGGTTCATCAGCCAGAACAAAAGCGGGTTTGAGTCTGTTTATGCAAATCAACTCCTTTCTGCCTCCTAAATCTAGCAAAAAATGCTTCTCATCTGTTTCCAGCACTCTGAAAGGTCCATCATAAGGCGGGCGCAAACCTGGGCGTTGCGCATCATGTCTAACAAAGACAAACTCCGCAATTTTTAAAGCCTTCGGCACAAAAACTCGTGGGAAACTGTGATGAACCGGACCAGGAAGCGTGTTTGATCCTGTGCCGCTCTGCAACAGCTGAGCGGGGGGTGGGGCAATTTGGTGCGGGGTTGTCGGGAAGAAATTCCCCTGGAAAACGGAGAGGCTGTGCAAAAACTAACTCAGCTGGAGAGGCCTGCAAATCCTCCTTAGGTGCAGAACGCAACCCCAATAAAACCCATGGAAGTTTGTCCACCCAATTTGTATCCGTAAGTGACGCTCTGAGGGCTGCTTTCAACGACCTATGAAAGCGTTCGCACAAACCGTTAGCCTGGGGGTTATACACGGTAGTGCGGTGTATCTTTACCCCTAAGCTGCGGGCCATCGACGGCCATAATTCGGAAACAAATTGAGGACCTCTGTCGGACGTTATGTCCAACGGAACTCCAAAACGCGCAACCCAAGATGTTAAAAAAGCTCGCACAACTTCTTCCGCTGTGGTTGACGCCAGAGGAACCGCTTCTGGCCAACGCGTGGTGCGATCCACCATCGTCAAAAGGTGTGTGTGCCCCTGTGACAACGGAAGGGGGCCCACCAAGTCAACATGCACATGATCAAAACGCTTAGCCGGAATGTGAAAAGGCTTCAAAGGAGCTCTAGTGTGCTTGTGTATTTTGGCTCGCTGACACGCTACGCAGGCTGCAGCCCATTCCTTGACCTGTTTTTACGCAACTCGGGCCAAACGAATTTCTCCCCCACCATCTTAATCGATGCGCGCACCCCCGGGTGTGCGAGAGAATGGATCGAGTCGAAAACGCGGCGGCGCCACACAGCTGGAACCACGGGGCAAGGCCGTCCCGTGGAGACATCGCAGATTAGGGGGGGCATACCAATTTGCTGCACCCTGTGCTCCAGCCTTAACCCTGTTGGTCCAGACTGGAGCGCGCGCACGTCCGCATCGCTAACCTGCTCCGCGGCCATGGCTGCATAATCTAAACCTATGCGGACCGGGGCTGCGCGCGCTTCCGCGTCACTGTCCTGGCCCGCGGCCACGGCTACAGAGTCTGCCCCCACGGGGCCTGGCATTGCTACGGCACGCGAAAGACAGTCTGCCACTACATTATGTTTACCTGCGACATGCTGGATATCGGTGGTGAACTCCGATATCGCGGCTAGCTGCCTTTGCTGCCGGCCTGACCAAGGTTCTGAAATCTTGGCCATCGCAAAAGTTAGCAGCTTGTGGTCCACAAACGCAGTGAAACGGCACCCTTCCAGCCAGAACTGGAAATGGCGGATGGCCAAGTGTAGGGCCAAAAGCTCCCTGTCGAACGCGTTGTATTTACACTCGCTATTGCGCAAAGTTTTGCTGAAAAACGTGAGCGGCTGCCAGGTCCCTGCCACGAACTGTTCAACAACCGCCCCCACCGCTAAATCGGAAGCGTCAGTAGTGAGCGCCATGCGGGCTGTTGGAACTGGGTGTGCTAACAAAACGGCGTTTGCCAGGGCTGATTTGACCTGGGCGAAAGCGCGCTCTCGCTCCAGAGACCATTCGACCTTATTTGTGGGCTTTTGTTTTTTTAGTGCAGTGTACAATGGTTGCATGAGCCGCGCTGCGCTTGGGAGGAACCGGTTATAAAAATTAACCATTCCCAAAAACTCCTGCAGCACTTTGACCGTTTGAGGTTGGGGAAAATTTGTTATTGCGCGTACTTTATCAGGCAGAGGGACCGCCCCTTCTGGCGAAACGCGATGCCCCAAAAAATCGATTTGGGCCACCCCAAACTGGCACTTCGCTGGGTTAATTATTAACCCATGCTCTGCCAGCCTCCGAAAAACTGCTGTTAGGTGGCTTTTGTGTTCGTCTTCGGACGTGCTGGCTACCAAAATGTCGTCCAAGTAGACGAACACGAAAGGGAGGTCTCGTAAAACTGCATCCATCATGCGTTGGAAGGTCTGCGCAGCACCCTTGAGACCAAACGGCATGCGCAAAACCTCAAAAAGCCCGAAAGGAGTTATTACCGCTGTTTTGGGTATATCCTGAGCGCGCAATGGGACTTGATGGTAACCGCGCACCAAATCAATTTTAGAAAAAATGCGCGCCCCGGCAAATGAACTGAAAAATCTTGGATGTGCGGAATCGGGTAGCGGTCGTGTGCTGAAATGTTGTTCAACCTGCGGAAATCACCGCAAGGTCACCACGAGCCATCAGCCTTTGGGACCATGTGTAGCGGTGAAGCCCAGGAGCTTTTAGAGCGTCTAATGATGCCCAGTTTCTCCAGGTTGGCGAACTCCTCTCGCGCTATAGCCAGTTTAGCTGAGTCCAAGCGGCGAGCTTTTGCAAAAACGGGCGGCCCAGTAGTAGTGATAAAATGCTCCACCCCATGCTTAGCCACCGTCGCCGAAAACGTTGGGACTGTGAGTGCTGGGAACTGTGTGAGCAGTGCATGAAACTTACCACCCGCAGCTGTGACGTTGGCCAGTGCAGCAGGCGGGGCCACCCGAGCTGTGCAGGGAAAAGAATGGAAAGACAGTGCATTAACCAGACGTCTGTTAGCAAGATCAACCAATAAACCATGTGAGCACAAAAAATCAGCCCCTAACATGTTGAAACTGACTGCCGCTACAATAAAGGTCCACTCAAATGAACGGCCCTGTAAGGACAGAAGCATAGTCCTCTCACGAAGGTCTTAATCGCTGAGCCGTTCGCTGCTGACACTGACACCCAGGGGACTTCAGACGGCATCAGCCGCTCCGCGTAGGTAGGCGTGACGAAACTCAGCTGGGAGCCCATGTCCACGAGGAATTGTTTCCCTGAGTGTGCATCTGTCAGGTAAAGCAGCTTGTTCTCCTCCCCGAGGGTCGCAGCCGCTACCGACCCCCGGTCTTGGCGTTTCCCGGACGCTTGAAGTAGCACGGTGGGAGGCACCTGTGTGCCCTCTCTGCAAAACGGCGATGGTAGAAGCACAGGCCGTCATCAGCTCCGCGTCGCCTGGTACCTGTTGCCGCCGTCGTCGGTGCGTCTGGCGCCGCAACCACTGGCCCCGAGCCATCTCCGGGCGTCGTTCCTAGCTCATCTGCCGTGGCCGAAACCGCGCTCTGCTTGTGGGCATCGACGAGTCGCTGCGCCTCCTTGCTCAACCCATGGTAATCTCGCTTGGCCAATCGGGGTGAATCTGCCAGGGTCACTCTCACTGCTGGCGGCAGGGTCCGGAGGAAAAGGTGGGCGAAAATAAATTCGCCGTCCTCGGAGTCTTTCAGCCTCAGCATCTTCACCATTAGGTCCGCAGGTCTATCGTTCTCTGACTCCGTCAACGTCAGGAGCCCCTCTGCTCGCTATTACACAGAAGGGGTGAAATAGCGAGCAGAGGGGCTCCTGAGGGTTCCAGAGGGGCGCTCCAGAGGGGCGTCCTTCAATGCGCTGTACTTGTCGCTGTCCGGTGGGTGGTTGACCAGATCTTCCACCCTCTGGACCATGTGGCTGTCCAGCTTCGCCACCACATGGTAGAATTTTGTGTCGTCCTTCGAGATTCTCCGGAGGTTGAACTGCGCCTCGACTGCGCTGAACCAGGAGCGCGGGCTATGCTGCCAGAAATCGGGCAGCCGGAGTGTGGAGGCAGCCATCAGGCTGGCTTCCGCCGAGCTCCGCTCGGGAGAATTCTCTCTGCTCATTCTTTGTCATAGGGTCACCAGTGTAGAAGATGTGTTTAAAGGATGAGGCTGAGTTTTATTTCTCAGGTTCAGCTTTATTAACAGAACACATCTCTAGCATTCTCAAAGCAGGAAAGAGGCAGAACACTATCACATCACGCTCTTATACTTCTGGAGCATCGAAACTTAAGTCACATGGTGCTTTAGCAAACATACAGTCACATGGTACTTAATCCCAGTCACAATGCAACTCTTTGATCATTCACCATTGTCTCTTAATCTTCGATGATCCGGAAATCCCTCTGGGGCATCTTCTCTGAGACAAAGGCTGAATCTCATACCTCCTCGTTATCTCCTCCAGGTTTCAACCGATCCAGACTTCTTTGTCCCTCAAGATGTGAAGCACCCAATAAACATACAGCCATACATTTGTGGAAAATATGAACCCAACATACGCGCCACATGAGCAACAAAAGTGGGCAGGGGCTCTTCAGGACTCTGGGTGCGGTCCAGGATGCCTCTCATAACACGCTCCACATTATCAGCGGGCATAAAAAACATTCTGAACAGTTCACAATATTCGGCCCAAGTGGCAACATAAGTATTGAGTACATTGAACCATTTTCTTGGTTCTTTGGCAAAAAAGTATGGTAGTTCTCAGGTAGCATTTGAGTGTCAGTCAGGTCAAGGGAAGATCTGTAAGTATTAACGGAATGCAGCCATTCCTCGGGATGAACTGTGCCATCGTCAGTAAAAATAGGTGGCTCTAGTTTAGCTTGATGCAATGCAGCTGCGAGCACTTTCGTTGTATTGCTTAAGTCAAGGCTTTCCGCCTGGAGGTGTGAGGGGGATGCAGTTGTGTGAGTGTATGTGGGTGTTGCTGTTTTAGCAAATTTAGGTCTCTTGGAGGAGAGGGCAGGTATATAAGGTGTTGAAGGGGCTGTTGCAGCAAGTATGGGAGGCTGAGTAGGTGAGGCTTTAATGTCTAATTGGTCTTTTGTTTTCCCAGTGCTCTAAAATATTTCTCTGCAGATCAAGGTGTGGTGTAGTGAGTGTGGTAGTGTGTGTGCTGCCGTACACGCCCCTGGTGTGACATCAGGCGGGCATGGCCCACTGTCAAAATAGTTCTGTGTTGTGTTCTATAATAAAGGGTTGTTGTTGGTTCCCTGCATGAAACGAAACTCCCGACTCCTTTCTCATACATAACATTTGGTGACAACAGAAAATTATGGGAGCGTATGGGCTACCTCCAACCCTGCTACCGTTTCTAGAGTACATGGGAGAGCCAGTGATCCTGTGGCCGAAGTGGCGGGCCATGCTTGAGGATTACATCTGGGGCGCTGGGCCTAAGTAGACTCGACGGGAGACGACGACGAGTGCTTCTGGCCCACCATCTCGGTGCGGAGGGCCAAAGAATTCTTGGTACGTTGGGTGAGATGGAGCGCTATGAAGATGCTGTCATGTGGTTGGCCCAATTCTTTGCCAGGCAGACGAGGACCACAAAGCCATGGGTGGCGGGAGTGTTGGCGCCAAATAAAGCTAGGCTAGTTAGCTTGGAGAAGCTAACGGCACATTCAGTGTCTATGGACAAGCTAGCTACAGAGCTAACTGCATGCCAAAAGCAGGCTCCAGGCTACCAGCTAGGCATCGAGGTGGGGGAGTTCCTGATCTCTGAAGACGGTGGACCAGCAAAGAAGCGCAGAAAGGTACAGGACCATAGCGCTGGTGAGTTTGACGGGGCAGTGTGTGACGACAGCGGAAAGGGAGAACAGCATCAGGAGTCATCCTCGCAGCTGGAGGCTGGGTAGCAGGAGAGTGGGACCATGGAGACTGAGATCCCCGGGGCAGAGCAGTGACAGCCGGGCATGGAGATGACGCAGCAGAGCACCTGGGATGAGGGTGCTGGGAGCAGCGGTGAGGTGCCTGGATCAGCAAACAGCACTGGCGAAAGCGATGCTGTGAGCCCCAGGAGTGAGCAACAGCAGCCGTGCGCCACGGAAGTCGGGCAGTGTCCAAGTGCCAAAGCGCCACGCACTTTGGATGAGGGCGCTGGGTGGTACGGCGAGGCACCCGAGGCAGCGAGCAGTGCCGATGAGTGGGCTCCAGGTCTCCTCAGAGTTCGGCCACAGGGGGCTGAAGTGGTTGGAGCCACGACAGCGGTGTTAAAAGCGGTCGGGGGCAGACCAATGAGCATGGAGGGACAGCGTGCCAGTCAGCAGCATTGTGGATCCCGAGAAAAGAATCAGGAGATGGTGAAGAGGGACAATCTTGCTGGAGAGATTGTTTTTGATCCCGGAGGCAGATGGTGGCCAGGGGCACACACGTCATGAGGCTGCCCAGGGCCTCCGAGCCTGTCTTATCTTCGGCGGCCAAAGGCGTGTATGGTTTGGGGCTGCCCTGGGCCCCCGGGCTGGTTTTACCCCTGGCTGCCAACGGACATTGGTGTCACATAAACGTTAAAGTGTAAATATGTATATATTTTGCTGGTGTATGGGGTTACTTCATATGTTTTTAGAGAATAGGTCCGATTTTAATTGTTTTGTGTGAATGTGATAGGATATTTTGTTACAGTTCTTCATTCCCTGGTGTTCCTTAGTGTGTGATTCAGGTCCTAAATTGGGGAGGATCTCGATTGTGTGTGTGGTTTTGCATTTTTGTAAGGGGGAGGGGAACTGTGGTGTCGTGAGTGTGATAGTGTGTGTGTGCTGCCGTACGCGCCCCTGGCGTGATGTCAGGTGGGCAAGGCCCACTGTATAAATAGTTCTGTGTTCTATAATAAAGTGTTGTTGTTGGCTGTTGGTTCCCTGCATGAAACGAGACTCCGACTCTTTTCTCATACATAACACAAGGGAGTCACGTAAACATCGTTAGAGCATTTCAACTTCAGTTTTTAGACTTTGTACTTGTATTTCTAGGTCATTTTTTGTCCCTCTAGGAGCAGTCAATAAACTTGGAAGGGTCATAAAGTCAAAGTTATCATCAGTGTCAGTTAAATATGGATAAGTGGCCATTATGTAAATTTTTTTGTCAGCTCAAAAACCAGTTAGTTAGCAATATCACCTTAAAAAAGCATAAAATTAGAGCACTGTTTCCACAAGTCACAAAACAACTAATTATAACCAATTATAGTAGGGGATTTTAATATACATGTTGATGTAGAGAGTGACAGTGTCATCACCCACGGCTCACGGGCTGCCGCCTCAGCTGCGCGCACACCTGCTCCTTGTTAGTGTGCCACTATTTATTCCATCCTGCCCTGAGCTGCAGCCTGGAGCCGTCTGTCTCCCTACATGGAAATCTCCCAGCAGCTTCCTCCTCATCAGGCCTGCTGATCTTCTCTAAGGACACGTAAGCTGTCATTGTTATCCTCTCATCATCTCCTATCAGCTTCCCCTGTGCACAGGTGGATTACCCGGCGGCAGACATACCTCTCATCATCTCTCCGCTCCTCTGCCTCACCGCTTCGCCCGGACGCACAGCAGGACGTTGTCTCCCAGGCTTGGAACCTGCCAACGCCAGCCACCGTTTCTCTGCAAGTAAGCACAGCTCTAGATCACGTTCCCGTGTGGTTGCCTAGCTAACCCCTTTTCTCCTCTCTCCCATAGGGTAGTCTGGCCGCACAACGTGCTGCTCTGTCCTGGCTTGCATCCTCCACCTGCATCACATACTAACCTCTCACACACACATCCATACACTCACCTTGTTGTTAATAAAGCTGTCAAATCTACCTGAGCCTGCGTGCATGTTTCCTGGGCCGACAATATGTCAGACTGTCTTAATAAGGCATTCAATTCAATATTAGACTCATTGGGGTTTTCCCAGAAAGTAGAAAATTCTACCCATTATCTCCACCACACATTGGACCTTGTTCTGATTTATGGTATAGAAATAGAAAATCTAGTAGTGTCTCCTCATAATCCTGTCCTGTCAGACCATTGTCTGTTAACCTTTGATTTCATTATTTCTGATTATTTGACTCCTAAAGAAAAGTATCACTACAGCAGATGTCTTTCAGATGATGCTGTTACCAAATTTTTGCAGATTGTCTCCTTTATACCATGTGTCAACACAATGGAAATAAAAGATGGAGAGCTTGCTCCTTCTGTAATTGATAGCATGGTAGCTAGTGTTACAGCCTCTCTGCATCAGACTTTAGACTTGATGGCCCCTTTAAAAAAGAAAAAGTCCAATCAGAGACTTCTAACCCCTTGGTTTAACACAGAAACTCGTAGCTTAAAACAGAAGACTTGTCAACTAGAAAGAAAATGGCATTCCACTAATTCATTTATTTCTATTTATAAATCATCTCCTAATTTATAAAAAATCTCTTAGAAAAGCTAGAACAAGTTATTACTCTGTATTAATAGAAGAGAGTAAGAATAATCCTAGGTTTCTTTTCAGCACTGTAGCCAGGCTGACAAAGAGTCAGGACCCTGTCAATCCTCGCAGCCCCCTAGAGCTTACTAGTCAGGACTTTTTGAACTTTTTCAATCATAAAATGTTATCTATTAGAGATAAAATCAATCAGATTATTCCCACTGTAAACTTAAGTAAAAGTAAAGTGTAATGATGTAAAATATACACCAAATTAAACGGATCACCTGAAGAAGCCAAGGTCATTAACATCCGTAATATTATGGAACTGGACAAATATCAATGAATGTTATGAACTGGAGTCGACAGCAACAACAGACAATTGTAGGACACTGAAGGATTATACTCATCTGCTACAAGACATTTAACAACATGAAACAAAAGATCAACAAACAGGAACAACAGGAACTGAAAGTTTTTGAATATACAGATCACAACCCACAGGACGTAGAATATAACATAGACCCTGATAATAATTTATTTAGCTTCATCAATAATAACTGTAGTTACTACACGGATGAACAGTTTAACACAATGGTCACATCTGATTTCAATATTTCTATGATCCACTTCAACAGCAGAAGTCTCTATGCCAGGGGTGTCCAACCATGTGCCATGGAGAGCCAAGACCCTGCAGGTTTTACCTCCAACCAGTGTCTTCAACAGCAGATTTCAGTGAACTTCTTCCCACTGATTGCTGATAAGTGAAAACACCTGCTGAAGAGACTGGGTAGAAGAGAAAACCTGCAGGGTCTTGGCTCTCCATGGCACATGGTTGGACACCCCTGCTCTATGCCAACTTTAATAACATTAAAGATTATTTACATCAGTTTAAAGAGCCATTCAATATTGTGGCAATATCAGAGACATGGCTCAGTGAAGAGAAAGGAGTGGATTTTACCATGGATGGCTATGAATTAAATTATATAAATAGAAAAGTGAAAAAAGGAGGAGTAGTTGCAATTTATGTTGACAAAAGCTTGAAATACAAGGTTGTTGAAAATCTGTCAGTAACTGTGGATGATTTATTTGAATGTATTACAATAGAAACCTGTCTGGACAATGTGAAGAATGTAGTAGTGAGCTGTGTATATAGAACACCTGGATTAAACATTGACTTATTTAAGGACTGGATGGAAAAAATGTATGCAAAACTAACTCATAAAGTTATGTTCATCTGTGGGGATTTCAATATAGATCTGATGAACTCAAAACAACATAGTTTGACAGAAGAATTTATCAACACAATGTACAGTATGGGCTTACATCTAACAATTACCGGACCTAGCAGAATCACGTCACACAGTGCCACACTAATAGATAACATATTCACAAACATTATGGAAAATAATATCAGGAGTGGGCTTTTATTGAATGATATCAGTGACCACCTGCCGATTTTTGTTGTCTATCAATGTGATTATAGGAAGAAAAAGTATACCAAAAATATTAAATATAAAAGAATAAGAACCGAAGAATCAATGTATTTACTGACAAAGGAATTATTAATACAAGATTGGAAGATAGTTTATGATGAAAATGATATAAATAAAGCATATGATAAATTTTTACAAATATTTCAATCATTGTACAATAAAAACTGTCCTTTAAAACAATACAGTGACAGACAACAACAACAAAAAAATATTCCTTGGGTCACCAAGGGGTTAATAAATGCATGTAAAAAGAAAAATACATTATATAAACAATTCATTAAATGCAGAATGGTGGAAGCTGAGATCAAATATAAAAGATATAAAAATAAGCTTACTAATATAATGAGGACCTGTAAGAAAGAATATTACAACAGAATATTAGAGGATAACAAAAATAACTTAAGAGGAATATGGCAAGTACTCAATGGGATTATTAGTAATCGACCTAAGAATGCTAATTATCCAGAATATTTTATTGAAAATGGCAATTTGATAAATAATATGGAGGATGTGGTCAGTGGTTTCAATAATTTTTTTGTAAACGTTGGTCCTGAATTAGCAAAATCAATAGTGACAGCAGAAACAAACAACAGTGGTTCTGTAAATGAAATAGAAGATAGAAATCCAAACACAATCTTTTTGGGTGCAGTTACTGAAAAGGAAATAATCGAGACTGTGAGTAAATTTAAGAACAAAAAATCAACGGACTGGAATGAAATTGACATGACAATAGTGAAAAAAGTAATTGAAGGAATTGTTAAGCCACTCACCCACATCTGTAATCTGTCATTTCAAACTGGTAAATTTCCAGACAAAATGAAAATAGCAAAAATAATACCTCTATACAAAACAGGAGACAGTCATTGTTTCACAAATTGCAGGCCAGTCTCTTTACTCTCACAATTCTCCAAAATACTTGAAAAAAATCTTCACTAAGAGACTGGATGATTTCATTGAAAAACACAACCTCCTTACAGAAAGCCAGTATGGTTTTAGAGGAGATAAATCTACATCTTTGGCACTGATCGTACTTATAGAAGAAATTGCTAGTTGTATAGATAAAAAAAAAAAGGTTTCTGTAGGAGTATTTATAGATTTAAAGAAAGCTTTTGACACCATTGACCACAGAATACTACAAAGGAAACTGGAAAGGTATGGGATAAGAGGGGTAGGACTGAGTTGGGTGGAAAGTTATTTAAGTAATAGACAACAATTTGTACAAATTGGTGAGCACAAATCACCCTTCATGGACATCACTTGTGGTGTGCCCTTGTGGTGGTCACTTGTGGTGTGCCCCAGGGGTCAGTTTTGGGACCCAAACTCTTTATTTTGTATATAAATGACATATGCCAAGTATCAAAAATTCTGAAATTTATTTTGTTTGCGGATGACACAAATATCCTTTGCACTGGTGAGAATTTGCAGCAGGTTTTAGAGGTGGTCACAACTGAAATGAAAAAGTTAATGCAGTGGTTCAACAAAAATAAATTATCTCTAAATCTAAAAAAAACCCAAAGATTATGTTGTTTGGCAATTATAAAATAAATCATGAAATAATGGTAGCGATAGATGATACCAGAATAGAAACAGTACAGGAAAATAAGTTTCTGGGGTGACGGTAGACAATAAAATCTGCTGGAAACCTCACATCAGTCACATCTGGGCCAAGTTAGCAAAATGTATAGGGATACTGGGGAAGACAAGACACATCTTGGACTATAAATCATTGGTCTTACTGTACAATTCACTGTTTCTACCTTATCTTAACTACTGTGTAGAAGTCTGGGGAAACACCTACAAGACCAACCTACAGTCAATATGCACATTACAAAAAAGAGCTATAAGGATTATAAATAATGTAGGATATAGAGACCATACCAATTCCATCCATCCATCCATCCATCTTCTACCGCTTTTCCGGAGGTCTGGGTCGCGGAGGCAGCAGTTCAAGCAGAGAAGCCCAGACTTCCCTCTCCCCAGCCACCTGCTCCAGCTCTTCAGAGGGGATACCAAGGCGTTCCCAGACCAACTGGGAGACATAGTCTCTCCACCGAGTCTTGGGTCTGCCCCGGGGTCTCCTCCCAGTGGGACATGCCTGAAACACCTCAAGTGGGAGGCGTCCAGGAGGCATCCTAATCAGATGCCCATACCACCTCAACTGACTCCTTTCAATGTGGAGGAGCAGCGGTTCTACTCTGAGCCTCTCCCGGATGACTGAGCTCCTCACCCTATCTCTGAGGGTGAGTCCAGCAATCCTACGGAGAAAGCTCATTTCAGCCGCTTGTATCCGCGATCTCGTTCTTTCGGTCATTATCCAAAGCTCGTGACCATAGGTGAGAGTAGGAACGTAGATTGACTGGTAAATCGACAGCTTTGCCTTAGAACTAAACTCCCTCTTCACCACAACAGACCGGTACAACGTCCGCATCACTGCAGATGCTGCTCCAATCCGTCTGTCGATCTCTCGCTTCATTTTCCCCTCACTCGTGAACAAGACCCCAAGATACTTAAACTCCTCCACTTGGGGCAGGAGCCTGTCCCCAACCCGGAGAGGAAAATCCACCTTTTTCCGGCTAAGGACCATGGACTCAGACTTGGAGGTGCTGATTCTCATCCCAGCCGCTTCACACTCAGCGGCAAACCGTCCCAGCAAGAGCTGTAGGTCATTGCTGGATGAAGCCAACAGGACAACATCATCTGCAAACAACAGAGATGAGATCCTGTGGTCACCAAGCATGACACCCTCCATTCCCTGGCTGCGCCTAGAAATCCTGTCCATAAAAATTATGAACAGGATCGGTGACAAAGGGCAGCCCTGGTGGAGTCCAACTCTCACTGGGAATGACTCCGACCGAGTGTTGGCAATACGAACCAAACTCTCACAACGGTCGTACAGAGACCGAATAGCTCGTAACAACAAGCCCGATACCCCTTACTCCCGAAGCACCCCCCACAAAAATCCACAAGGGACACAGTCGAATGCCTTCTCCAAGTCCACAAAACACATGTAAACTGGTTGGGCAAACTCCCACGAACCCTCAAGAATTCTCGAGAGGGTAAAGAGCTGGTCCGATGTGCCACGGCCAGGACAAAAACCACATTGCTCCTCCTGAATCCGAGGTTCGACCAACGGCTGGACTCTCCTCTCCAGTACCTTGGCATACACCTTCCCAGGGAGGCTAAGGAGTGTGATCCCTCTAAAGTTGGAGCACACCCTCCGGTCCCCTTTTTTGAAGAGAGGAACCACCACCCCGGTTTGCCATGCCAAAGGCACTGCCCCTGACCTCCACGCAATGTTGCAGAGGCGTGTCAACCATGACAACCCAACAACATCCAGGGCCTTGAGGTACTCAGGGCGAATCTCATCCACCCCCGGGGCCTGGCCACCAAGGAGATTTTTAACCACCTTGGCGACCTCAACCCCTGTGATAGGCGAGTCATCCCCCTTTGCTTCAGCAACCACCCGAGCTGCACTCCACTTGGCCTGCCGGTACACCTCAGCTGCTTCGGGAGTCCCACAAGCCAACCAAGCTTGATAGGACTCCTTCTTTAGCTTAATGGCCCCCCTCACCACTGGTGTCCACCACTTGGTTCGGGGGTTGCCACCACGAGATGCACCGACCACCTTGCGGCCGCAGCTCTGGGCCGCCGCTTCAACAACAGAGGTGGAGAACATGGCCCATTCAGACTCCATGTCTCCAGACTCCCTCGGAATGTGGTTGAAGTTCTTCCGGAGGTGGGAGTTGAAGACCTCCCGGACAGGGGCCTCAGCCAGACGCTCCCAGCACACCCTCACTATACGTTTGGGTCTACCAGTTCTGAATGGCTTCCTCCCCTGCCATCGGATCCAACTCACCACCAGGTGGTGATCAGTTGACAGCTCTGCACCTCTCTTTACTCGGGTGTCCAAGACATACGGTCGCAGGTCTGATGATACGATAACAAAATCAATCATCGACCTGCAACCTAGGGTGTCCTGGTGCCAGGTGCACATATGGACACCCTTATGCTTGAACATGGCGTTTGTTATGGACAGACTGTGGTTAGCACAGAAGTCCAATAACTGAACACCACACGGGTTCAGATCGGGCAGGCCGTTCCTCCCAATCACCCCCCTCCAGGTTTCACTGTCATTGCCCACATGCGCATTGAAGTCCCCCAGTAGGACAATGGAGTCTCCAAGAGGAGCACCCTCCAGCACCCCAGTCACAGACTCCAAAAAGGGTGGGTACTCTGAAACATCATTTGGTGCATAGGCACAAATGATGGTCAGGACCCGTTTCCCAACCCGAAGGCGCAGGGAAGCAACCCTTTCGTCCACCGGGGAAAACTCCAATATAGAGGCAGCAAGGCCTCCCTCATGGATCGTCACCTTATCGTGGTGGGGGGGTTTGCGTGCCCCAGTGATCCCAGGAGCTATGTTGTCCGGGGCAATTTGCCTCTGATAGGGTCTCCCAAGACAAACTGGTCCTGGGTGAAGGGCCAGACTAAGAATGATCCAACAGACTCTCATGATAAACTGTATATCAAGCATTCAGTGTACCCCGCCCGGTATGGGGTTACCGGGGCCCCACCCTGGAGCCAGGCCTGGGGGAGGGGCTCGAAGGCTAGCGTCTGGTGGCCGGGTTTCCACCCATGGGACCCGGCTGGGCTCAGCCCGAAGGAGTTACATGGGTCCGCCCTCCAGTGGGCTCACCACCTGCAGGAGGGATCATGGGGGTCCGGTGCTATGTGGATTAGGTGGCGGTCAAAGGCGGAGACCTTGGCGGACTGATCCCAAGCTTCTAAACCATACCAATTCGTTGTTTTTAAAGTCACATGTCATAAAGTTCATCGATTTAGTTCAATTTAAGACAGCACAAGTAATGTACAGGGCAATTAATAATCAACTCCCAACTAATATACAAAAAATATTTAAAAAAAGAGACAATGATCATAATTTGAGAGGAGACTTAAACTTTACAAAACTCAAGATACGAACAACCAAGAAAAGTATGTGCATATCTGTCTGTGGGGTGGATTTGTGGAACAGTCTGGAGCCGGAACTGAAACTATGTACAAACAGAATTCAATTCAAAAAGAGGTATAAACATTATTTGCTGAAAGGATATATGTTAGAAGGGTAGTACAGTGATCCCTCACTTATCGCGGTTAATGGGTTCCAGAACCGACCGCGAAAAGTGAAAAACCGCAAAGTAGCGTCACCCCTAATGACGTCACCCATAAATAATACGTACGCTCATTCTCTCACTCTCTCTCTCATATGATACGTGTGTGTGTGTGTGTGTAAGTGTACATACATACGTAGATGTAAATAAAGTGTATATAAATATGTTTTTAGAACTCTTTTATTCTTATAACAAGATACGTAACTCAAGATGAAGATGATTTACTGCACAGGTTAATGAGAGCTTTACTGCTCCTCAGGTGACGCCTCATCGTCAGGTGCTCGAGGCGCAGGATCGTCGAGGGCAGCTTCCGATAGAGCTGGAGAAGCTGCAGGAGGCGGCGTAGTGGCTCGACGGGAAGACTATTTCGCACAAAAAGGCACAAGAGAACAGCGAACAATGAATGCGGTCTTCCTTCGCTGGGTATGGGCGCTCGGCAGGGAGAGTAGCTGGGTAAAACGTCTCGGCCAATCAGCTTGCGAGGTAAAACGTCTCAGCCAATCAGCTTGCGAGATTCCCGAGCGGTGAAGAGGTGGGCGGAGAGGAGTGGAGCGGTGGTCAGAGAGGTGGATTTTGAGTTGTGCGGGCTCTCCGTGTTGATACCTGATGTTCTAATGTAGTCTCCCTGCCTTCTGCTAGTGCCCGCCAATTTTTTCTCAATTTTGAATTTTTGATGAATATTTTTGAAAAATCCGCGATGCACTGAGGGCGCGAAAGGTGAAGCACGAAGTAGCGAGGGATCACTGTATTTATATGTACGATTCACTATGCTCACTCTGGGACATTATGGGACACTATGGAATGGTGGGTGGGACAGCACTGTGTATATCTGTGTTGTTTGAGGCTGGTTTTGATGTATGGACATCAATGTATGTTAGGATGGATGGGTGTTAATGTTGATATGTAAAAAATACAGTAAATTGTTTACTTGGGGTCTTAAAGGTGGTAATTTGTATATAATTCATATGGGTGTATTTGTGGAAAAGAGGAGATGGAATTAATAAGTGTTCACTTCTTCCTTCTCCCTTTCAAACACTGTATACAGTTACTTTATTGCATTTGTCATTTGTTTGTCATTTGTTTTGTTTTTGTTATACTTTTTTGTTTGAAATAAAGTATCTATCTATCTAGCTAGCTAGCTATCCATCTATCTATCTATCTATCTATCTAAGTACAGCAACTACTACAACTCCTTCAACTGATATCTGTTTGGATAAGTTTTGTCATGGCGGCCGCTGGGCCGTCATTAACCTCAGCTGCGCACACACCTGCCGTTGGTAATCAGCTGGCTTTTAAAGCCTGCTGATTACCAACAGAAGCATATACATACACATACGCATATACAACAGAAGCATATACAGTATAAACTAAAAAGAGTAGGGCCTAACACAGATCCCTGTGGAACTCCATGACTGAGCTTAGAGTTGGAAGAAAACTCATTATTGACATGAACAAACTGAAATCTATCGGACAAATAAGATCTAAACCACTGCAGTGAAGTACCATTTAGTCCAACATAGTGTTCTAATCTATCAAGTAGAATATCATGATCGATAGTATCAAAGGCTGCACTAACATCTAAAAGGATAAGTACAGAAACGAGTCCATTATCAGATGCGATAAGAAGGTCATTCATGACCTTCACTAAGGCTGTTTCAGTACTATGATGAATTCTGAACCCAGATTGAAACTCTTCAAATAAACCATTGCCCTGTAAGTGGTCAAATAATTGCGTAGCAACAACTCTTTCTAAGATTTTTGAAATGAAAGGCAGATTAGAGATTGTCGATAGTTAACTAAAACTCCTGGGTCGAGTGTTGGCTTTTTGAGTAAGGGTTTAATTACAGCAATTTTAAAAGCCTGTGGTACATGATTATTTGAAGAATACGGCTACCAATAAATGGGAAGACTTTTTTAAATAACCTGGTAGGAGTAGGGTTTAAAAGACAAGTTGAAGGCTTGGATGAGGAGATTATTTTATCTAACTCTAAAAGGTCAATTGGAGTAAACTTGTCATGGCGGCCGCTGGGCCGTCATTAACCTCAGCTGCGCACACACCTGCTGCTAACAGAGCACTACGCTCCCAAAATGCTGGATTACTTGTAATACCTAGAATCTCCAAAAGTACAATGGGAGGCACAGCCTTCTGCTATCAAGCTCCTTTCCGGTGGAATCAGTTACCAAGCTGGGTTCGGAAGTCAGACACAATCTCTGTTTTTAAGAGCAGGGTAGAAACCTTCCTCTTCAATATAGCCTACGATTAGGAAGGGATCTTATGTCTCTTAACCCTCCCTTTGTTTTGCTGTTAATAGATTTAGACTGCCGGGTGACCTCCAATAATGTACTCGGCTTCTCTCCGTTAATGTTTGCTCTCTTTATGTCTGTTCTCTCCATCTTCTCTATCCCCTCACCCCCCCAGCCAGTCGCAGCAGATGACTGCCCCTCCCTGAGCCTGGTTCTGCTAGAGGTTTCTTCCTGTTAAAAGGGAGTTTTTCCTCTCCACCGTCGCCAAGTGCCTGCTCACAGGGGATCGCCTGATTGCTGGGGTCTTTCTGCACTTGTGGGGTTTTCCCTACATTTGAAAGTGCCATGAGATGACTGTTGTTGTGATATGGTGCTATCTAAATAAATAAAGTTGAATTGAACAGTGCAAAATGCTATCAAAATTGTGGAAACCCTTTGGAATACTCTTGGTGAGAAAATTCAAGATTGAGTACCAAGTCACAATGAAACCATGTCAAGAAAAATGTTGACAAGCATAAAAGCCAAAGTGATACTGGCCTTTTACATTAAAAACTTTTAGTTTAGGGTGACCTCAGAAATCTAACAAAATTAGATCACCATTTAATTATCTTTTTTTTAATTGTCTTTTTTTTAACCACCGTTCACTTTATCTATAGTCCTGTGGAGGACCCACTCAGTATGTCAGCATATTTCCACTCAGACGGAAGGACAAGGGGAATCGTTATGGGGGGGTTTGTGTGTTGATGCGGGGGTTGGTGTGCTGATGCAGACAGTGACAAAGAGAATGGGAATTGCAAAGTCTTTCATGTTACTGCAGCACCACGGGTGACTGAGCGGGTTGTAGGCTATAAAAGGAGAGGTGCCTATGACCTGTTACTTTTTTCTGATGCTTGTGATTCTGGATGATGTGTGAGAGAGAAATTACTAAAGCCTGCTTTGTTCTGGACCGCTCTGCCTGGTTATTCCCCTCTCCATAGTCCAAGATTTTTTTTTTGTACTCAGTTTTTCTGTAGTTCTCTTGTAATCCACAGTTAGTTCACTGAACGTCAAAGAGCAGTTTTTTGAATGTGTTCCTCTTCTTTTTCTTCTTTAACGGAATAATTTGTGTTAATAATGCTTTACCACAGCACCAGAGGGATCAGACATTTTTTGCAGAAATCCACAGCCGTGACATGCATGCAGCAGGATGAAGGGGAAACAAGCAGCTCCTCCAGGGTGAATGATACGTGTATAAAAGGGCCAAATCCAAGCAAAATTGTTGGTCCTCCTCCTGGTGGTAACCCAACAGGTTGTTTATGTCTCTTTCAATTCCAAACACCACTGCATCTGCTCTCATGGACCTATGAAACTCACTGAAACATCTATCTGACTGCCAGTTGTTATTTGGCATATTTTAGACTGCCTATGTTCTCCTTATTTATCCCAGCATATGTCTGTGTTTATATTCATGAGCAAATGAATAATTATAAAACTGTATTTATACTATGACTATAATTAAATAGTTAATTATAGTAATTCCGTGTCAAGTAAAATCGCATTCCTTAACAACCTGGTAACTGGTTTCCCAGGTTCATTTGAGCCCATTGTAGAATGGGGCTGTAGAATGGGCTGCACGGTGGCGCAGTGGTTAGCACTGCGGCAGCACAGTTTACCCTTGGCCGGGGGATTGTGGGGATCGTGGGATCGTGGGTTCGATCCCAGCCCCCGACCAACAGTGATCTGTGTGGAGTTTGCATGTTCTCCCCGTGTTGCGTGGGTTTACTCCGGGATTTCTCCGGTTTCCTCCCACATGCCAAAAACATGCATGTTAGGTTAATTGGCTGTTCTAAATTGTCCCTAGATATCTGTTTCCTATAGGCCCTTAGAATAGAGGGTTAGTATTAGTGAAAGCGCTTTGAGTGGTCTTTGTGACTAGAAAAGCGCTATATAAGTGCAGGTTAGTTAGTTAGTTAGTTAGAAGAGCTTGAAAGAACGAGGCAATGTGCTATATAAACCAAAGTTTATTATCAGCTCCTCTAACAAGTCTCATCTAGGTGCAGCAGCAGAAGAAGGAAAGAGAGCGAACACCTTCGGCTCTACGAACTTATACTCGCACATAACAAAAGACATGCATATCAAAAGCTGACATCCCTCATTATCTTAATCCCCCCATTGTCTTCGTACTCCTCCGCCTGGCCCTGGGGGGTCAGGGCAACCCATCCGGTCTCCACCGCAGTGCCTCGGATGCTCTTTGATCTTCACTGGCGGTTGAGACTCTTTGTCCTGTTCTGAGGTGTGAAGTCGCCTTACATATGTAATCACCAAACATTCTCACATGCTTAAACATATGTTGGTTATGGAATATATGATTAATATAGACCCCAGCCCCCCCCCCCAAACGACTAAGAAAAGGACAATAGAAAAATTCACAGTTTAAGATAATTATTATGACATACTAACTGCTACACCTCTTGCCACAGAAGAAACTTTCCAGCAGCCATGCTCCTAAGAGAGTTCAGTGGTAATCATAACAGCATAGTAAAATCACAAGTCAGTCCTAAACTGTTACAGCACAATTAGTGAACAACTGTTGAGTAGTTTGCATCAGTCTCTGTGCCGTCTGGGTTTTAATCTTCTCCCGAATCTGCTGTGGGTCCGCTTGGGCATCCTGCTGGGACCTTCCTGTAAGGAATCTGCAGCTTGGGAAGGAGAGTGATTATTTGTTCCCTGCAGGGGGGCTGAGTCTTTTCTCTTGGGGGGTCTACCCCGCCGAGGTGCTCTCGCCAACCGTGCAGGCTCGTCTCTCAACAAGAAGGCAGGTTTAAGTCTGTCAATGCTGACTGTTTCTTTTCTATCCCCAAAATCAAGCACAAAGTGTTTATCACCAGGTTCCAGCACTCTGAATGGCCCATCGTATGGTGGGCGGAAAGTTGGTTTTAAAGCTTCATGCCTAACAAAAACGAATTCAGCGTTCTTTAAAGCTTGTGGGACAAAAACCCATGGAAAAGAGTGATGTGCCGGTCCGGGGAGAGAGTCCGGTCTGTTGCTGCCTAAAAACCTCGGGGTAGGGAGATGCCCTGGTTCTGGGTTCTCTGGTAAAAATTCACCCGGGAGCCTGAGAGGTTGTGCAAAAACTAATTCTGCTGGAGAGGCGTCTAGATCCTCTTTGGGCGCAGCACACAACCCCAATAAAACCCAGGGAAGTTTATTTACCCAATTTGTATCCGTTAGTGAGGCTCTGAGGGCGGCCTTTAAAGATCTGTGAAAACGCTCGCATAACCCATTAGCCTGAGGGTGATAAGCGGTGGTGCGGTGAATTGTCGCCCCTAAGCTGCTGGCCATGGCTGACCAAAGCTCCGAGACAAATTGAGGCCCCCTATCGGACGTGATGTCCGATGGGACGCCGAAACGTGCCACCCAGTTTGTCAAAAAAACGCGAGCGACTTCCTCCACTGTGGTTGACGCCAGAGGGACTGCCTCTGGCCAGCGCGTGGTGCGGTCTATCATTGTTAACAGATGTGTGAAACCTTGGGAGGAAGGTAGCGGCCCCACGAGGTCGACATGAACGTGGTCGAACCTTCTAGCAGGGATTGGAAAAGGCTCCAGAGGGGCTTTTGTGTGTTTGTGTATTTTGGCGCGCTGACAAGAAATGCAAGTTTTTGCCCATTCTTTTACATTTTTGCGCAGGCCAGGCCACACAAACTTTTCGGCGACCATTTTAACCGAAGCGCGCACACCTGGGTGCGCGAGGGAGTGAATCGAGTCGAAAATACGGCGGCGCCATGCAGCTGGGACTAACGGGCGAGGTCGGCCGGTTGAGATATCGCATATTAGGGGGGGGCACACCATCTCGTAAACCCCTTTCCTCCAGCCTTAACCCTGTTGGTCCAGACAGGAGTGCGCGCACGTCCGCGTCACTACTTTGCTCCTCTGCCATGGCTGCATAATCTATCCCTGCGTGGATTGGTGCTGTGTATGTGTCTGCGTTGGCGAAGAGTTCCGCGGCTGAGGTAGTATAATCTGTCTCCTCGCACTCTGGCAATGTCACAGCGCGAGAGAGGCAGTCTACTACCACGTTAAGTTTGCCTGCCACATGTCGAATGTCTGTGGTGAACTCTGAAATCGCAGCTAGCTGTCTTTGTTGCCTGCCTGACCACGGTTCGGAAATTTTAGCCATAGCAAAGGTGAGCGGTTTGTGGTCTACAAAAGCCATAAAACGCCGCCCCTCTAACCAGAACTGGAAGTGGCGGATGGATAAATGGAGTGCTAGTAGCTCTCTGTCAAAAGTGCTGTATTTACGCTCAGTTTGGTTTAGCGATTTGCTGAAGAATGCCAAAGGTTGCCAGATTCCGCCGACGTGTTGTTCTACAACTGCCCCTATGGCCAGGTCTGAAGCGTCTGTGGTTAGCGCAATGCGGGCCGAGGGATCGGGGTGAACCAACAATGTGGCATTAGCTAGGGCGCTTTTTACTTCCGCGAAGGCGCGTTCGCGCTCCGGGGTCCATTCGACCGAGTTGGAAGGTTTTTGTTTTCTGAGCGCGTCATATAGGGGCTGCATGAGCTGAGCTGCGTGGGGGAGGAAGCGGTTGTAAAAATTAACCATGCCCAAAAATTCCTGCAGTGATTTGACCGTTTGTGGCCGTGGGAAACTTTTTACTGCGTGGACTTTGTCTGGGAGTGGGACTGCCCCCTTCGGAGAAACTCTGTGTCCTAAAAAATCAATTTGTGACACGCCGAATTTGCATTTGGCTGGATTGATTATTAACCCGTGCTCTTCTAGTCTCTGAAAAACCATAGTGAGATGCCGCTCGTGTTCTTCCTCAGACGAGCTGGCTACCAGCATATCGTCGAGGTAGACGAACACGAAAGGGAGGTCGCGTAATACTGCGTCCATCATCCACTGAAAGGTTTGAGCAGCGCCTTTGAGGCCGAAAGGCATCCGCAAAAATTCAAAAAGACCGAAGGGGGTTATTACAGCTGTTTTAGGAATGTCCTCTGCTCGAACTGGGACTTGATGATAACCGCGGACCAGGTCTATTTTTGAAAAAATGCGCGCACCCGCCAGATGTGGTGAAAAGTCTTGAATGCGAGGAATTGGGTAGCGGTCATGCGCTGTCGCATTGTTTAATCTGCGGTAATCGCCGCACGGCCTCCAAGAACCGTCGGATTTCGGGACCATGTGAAGTGGTGACGCCCAGGGGCTTTTCGAGCGTCTGATAATGCCTAATTTTTCAAGGGTGGTAAACTCGTCCCGAGCTATGGCGAGCTTGGTCGCGTCTAAGCGCCGAGCTTTGGCGAACACGGGTGGGCCCGTTGTGGGAATAAAGTGTTCGACCCCGTGTCTAGCCACTGTGGCTGAGAATTTGGGAATTGTGAGTGCTGGAAATTGGGTGAGGAGTTGATCAAACTTACCTCCTGCTGTGGTGACGCTAGCCTGCACGGGTGGTGGAGAAAGTCAAGCTGAGCAGGGAATAGAAGCAAAGGACAGTGCATTAACCAAGCGCCTGTTCGCTAGATCAACTAATAACCCATGTGCACACAAAAAATCTGCGCCCAACAAGTTAAAACTCACCGCCGCTACAATAAATGTCCATCTGTAGTTGCGGCCGTGGATGCAGAGGGGCAGGCTCTTTTCGCCAAAAGTGTCGATGATGGAGCCGTTGGCTGCCACCGCTCCATTGCCCCGGGGGCCCATGGCCCGGTCTGCTTGGGAGGGCATGACAAAACTTAGTTGAGCTCCCATGTCGATAAGGAACCGCTTGCCGGTGTGTCCGTCCGTCACATATAAAAGCTTGCTTTTTTCGCCGAGAACCACCGCTGTTAACGGCTCTCGGCTTCGGCGTTTTCCCGAAATCGTGAATTTGCAGGGGGGAACACATTTGTAAGCCTTCTCGGCGAAGCGGTGGTGGTAATAACAAACGTCGCTCCGTCTGTTGCGTCCTGGCCGTGTCGCTGTCACTGCGGGCTGATTCTGCTCGGTGATTTGTGGTTCCTCGTGGCTCCAGACATCAGCATTGAGGTCTGCGGATGCTGCTGTGGGTGTCTGCTCCTTGCTGGCGTTGACGAGCCGTTGAGCTTCGTGAGCCAGCGTGCGGAAGTCTTGTTGGGTGCTGCATCGCATGTTGGCCAGCGTCCCTCTCATGTGTGGCGGCAGCGTACTGAGGAATATGAGATGGAAGAGGAAGTTGTCATTGTCCTCTTCTTTAAGTTGCAGCAAGTCCTCCATGAGGGCCTTGGGTCTGCCTCCTCTGTGGCCGTAGACCGCCAGGATCCTCTCGGCTCTCTCCTCGGCTGAGGGGATGTAATTTGCCACGATGGTCGCTTTCAGTTCTTTATATTTGTCCTGGGCCGGCGGCCGCTGGATTATGCTCTGCGCACATCTCGAAGTGGCGGCGTCGAGTTTGGCGACGATGTGATAGAACTTTGTATCGTCAGCCGTGATGCCCACAAGTGCAAACTGGGCTTCAGCTTGCTGAAACCACGAGGCGGGGTCTTCCTGCCAGAAGTCCGGCAGGTTGACGGTGACGGCGTTTGTGTGGACCGTCACTGATGTGTCCGCAGGGTGAGAGTGCCTTGCTTCGGCATTCTCCGCGGCGCTGGTGCTCGGTTGAGCCCTCTCTATCACTTCTGCCATGGGGGAACGTCGTCCATCTGTTCCCCTGTCTGCATGGGTGCCGGCGTCTGCCTGGGTCGCCACAGATGAGTCGATCGCGGGGGAACGCCTCTGGTCCATGCTCGCGTCAGGGTCACCAGTGTAGAAGACCTTGAAAGAACGAGGTGATGTGATATATAAACCAAAGTTTATTATCAGCTCCTCTAACAAGTCTCATCTAGGTGCAGCAGCAGAAGAAGGAAAGAGAGCGAACACCTTCGGCTCTACAAACTTATACTCGCACATAACAAAAGACATGCATATCAAAAGCTGACATCCCTCATTATCTTAATCCCCCCATTGTCTTCGTACTCCTCCGCCTGGCCCTGGGGGGTCAGGGCAACCCATCCGGTCTCCACCGCAGTGCCTCGGATGCTCTTTGATCTTCACTGGCAGTTGAGACTCTTTGTCCTGTTCTGAGGTGTGAAGTCGCCTTACATATGTAATCACCAAACATTCTCACATGCTTAAACATATGTTGGTTATGGAATATATGATTAATATAGACCACACCCATCAGTGTTATTAGAAGTGAGTCAAACACACTAGCAGTTGGAAGCTAACCAGGCTAATAACCATAACTGCCAGCAGTAATGCAACAGTGATAACCAAGGGAAGCTGCAGGCACCAGAAAGATTATATTATGGAAGTTAGGTTATTTCGCACCTCAGACAGAGACAATGAATACACATGGGAGAACAATGCCCAAGAGGGGGTTGAATGAAGTGTAGTGTAAATATCAAGCTGTGTATGAGGAAGTGCCTTGAAGCTTGTGAAGGTGACTTGATATATAGAGAGGAGTGCTTGCTGTAACCAGTCAGTCCATTCTGAGCTTGTGAGATGTGAGTGTGTAATAAATCGTCTGCAATGAATCTGCCTCTTCATTTACACACTCCACACTGGTGACCCAAGACGTATTATCAATCACCCTTTATTGTCATTCAACTGTACAACCAATCATGTACAGTAGAACGAGATTGTGCTTTACCTATCTACTGTGTTAATCACACACACACCCCAAGTGTAGAATCAGAGGGCCGCTGCCATGCAAGGCGCCGCCACAAATTTCCCTCCTCCATTCCATTTTTGCAGAGCACCAAGCTGGACGGCAGGAAGTTCCACTTTTATATGGTCTTCGGCATGACCCGGCCGGGATTTGAACCCCTGCCTCCCGGGTGTGGGGCGGATGCTCTACCAACTGAGCCACCACTCCGGTATGGAACACGGGGCGAGAACCCCAAAGCCGGCCCAGTCGGGAAGCCCCAGAGATGCAGCAGCCATTCCACAGACAGCCAGGACTGGAACCCCCAGCAATGCGTGTGCAGTTTCAGTCAAGCTACCGGATTTCTGGCAGCACAACCAGCGCTCTTGGTTCCACCACACCGACGCCCAGTTCGCCCTCTGGGGAGTAACAGCAGATGACACCAAGTTCTACCATGTGGTAGCAGCGCTGGACTCCCGCACAGCCCAGCAGGTAGCAAGCCTGCTCGATCAGCCACCAGCCAGCAACAAATATGAGGCGCTCAAGGCTGCGCTCACCCAGCGCTACACGCTCTCGGAATGTGAGAGAGCGGAGAGGCTCCTGGTGCGGACCGAGTTAGGAGATGGGTCGGCCATAGACCTGAAGGAGAAGATGCTGGCGTTAATGGGCACGGACGACGGGCACATTCTGTTTGCCCACCTTTTCCTTCGGAACCTTCCAACAGTGGCGAGAGCGGTTCTGGCCAATTTGCCGTTGCTGGCCGCGCGTGACTACCGTGCGCTAGCCCAGGAGGCGGACCGGATCATCCTCACCACCAGGGCGATCACAGTCAACACGGCAGTGGCGGAGCCCAGCGAGACGACCAGAGGATGCGAGGAGCCACCGACGGTAGCAGCAACGGGGGCCAAGGAGCGCCAGAGAGACACGCTCTGTTTCTACCACCGCCGCTTCGGAGAGAACGCACGCAGATGTGCACCACCGTGCCAATTCAAGCGCTCGGGAAAGCGCCGAGGCCGGCGGTCGGTAGCAGCTGCGACCCTCGGTGAAGAGAACAAGCTGCTCTACTTGACGGACGCGCGCTCGGGGAGGCATTTCCTCGTGGACACCGGAGCCCAGAAGAGCTTCATCCTGCCGACCTACGCCGACCGGCTGGCAGAACCTAGCGGCCCCGTGATGCTGGCAGCAAACGGCTCGGAAATTAAGACCTTTGGTGAGAGGACACTGATCTTATCTCTACACGGCCGTACATACGAGTGGACTTTTGTCGTAGCAGCACTGAATTACCATATCAATTCAATTCAATTCAATTCAACTTTATTTATATAGCGCCATTTCACAACAACAGTCATCTCATATCCTGGGGGCTGATTTTCTGTGTGCACATGGTTTACTGGTTGATGTTGCTAACAGGCACCTGGTTAATGCACTGTCCTTTGACTCTCTCCCCTGTATAGCTCGAGTGACCCAGCCAACAGCACAGGCCAATGTCACAGCTCCAGGCGGTAAGTTCCACGCACTGCTCACTCAGTTCCCAGCACTCACGGTCCCGACGTTTTTGGCGGCCATCGCTAAACACGGGGTGGAGCACTTTATCACCACCACCGGGCCGCCCGTTTTTGCAAGACCTCGGCGCTTCGATGCAGCTAAACTGGCCATATCGCGCAAGGAGTTCACCAACCTGGAAAGGTTGGGCATCATCAGGCGTTCGACCAGCCCACAAGCATCCCCACTACACATGGTCCCTAAGGCTGAGGGATCGTGGCGACCGTGCGGTGATTTCCGCAGGTTGAACAACGCCACAGCACACGACCGCTACCTGATTCCCCACATACAGGATTTTTCCGTCCACCTCGCTGGAGCACGCATTTTTTCCAAAATAGATCTGGTCCGCGGTTACTATCAAGTCCCAGTGCGCGCTGAGGATGTACCCAAAACAGCGGTAATAACTCCGTTCGGTTTATTCGAGTTCCTGCGCATGCCATTCAGGTTAAAAGGCGCGGCATAGACGTTCCAGCGCATGATGGATGCAGTGCTGCGCGATCTCCCGTTCGTGTTCGTCTACCTGGACGATATCCTGGTAGCCAGTGCGTCCGAAGACGAACACGAAACCCACCTCACGACGGTTTTCCGGAGGTTGGAGGAGCACGGGTTAATAATCAACCTGGCGAAATGCTAGTTCGGCGTGACGCAGATTGATTTTTTTGGGGCACCGCGTCTCTCCGGAAGGAGCGATCCCGCTGCTTGACAAAGTACGCGCCGTGGTGGATTTCCCCCGGCCTCAGTCAGGGCGCTGCAGGAATTTTTGGGGATGGTGAATTTTTATAACCGTTTTCTTCCCCGCATGGCGCAGCTCATGCAACCATTGTACGCCGTGCTCAAGAGGCAGAAACCCACGGATAGGGTCGAATGGACCACAGAGCGAGAGCGGGCGTTCTCGGAGGTTAAAGCAGCCCTGGCAAACGCCGCACTGCTGGTGCATCCGGACCCGGCAGCCCAGATAGCGCACACTACCGACGCTTCAGACGTGGCCATAGGGGCTGTCGTAGAGCAGCGCGTCGTCGGGGCTTGGCAGCCGCTCGCTTTTTTCAGCAGAACTTTGCGCGACAGCGAACGTAAATACAGCGCGTTCGACAGGGAGTTGCTGGCTCTCCACCTGGCCATACGCCACTTCCAGTTCTGGCTGAAAGGGCACAGCTTCACCGCGTTCGTGGATCACAAGCCACTAACGTTTGTGATGGCCAAGGTTTCAGAACCGTGGTCAGGCCGGCAGCAGAGACAGCTGGCCGCGATCTCAGAGTTTACTACCGATATTCAGCATGTGTCGGGTAAACTGAATGTGGTGGCGGACTGCCTCTCGCGCGCCGTGGTGGCCCCGGTCTACGTGGGGATAGATTATGCAGCCATGGCCGCGGAGCAGATTAGTGATGCAGACATGCGCGCGCTCCAGTCTGGACCAACAGGGTTAAGGCTGGAGAGCAGGGTGCTGCAAGATGGCATGCCCCCCCTAATCTGCGATGTCTGCACGGGGCACCCGTGTCCGGTGGTCCCGGTCGTGTGGCGCCGCCGCGTGTTTGAGTCGGTTCACACTCTGGCGCACCCAGGAGTGCGCACGTAGGTCAAAATGGTGGGAGAGAAGTTTGTGTGGCCGAGCCTACGCAAACAAGTAAAAGAGTGGGCTGCAGCCTGCGTGGCGTGCCAACGAGCCAAGGTACACAGACACACGAAGGCTCCCTTGGAGTCGTTTCGGGTACCGGCTAAGAGGTTCAACCATGTTCACGTGGACCTCGTGGGCCCCCTCCCGCCATCACAGGGGTGCACGCACCTCCTGACAGTGGTGGACCGCACCACGCGCTGGCCAGAAGCAGTCCCGCTGGCGGCAACCACGTCCGCGGACGTAGCACGTGCTTTTTTAACAGCATGGGTGGCGCGTTTTGGAGTCCCGTCGGACATTACGTCCGACAGGGGCCCTCAATTTGTTTCCGAACTGTGGTCCGCGATGGCCCGCAGCCTGGGTGTTACAATTCATTGCACAACTGCGTACAACCCACAGGCCAACGGGTTATGCAAGCGTTTTCATAGATCACTGAAAGCAGCACTCAGGGCTTCACTGACGGATGCAAATTGGGTGGACAGGTTGCTGTGGGCTTTATTGGGGTTGCGCTCTGCGCCAAAAGTGGATCTGGAAGCTTCCCCGGCAGAGGTGGTTTTCGCGCAGCCCCTACGGCTGCCTGGGGAATTTCTGCCAGATAATCCCGCGCCGGACAGCTGCCCGTTTCAGCTTTTGCAGCGTAGCACAAACACAGGCACGCTGCCAGGCCCTGCCCACCACTGTTTTACTTGTGTTTTCGTGCCTAAAACTTTTAAGAACACGGAGTTCGTGTTCGTCAGACACGACGCCCACCGCCCTCCATTGCGCCCACCCTATGATGGACCGTTCAGAGTGTTGGAAACAGGGGGTAAGCATTTTGTGCTAGACTTGGGAGGTAGACGGGAGAAAATTGGCATAGACAGACTTAAACCCGCCTTTGTAGCAGCGGATGAGCAGATGCTGTTGGCTAAGGCCCCTTGGCGTGGAAGACCCCCACGGAGAGCTCCCCAGGGAAACAATGCAACAGAGCAGCCACACGGACAGGGCGAAGTTCCCCCCCCCTCACCCCGGCCCACCCACAGTCAGACACACTCCCAGCAGCCCCCCACCGGCACAGCAGCGCCACGGAGGCAGTAAACCCCAGTTACAGCAGATATGGGAGGAGAATGAAGCCGAAACAGCATGTAGACTGATATTCTATTGTTCTATCTAAGATGCTGGGGGGGCGGTATGGAAGTTAGGTTATTTCGCACCTCAGACAGAGACAATGAATACACATGGGAGAACAATGCCCAAGAGGGTGAGAGGGGGTTGAATGAAGTGTAGTGTAAATATCAAGCTGTGTATGAGGAAATGCCTTGAAGCTTGTGAAGGTGACTTGATATATAGCGAGGAGTGCTTGCTGTAACCAGTCAGTCCATTCTGAGCTTGTGAGATGTGAGTGTGTAATAAATCGTCTGCAATGAATCTGCCTCTTCATTTACACACTCCACAATATTAAAATAAGCTATACAACAATGGTGAGTCAAATATATGTTTCCATGTGTTTCATGGGTTCTTAGAGTCAATACAGAGGTATCTGGAATGGGTAAGATGTGGAGGAAAGGAATCATACAAGACACGAGCTGATGACACACAACTTTATTTCCTCCAGCCAGCAGAACAGACTGTCTCTGAGTGCCAAAGCGAACTGCTTTATACATTTTCTTCCTGCCTCTGGCACTCAGGGCAAACACATTTACATACCAGTTACTAAGTGTGAGCACACATCCGCATACACATTAACACATTTGTGCCCCTGCGTCCTCAGGTGTGAGCCTGGCACAGCGGGGACAAAAGGCACGTCTTTATTTACTACATACCTCCCAGTGCTCTGGCTCCCCTGGCTAGCACCCCCAACACCCCGAAGTACTGGGTGAAGTGTCATCTCCTTTGTATCACCACAAAGAGACTTTAAACACATAGCTGCGCTATGCTAAGCAAACTGGGTTAACAAACAGACTGAAAGTATGATTATAAAAACATTAAAAATTTGAAACAAGAACTCTGTAAACAAAAAAAAAACAACAAAACTTCCAACTATTTCAAATATGTACAATCATAGGTGAAAGTACATAAATTTTGAGCCAACACCACCTGCTCATCTGCCAACACATAAGCAGGCTTCAGCCTGTCTATACAGACGGTTTCTTTATGCCCCCCCCCCAAGTCTAACACAAATGTTTCTCCCCAGTTTCCAGCACTCTGAAAGGGCCATCGTACGGCGGACGCAACAGGGTTCTGTGGGTGTCGTGCCTGATGAAAACAAATTTGGCATTCTCTAGGCACTTTGGAACAAAAGTGCGGGGAAAACAATGGTGCGACGGGCCCGGAACACTGGCAGCCCCTGTACCGGAAAAAAATGCATGGACAGATCAATACTGGGCACGGGGCTCTCTGGCAATAATTCCCCCGGGATCCACAACGGCTGCGAGAAAACAAGTTCTGCTGAGGAAGCTGCCAAATCTTCTTAGGTGCAGAGCGCAACCCCAATAGAACCCAAGGCAGGCAGTAGACCCAATTTGCATCCATTAGTGAGGCTCTGAGCGCTGATTTAAGTGACCTGTGAAAATGCTCGCACAAACCATTAGCCTGTGGGTTGTACGTGGTGGTGCAGTGGATTTTGACCCCCAGGCTGTTGGCCATCATGGATCAAAGTTCCGAAACAAATTGCAGACCCCTGTCGAAAGTGATGTCTGACGGGGATTCGATCTGTGCAACCCAAGATGACAAAAACGCGTGGGCTACCTTAGCTGATGTGGTGGAACTCAGCGGAACCACCTCTGGCCAACGCGTAGTGCGGTCCACGATTGTTAAAAGATGTGTGAACCCCTGCGACACGGAAGGGGAACCACTAAGTCCACGTGTATATGGTTGAACCTCCTGGCTGGAATTTGAAAAGGCTCGAGGAGGGCTTTGATGCGCTTGTGCACCTTAGCTCGTTGGCACGTAATGTACGCTGCAGCCCATTCATTCACATCCCCGCATGAGGCCAAATGAATTTGGACCCCACTAGATTGACTGAGGCTCACATGCCGGGATGTGAAAGGGAGTGAGTGGATGGACTTGAAAATGCGGCGGTGCCAGTAGCTCAGAACCATGGGGTGGGTGCGACCGGTGGAGATGGCGCAGAGCAAGGGGGAGCACCCTTCTTGTACCACCCTGCTCTCAAGTTTTAATCCGGTAGCTGCGGACTGGAGCATGTACATGTCTGTGTCCCCGGTTTGGTCGGTGGCCATTGCGGAAAAATCGATGCCCATGTATACTGGAGAGACCAGTGTGCGTGACAAGCAGTCTGCCAAAACATTCAATTTACAGACTACATGTTGGATGCCAGTCGTAAACTGGGAAACTGCGGCCAAGTGCCATTGTTGCTGAGCTGACCACGGTTCCGAGACTTTGAACACTGCGTAGGTCAGTGGTTTATGATCGACAAACACGGTAAACTTGAGACCCTCAAGCCAGAACTGAAAATGACATAGCGAGGTGGAAAGCCAACACCTGTGCCGAAAGTATTATACTTACGCTCATTGTCGCACGAAGTATGGCTGGCTCCCCTCAGGGGTGTGTGTGGTCACCACTACTCTTCATCCTGTACACAAACATGTGTCGGAGTAGACATGACAACAGACACATTATAAAGTATGCTGATGACTCAGTCATTGTCAGTCAATCGGGCTTTTATTGAATCTGTTTTATCCTTTTCTTTAATGTCATGGTTTGGTCAGATAAAACTGAAACAGAGGAAATCCTTGGATCAGGTAGTCAGATGGTCCAGTCGTTTGCTTGGTGAGTCACAGCTGAGCCTGGCATCCCTGTACGCCAAACAAGTACAGAGGATGGCCGACTCGATTTTAAATGATGACTCCCACCCTTTGCACTGCAACTTTCAGCTTCTTCCCTCCAGACGGAGGTTTGCTGTCCCAAAAAGTAGAACCCAGCGCTACAAAAACAGCTTTGTCCCTGCTGCTGTCAAAGAGTTGAGCAAGCTATAAAATTATATTGTACATATTCTATATTTACCTATTTTGTAAGATGTGTGCCTGTGTTTGTGTCTATGTTGAATGTAATTAGTGGCTTGTAAATATGGATGTCACCAACTGCAAAACAAATCTACCTACGGGTACAAATAAAGTAACCTGAACCTGAACCTGAACCTGAAAAAGGTGAGGGGCTGCCACGAACCACAGACATACTGCTCCACTACGGCTCCTACCGCAACGTCAGACTCGTCTGTGGTGAACACTATCCGCACTGACGGGGCTGGGTGGGCCATCAAAGCTGCGTTAGCGAGCGTCGTTTTGCATTTGTGAACACCTGGACCTACTCAGGGGTCTAGTCAATGCTATCTACGGGCTTCTTTTTTTTTTAGCGTGCTATGTAGAGCAGCTGCAGCAGCTGGGCTGCGCGGGGGAGGAAGTGGTTGTAAAAATGGACCATCCCCCAAAATTCCTGCAGCACCCTCACAGTCTGTGGACGCGGAAAATCTGACACTGGGTGCATTTTATCCGGCAGCGGGATCGCGTCATCTGGCAAGATGTGGTGGCCCAAAAGGTCGATTACTGGCAGCCCAAACTGACATTTCGCTGGGTTAATGATCAGCCCATGTGCTTCCAAATGCTGGAAAACTTGTTTGAGATGGGCGAGGTGCTCCTCCTCTAATGCACTAGCCACCAAAATGTCATCCAAGTAGACAAAAATGAACGGCAAGTCCCGGAGCACCACGTCCATCATCCTTTGGAAAGTTTGTGCTGCGCGCTTTAACCTGAACGTCATGCGCAAAAACTCAAAAAGACCGAAGGGGGTTATTACCGCCATTTTGGGGACGTCTTCTGCACACACCGGGACCTGGTGGTAACCATGGTCCAGAGCCATCCATCCATCCATCAATCCATCCATCTTCTACTGCTTTTCCGGAGGTCCGGGTCACGGAGGCAGCAGTTCAAGCAGAGAAGCCCAGACTTCCCTCTCCCCAGCCACCTGCTCCAGCTCTTCAGAGAGGATACCAAGGCGTTCCCAGACCAGCTGGGAGACATAGTCTCTCCAGCAAGTCCTGGGTCTGCCGCGGGGTCTCCTCCCAGTGGGACGTGCCTGAAACACCTCAAGTGGGAGGCGTCCAGGAGGCATCCTAATGCAGATGCCCATACCACCGTCAGCTGGCTCCTTTCAATGTGGAGGAGCAGTGGTTCTACTCTGAACCTCTCCCGGATGACTGAGCCCCTCACCCTATCTCTGAGGGTGAGTCCAGCAATCCTACAGAAAAAGCTCATTTCAGACGCTTGTAGCCGCGATCTCATTCTTTCGGTCATTAACCAAAGCTCATGACCATAGGTGAGAGTAGGAACATAGATTGACTGGTAAATCGACAGCTTTGCCTTAGAACTCAGCTCCCTCTTCACCACAACAAACTGGTACAACGTCCACATCACTGCAGATGCTGCTCTGATCCGTCTGTCAATCTCTTGCTCCATTCTCCCCTCACTTGTGAATAAGACCCCAAGATACTTAAACTCCTCCACTTGGGGCAGGAGCCTGTCCCCAATCCATCCTTTTCCAGCTGAGGACCATGGACTTGGACTTGGAGATGCTGATTCTCATCCCAGCCACTTCACACTCAGCAGCAAACCATCCCAGCAAGAACTGTAGGTCATTGCTGGATGAAGCCAACAGGACAACATCATCTGCAAACAGGTCCAGAGCCGCTTTTAAAAAAGTGCACATCCTGGCCAGGTGCATGGAAAAATCCTGGATGTGTGGGATGGTGTAACGACCGTATTCCCTGGCTTTGTTTAAGTGTCGGAAATTGCCGCACGGCCGCCACGACCCATCGCACTTGGGCACCATGTGCAGCGGTGATGCCCAAGGAGTTTTGGAGCACCTAATGATGCCTAAGCGTTCTAAGTTAGCAAACTTCTCGTGCGCAATGGCTAGTTTAGCCGCATCCAGGTGGCAAGGACCCCGTGCTTTGTTACCGTAGCGGAAAAAAGTGGGCACCATGAGTGCTGGGAACTCGGAAGGCAAATGCTTGTACTTACCCCCTGGAGCTAGAATATTTGCATGTGTTGGCGGCCCAACTCCCCGAGCTGTGCAGGGCAAGGAGGAAAAAGATACTGTGTCCATGTGTCCACTAAACGCCTGTTGGCAACATCAACAAGTAGTCCATGAGCACACAGAAAATCAGCGCCTAAGATGGGGACCAAACATGCAGCTACCACAAAGTCCCACTGGTAATTGCGTCCATGTAAACATACAGTGACTGTCCTTTCTCTGAACTTCCTGATGTGGGATCCGTTTGCGGCCGTTAAAGATGGCCCACAACCTTCTGCCAGCCTGTCTGCGCTGACTGGCAAAATGAGGCTCTTCTGGGAGCCAGAGTCTACCAGAAAACGTCTCCCTGAACGTGTGTCCGTGATGAAAGCAGCTTTTCCCTGTCACCAGTGGCCGTAGCTGCTACTGACTGCTGGCTGGTCCGTTTCTGCGTCCTCTGGAAATGGCACGGAGGCAGACAACGTTGCGCGTCGGTGCCAAAACGCTGATGATGAAAATACACCATCTCGTTCCTGCATTTCCGAGTGGCCGTCCTGGCCACCACCTGCGGCTCCTCAACCTCGTTGGACTCCGCCGACGAGCTGGGCCTTACTACCTGGACACCGAAACTCCTGTTAGCCAGGATGATGCGGTCTGCTTCCTCTGCTCGCGCTCGGTAGTCCTTAATTGCCAGCAGTGGCGAGTTGGCCAGGATTGCCCTCGCCAAAACTGGTAGCTTCTTCAGCAAGAGGTAGGCGAAGAGGAAAGATCCGTCATTTGCGCCCAGCAAAAACAGCATACTCTCCATTAACTCCACGGCCAATCCATCTCCTAATTCTGTGTGTGAAAGGAGCTTCTCTGCTCTCTGTCCAGTGGAGGGGATGTAACACCGCAACAGCAACCGTTTAAGAGTGTTGTATTTGCCCTAGGCTGGGTGAGTGCGAAGCAGGCTCATTGCGCGTCGAGTGGCGCGCGGGTCCAGTGAGGCCACTACGTAATGATACTTTGTGTCATCCTCTGAGACTCCACGGACAGCAAACTGGGCTTTCACGTGAATGAAACAAGCAGCCAGGTCATAAAGCCAAAAGTCCAGGAGTTTGACCGCCACAGCGAGCGTAGCGGGGGGAACTCCCAAGCGCGGCTGTTCCCACGGAGGTGCTCGGTCCGTCTTCCATTTTCACGTCTCAGGGTTACCATTGTGGAGGAATGGAATCAGACGAGACAAAAGCTGATGACACACAACTTTATTTCCTCCAACCAGCAGAACAGACTAAAACTGAGTGTGTAGCACTTTGTGTAACACCCACTGTGTGTAACACGACTTTAGGTGCAGTCTTGTACCCTTTTGGTAGTACTTGGTATGGCAGTGTAGTTACCTTTAACCTACTACCAGGACAGAAGGGACAATTGGGCCAGGTCAGATAGACTCTAGGTTCGTAGGAGCCTGGGAGGTGCAACAACAGATGACACATACACCATAGTATGGGAACTTTCACGTATGTGTATATTTTTTAACAGTTGTGTACACTTGTGCTGTAAAAGTGAACAAAAGTCAGGGCCCTGATAATATATGTGGGCGCTTGGTAAAGTCCTGCGCACATGAACTGAGTCCTATATTTCATTACATTTTCAATAAGTCCTTACAGACACAACATGTGCCTAAGATCTGGAAAGAAGCCGTGGTTGTTCCTGTTCCAAAATCCAGCTGTCCTAAAACGGTAAACAACTTTAGACCAGTTGCTTTGACTTCAATTTTAATGAAAATTTTTGAAAAACTGGTCAGATGTGAGGTCCTAAAGCAGACTGAGCATGCATTGGATCCTCTGCAGTTTGCCTATAGGCATCACAGAGGAGTGGAGGATGCCACTGTCACTCTGTTTAACATGCTTTTTAAACATCTGGATTTTAATGGGACACACGCCAGGCTTTTATTTGTGGACTTTTCCTCCGCCTTTAATACAGTCCAACCTCATATTTTAGTTGAAAGGCTCCTGCAACAATTTGATTTGAGCAATAATCTGGTGGGTTGGATTCTGGATTTCTTAACCAACAGGACGCAGAGAGTAAGGGTCAATGGTACATTGTCTGACCTAAAGTGCTCTTCTACTGGCTCTCCTCAGGGGTGTGTGTTGTCACCACTACTCTTCATCCTGTACACAAACATGTGTTGGAGCAGACATGACAACAGACACATTATAAAGTATGCTGATGACTCAGTTATTGTCAGTCTCCTCCAGGATGGTGAGAGTGGCCATGGCCCAGTAGTTGATGATTTTGTTCACTGGTGTGAGGATTCCTACCTGCAGCTGAATACGACAAAAACTAAAGACATGATTATTGACTTTAGGAGGAAAACTTCCAGGCACAAAGTCACCGTACTTAAAGGCCAGACCACCGAATGTGTACAATCCTACAAATATCTTGGGACGATTATTGATAGTAATTTAAACTTTGAAGAGAACTGTGAAAGGGTGTGCAAAAAGGGTCAGCAACATTTGCATTGCTTGAGAAACTTGCACGCTTCCAAATTGACCGAACCATAATGACAATGTTTTATCGGGCTTTTATTGAATCTGTTTTATCCTTTTCTTTAGTGTCATGGTTTGGTCAGATAAAACTGAAACAGAGGAAATCCTTGGATCAGGTAGTTAGATGGTCCAGTCGTTTGCTTGATGAGTCACAGCTGAGCCTGACATCCCTGTACACCAGACAAGTACAGAGGATGGCTACCTCCATTTTAAATGATGACTCCTGTGGTCTATATTAACCATATATTCCATAACTACATATGTTGAAGCATGTGGAAATGTTTGGTAATTACATATGTAAAGAACTTCACACCTCTGAAAGGACAAAGGACTCTCACCCGCCGAGCGAAGAACAAAGACGTTCCCGGACGCGGCGGAGGAGACCGGAGGAGCCACCCTCACCCCCCAAGGCGAGGAGAGGAAATACCAAGACAATGGGGGGATTAAGATAATGAGGGATGTCAGCCTTTGTTATGCATGTCTTTTGTTGTGTGCATGTATAAAATCAGTGAGTTGGAGAAATTCTGTCTTTTTTCCCTTCTGCCACTCTCTGCACCGGATGAGACTTGTTAGAAGAGCTGAATATTAAAGCTTTGCTTATAAACCAAATCGCCTCTTCATTTCCAAGCTCTTCTACACTGGTGACCTTGACGCGAGTATGGACCTGAGGCGTTCCCCCGCAATCGACTCATCCGCGGCGACCCAGGCAGACGCCAGCCGCCACGCAGACGAGGGAGCAGATGGACAACTGTTCCCCCCGGCAGAAGAGATTGAGAGGGCTCAACCGAGCACCAGCACCACCGTGAGAGCCGAGGCAAGGCACTCTCACCCGGCGGGCACAACAGTGATGGTGTGCACGAATGCCATCGCTGTCCAGCTGCCAGACTTCTGGCAAGAAGACCCCGCCTCTTGGTTTCAGCAGGCTGAAGCCCAATTTACACTGGCGGGCATCATGGCTAATGACACCAAATTTTATCATATCGTCTCCAAACTCGACGCCGCCACTTCGAAGTGTGTGCGGAGCATGATCCGGCGACCACCGGCCCGGGACAAATACGAGACGCTCAAAGCAACCATCGTGGCGAACTACGTCCCATCAGCGGAAGAGAGAGCCGAGAAGATCCTGGCGGTCTACGGCCACAGAGGGGGCAAACCGAAGGCCCTCATGGAGGATTTGCTACAGCTCAAAGAAGAGGACAATGACAACTTCCTCTTCCAGTTTATTTTCCTCAGCACGCTGCCGCCACACATGAGAGGGACACTCGCCAGCATGAAGTGCAACAACCACCAAGACTTCCGCGTGCTGGCCAACGAAGCTCATCGGCTCGTCAACGCCTGCAAGGAGCTGACACCCACAGCAGCATCCGCAGACCTCAAAGCTGACGCCCCGAGCCACGAGGAGCCACAACCCACGGAGCAGACCCAGCCCACGGTGACAGCGACACGGCCAAGACGTAACAGACGGAGCGATGTTTGTTATTACCACCACCGCTTTGCCGAGAAGGCTCACAAATGTGTTCCCCCCTGCAAATTTAAACGCCAAAGCCGAGAGCCGTTAACGGCAGCGGCTCTCGGCGAGAAAAACAAGCTGTTGTACGTGACGGATGGACACTCAGGCAAGCAGTTCCTCATCGACACAGGAGCCCAGCTGAGTTTCGTCATGCCCTCCCACGCAGATCGAGCCACGGGCACCCGGGGCAACGGAGCCGTGGCAGCCAATGGCTCTAGCATCGACACGTTCGGTGAAAAGAGCCTGCACCTCCTCATCCACGGCCGCAGCTACAGATGGACATTTGTTGTAGCGGCGGTGAGTTTTAACTTATTAGGCGCAGATTTTTTGTGTGCACATGGGTTATTAGTGGATCTAGCAAATAGGCGCCTGGTTAATGCACTGTCCTTTGCTTCTATTCCATGCTCAGCCCGAGTTTCTCCGCCACCTGTGCAGGCCAACGTCACCACAGCAGGAGATAAGTTTGAGCAACTCCTCACCCAATTTCCAGCACTCACAATCCCCAAATTCTCAGCCACTGTGGCTAAACACGGGGTTGAACACTTCATTCCCACAACGGGACCTCCCGTTTTTGCCAAAGCTCGCCGCTTAGACGCGGCCAAGCTCAACATAGCACGGGACGAGTTTACAACTCTTGAAAAATTGGGCATTGTTAGACGCTCGAAGAGCCCCTGGGCCTCACCACTTCACATGGTTCCGAAATCCGACGGTTCTTGGAGACCGTGTGGAGATTACCGCAGATTAAACAACGCTACAGCGCATGACCGTTACCCAATCCCTCACATTCAAGACTTTTCACTTCATCTAGCGGGTGCGCGCATTTTTTCAAAAATAGACTTAGTCCGCGGTTATCACCAAGTCCCAGTCCGAGCAGAAGACGTTCCTAAAACAGCGGTAATAACCCCTTTCGGCCTTTTTGAATTCCTGCGAATGCCTTTCGGCCTCAAAGGCGCTGCTCAAACTTTTCAACGAATGATGGACGCGGTCCTACGCGACCTCCCTTTTGTTTTCATCTACCTCGACGACATGCTGGTAGCCAGCTCGTCTGAGGAAGAACACAAGCAGCACCTCACTTCGGTTTTTCAGAGGCTAGAAGAGCACGGGCTAATAATCAATCCAGCCAAATGCAAATTCGGCGTGTCACAAATTGATTTTTTAGGACACAAAGTCTCTCCGAAGGGGGCAGTTCCACTTCTAGACAAAGTTCATGCGATAGAAAGTTTTCCACGGCCACAAACGGTCAAATCGCTACAGGAATTTTTAGGGATGGTTAATTTTTACAACCGTTTCCTCCCCCATGCAGCCCCTATATGACGCGCTCAAAAAAAAGAAAGCTTCCAACGCGGTCGAATGGACGCCGGAGCGCGAACGTGCTTTCGCGGAAGTAAAAAGCGCCCTAGCTAACGCCACATTGTTAGTTCACCCAGATCCCTTGGCCCGCATTGCACTAACCACAGATGCTTCAGACCTAGCTATAGGGGCAGTTGTAGAACAACTTATCAGCGGGGTCTGGCAACCTTTAGCATTCTTTAGCAAATCGCTAAACCAAACTGAACGCAAATACAGCACTTTTGACAGAGAGCTGCTGGCGCTTCATTTATCCATCCGCCACTTCCAGTTCTGGTTAGAAGGGCGGAGTTTCACGGCTTTTGTAGACCATAAACCGCTCACCTTTGCTATGGCTAAAATTTCAGAACCATGGTCAGGCAGGCAACAAAGACAGCTAGCTGCGATTTCAGAGTTCACCACAGACATTCGACACGTGGCAGGCAAACTTAACGTAGTAGCGGACTGTCTCTCTCGCGCTGTGACACCACCAGAGCGCGGGGAGACAGATTATACTGCCTCAGCAGCAGAACTCTTCACTAACGCAGACACATACACAGCACCTATCCATGCAGGGATAGATTATGCAGCCATGGCGGAGGAACAAAACAGTGACGCGGACGTGCGCGCACTCCTGTCTGGACCAACAGGGTTAAGGCTGGAGAAAAAGGGTTTACGCGACGGCGTGCCCCCCCTAATATGCGATGTTTCAACCGGCCGACCTCGCCCGTTAGTACCAGCTACATGGCGCCGCCATATTTTCAACGCAATTCACTCCCTCGCGCACCCAGGTGTGCGCGCCTCGGTTAAAATGGTCGCCGAAAAGTTTGTGTGGCCAGGCCTGCGCAAAAACGTAAAAGAATGGGCAAAAACTTGCATTTCTTGTCAACGCGCCAAAATACACAGACACACAAAAGCCCCTCTGGAGCCTTTTCCAATCCCTGCTAGAAGGTTCGACCACGTTCATGTCGACCTCGTGGGGCCACTACCTTCCTCCCAAGGTTTCACACACCTGTTAACAATGATAGACCGCACCACACGCTGGCCAGAGGCAGTCCGTCTAGCGGCAACCACAGCGGAGGAAGTCGCCCGCATTTTTTTGACAAACTGGGTGGCACGTTTCGGTGTCCCATCGGACATCACGTCCGATAGGGGGCCTCAATTTGTCTCAGAGCTCTGGTCAGCCATGTCCAACAGCTTAGGGGCAACAATTCATCGCACCACCGCTTATCACCCTCAGGCTAATGGGTTATGCGAGCATTTTCATTGTCTTTAAAGGCTGCCCTCAGAGCCTCACTAACGGACACAAATTGGGTAAATAAACTTCCCTGGGTTTTATTGGGGTTGCGTGCTGCACCTAAAGAGGATCTAGACCCCTCTCCCGCAGAATTAGTCTTTGCACAACCTCTCAGGCTCCCAGGTGAATTTTTACCAGAGAACCCAGAGCCAGGGCACCTTCCAGTCCCAAGGTTTTTAGGCAGCAACAGACCGAACTCTCTCCCCGGTCCAGCTCATCACTCCTTCCCACGGGTTTTTGTCCCTCAAACTTTAAAAAATGCTGAGTTCGTTTTTGTTAAGCATGAAGCTTTAAAACCAACTTTGCGCCCAGCATTCGATGGGCCATTCAGAGTGCTGGAACATGGTGATAAACACTTTGTGCTTGATTTTGGGGATAGAAAAGAAACAGTCAGCATTGACAGACTTAAACCTGCCTTCTTGTTGAAAGACGAGCCTGCACAGTTGGCAAGAGCACCTTGGCGAGGTAGACCCCCCAAGAGAAAAGACTCAGCCCCCAGGCAGGGAACAAATAACCTCTCTACTTCCCACACTGCAGATTCCTCACAAGAAGGTCCCAGCAGGACGCCTAAACCAACCTACAGCAGTTTTGGGAGAAGATTAAAACCCAGACAGCACAGGGACTGATACCAACCACTCCACAATTATTCACTAATTGTGCTGCAACAGTTTAGGACTGACTTATGATTTTACTATGCTGTTATGTTTACCACTGAACTCTCTTAGGAGCATGGCTGCTGGAAAGTTTCTTCCGTGGCAACAGATGTATGTCATAATAACTATCTTAGACTGTGAACCTTTCTGTTGTCCTTTCTTAGTTGTTTGGGGGGCCTGTGGTCTATATTAACCATATATTCCATAACTACATATGTTGAAGCATGTGGAAATGTTTGGTAATTACATATGTAAAGAACTTCACACCTCTGAAAGGACAAAGGACTCTCACCCGCCGAGCGAAGAACAAAGACGTTCCCGGACGCGGCGGAGGAGACCGGAGGAGCCACCCTCACCCCCCAAGGCGAGGAGAGGAAATACCAAGACAATGGGGGGATTAAGATAATGAGGGATGTCAGCCTTTGTTATGCATGTCTTTTGTTGTGTGCATGTATAAAATCAGTGAGTTGGAGAAATTCTGTCTCTTTTCCCTTCTGCCACTCTCTGCACCGGATGAGACTTGTTTGAAGAGCTGAATATTAAAGCTTTGCTTATAAACCAAATCGCCTCTTCATTTCCAAGCTCTTCTACAGAGCCTTGAGTATTTTTTATCATGTTTATAGTCAGCTTCATGTGTGCCTGTGTTTGTGTCTATGTTGAATGTGTGTGTGTCTATGTTGAATATAATTGTGGCTTGTAAATATGGATGTCACCAGACTGCAAAACAAATCTACCTACGGGTACAAATAACGTAACCTGAACCTGAACCTGAACCTTAACAAACACAGCGCTTGCAACAATAATAATAATAAAAAAAATATATAAAAATAAAATACCCCAAAATATATTTACAATACTTTCAGTCCTTTTGTATCAGTTCCAGGTGACCGGTTGAATCACCTCTAGCAGTTAATAGGGTTCGGGCTTCGGCTCGCCATCCAGATCTGGAGATCCACGCTCTTCTGAATCCAGGTTACAAAAAAACCTGACCTACAGAATAGGTCAGAACACAAAAAAATAAGCTATGCTCTTTAGCTTATCACATAGGTTTCACATAGTTCTAAATTATACAACAATAATATTTTTTAAACACCTTTAAACCGTAGATGTAACATTCACTCTTAAGTACATTCAATGGCAAGTGAAATGGGACCGTTGCTAACCACTGCAGCTTTGAAAAGCACCCTTTTCTGATGGAAAACCTAGCCGGAATTAGCATCGGTGGTTAGCATGCTAAGCTAGCGATTAGCATTCCACATACACACTGAATGGCACTCACCATGCTAAGCAACACGTGCTTTACAGGATTCCTGCACTCACGTGAGTTCACAGCCTTTGGGTTCAAATCTTAAAATTTAACAAAAGAGGTATTAGAATTTGGCAATACAGCAATACCTCGTTTCTCATGTTGGTTTTGGCTTACCAATCTCAAGAGTTTATTCGGGCAAAGGCTGCTACTAGCATGTTAGCTCATCGTCTCAGTAAGGGATCGCGTTCTCTCGGTCGTGTCTCTGCTGCGACTGAAAACATTCTGCAGGCCACACTAAGACCGAGCGAGGGAGCGCGTGACCCCATTGGCTGGTGTGACCCCATTGGCTGTTGCTGCCAAACAAACGACGCAGCCATTGGTTGCTCGATATACCAGATAAAAACATTAGGAACTTCATCAGAGCCCCTTAAAAATGTTTTTAACTATCTATGAATACACTCTGTGGATATATTTTTTGAACTTATATCCATCTATATATTTATCCTCAAAATATTTATTCCCATTGTGAAATGAGTGTCCCCTTCTTCTTACAGCGGTATCAATATTTATAATTTTATTCACGTTTTTAACGCTGGGTTACACTATCCCCCCTTAGAATCATGCAAGTCCCTTTGCATGGGATTAGCTAGATAGTAATGACGGAATGACCAGTGTTCATGGGAATAATCTTATATCTGCTCTGTTAAAGCTCTGGTAAAAGCCAGGCTTAGTCCTTGAAACAGGGACTGGGCAACAGTTATGAGAGGATTTCCCAACTGACTATACTGTAGTCTTTCTGGCTGGGAGGTTGTCCTCTCGGAGCGTCTCACAGTCTCTGGGATTTCCTTTTCAGATTCTTTTTCTTCCACAGGTTCATCACAGGTACTTTTATCAGGTAAGTTGGTTTCACTTTCAATTCCATTCTCATTGTTTGATTGTTCCACATTTGTTTCAGTTTCCTCCAGATTTCCATCATTCGGTAAGTTGTCACATCCAGGTGGATTGTCAATTCCAGGCAAGTTGTCACATCCAGGTGAATTGTCATTTTCTATTTGGTTGTCATTCTCAGGTAAGTGAGTTTTAACAGGAATGTCTTCTTTAAAGAATGTCTTTGGATGAGGAATTTCATAAACTTGAGTGAGCTTTATGGGCGTTTGGATTGGTTCTTCTCTGTACCAACAGACATCCTCATTTTCTGGTTCTGAATTCTCACATTCCTCACTTCGTTCGGGTGATTGTCTTGTCTTAGGTTTGCGGACACGTTTTGGTTGGACAGGTTCTTCTTCAACATGGGCAAGAAAACCACAGGGAAGCAAGAGGTCGTGGTGAACGGTGCGAACAGGACCATCTTTTGTCTCAGGTTTTATAGTGTAAACAGGCAAGTCACCTGCTTGGTTCACCACAATGTGGATTTCAGCTTCCCACCTGTCTGCTAGTTTGTGCTTTCCTCTGCGGCGGACTGCACGTACCAAAACTCTGTCGCCTGGTTCTAGTTTTGAGGGTTTCACTCGCATATCAAATCTTGTTTTGTTTCTTTCAGCCATCTTGTTAGCATTTTCTGTTGCTAGTTTGTAGCTTTCTTGTAGAGTTGCCTTCAGTTTTTCAATGTACTGGGAATGTGACTTGAAACTTTTGTTGTGAAACGGGAGCCCAAATGCAAGGTCGATGGGCAATCTTGGCTGACGACCGAACATTAACTCATACGGGGCAAAACCAGTAGTGTCATATTTTGTACAATTGTACACATGTACAAGTGGTTTTACATAGTTGTGCCAATGAGATTTGTTCTTTTCCTCCAGAGTACCCAGCATGCTCAATAACATTCTACTGAAACGTTCTACCGGGTTACCTCTGGGGTGATAGGGTGTCGTCTGGATTTTGCGAATGCCCATGATTTTGCAAAGTTCTTTTATAATATGGAACTCATAATCGGGACCCTGATCACTATGTAACGGTTCGGGTATCCCGTAGTGGACTATAAAGTTGTCCCAAAGTCCCTTTGCAATGGTCTGAGCTTTCTGATTGCTGGTAGGGATGGCTATAGCGTATTTCGTGAAATGATCAGTTAACACGAGCACATCCTTTGTGTTACTTTGATCGGGCTCAATGGACAGGAAATCCATACAGACAAGTTTGAGCGGTCGGGTGGACTTGATATTGACAAGCGGAGCAGCTCGTTCTGGAGCGGTTTTACGTCTTACGCAGCGATTACATGTCTTGATCTTCTTTTCAATATCTGCCGCCATGCGAGGCCAATAGAACCTTGTTCTGGCGAGATCCAAAGTACGCTCTGTGCCTAAATGGCCCATGTCACAGTGGAGGCTTTGAAAGACTGAATCGCGGAGCTGTTCAAGTAAAACGAGCTGGTAAGTAACATTTCCTCTGTCTTGGCGAGTGCGGAAGAGGATATTATTGCACATTTCAAGTCGATTGAGCTCTCGGAGTAACAAGTTGATGTCAGGAAGTTCAGTTCGTACAGTTGGTGGAACTTTTAGCCCAGTTTCAATTTGTGCAATCACTTCTCTTAAACAGGGGTCAGTTCTTTGTTCGTTTTTGATCTGTTCAGGAGTCATGTGGGGTACAACTGGAAGACCACCACAGTCAACTTCATCGGCATAGCCATCTGGAATGGCGGCTACAGAGAGGGCTAACGAGTGAACCAAAGGGAAGGTGTTATCTGGAGAGCTACAGACTAAGTGTTTTTCACATATAGCAGACACTACCTCGGAACTTAAACTGCTTTCAGGAAGAGACAAGTGAGTTTGAGTGAACTGCTGTATGCGGTCAAGCTCCTTTTGGGACACTAAGTCATTAAGTAACTCGCCATGTGGCCGTCTAGAGAGGCCGTCTGCATCTGAGTTAAGCTTGCCTGCTCTGTATTGGAGCTTAAAGTTAAACGTCGACAGAGCAGTTAGCCACCTCTAACTCATGGCATCCATCTTAGCAATAGTTAAAATATACGTCAGGGGGTTACTATCTGTCACGACAGTAAAATGATTGCCATATAAATAGTCTGCGAACTTCTCCGTTACTGCCCACTTTAGAGCTAAAAATTCTAATTTGTGGGCGGGGTAACGGGACTCACTTCTAGACAACCCCCGGCTTGCATAAGCTATGACCCTAGTCTGGCCCTCCTGCTCTTGATAGAGGGTGGCGCCAAGCCCTGTAGTGCTGACATCAGTATGGAGTGTATATGGCAACTGAGGGTCAGCGAAACCCAGGACAGGCGCAATACTGAGCTTTTCAATGATGGTTTTGAATGCAAGATCACAGGGAGAAGTCCATCGCTCGCCAAACGGTGTCTTTGGGTCGTGGTACTGGGCAGGCTTAGCTTTGGGCTTTGGGCTTTTGCGCAAAGGAGGGTAGCCTGAGGTTAAGTCAGTGAGGGGCTTAATGATGCTGGAATAGTTCTTAATGAACTGCCTATAGTACCCTGAAAAGCCTAAGAACGAGCGGAGCTGTTTGAGATCACGGGGCACAGGCCAGGTACTTAGGGCTTTCACTTTTTCGGGGTCGGTCTCAACTCCTTTACTGGACACAATGTGACCGAGGTATCTGACAAAAGTTTGAAAAAATCTGCATTTCTCAGGGGAGAGTTTAAGCCCACACTCTTTTAGGCGATTAAGAACTTTCATCAAGCGAGCCTCATGTTCTTCGGGCGTCTTGGAAAATACAATGATGTCATCGAGGAACACAATCACCTCATGCAGATTCATGTAGCCCATGCATTTCTCCATGAGGCGCTGGAACGTGCTGGGGGTGTTTGTAATGCCTTGGGGCATTCTATTGAATTCCCAAAAGCCCATGGGACATGAACGCCGTCTTTGGTTTGTCCAGCCCCTCTATCTCGATTTGGTAGTACCCCGACTTTAAATCGAGGACGGAGAACCACTGCGAACCGGTCAAGGTGGAAAACGTTTCCTCCAAGTTGGGGAGGGCATAAGCATCTTTTACAGTCTGCATGTTAAGCTTCCTGTAATCAATAAAAAGGCAGACATCGCCATTTTTCTTTCGCACCACTACAATAGGCGAAGAAAATGGAGAAGTAGACTCTCTTATCACGCCTGCTTGTTGGAGTTCTTTGAAATGCTTACGGACCACTTCCAGGTCATTTGGATGTATGGGACGTGCTCTGTGCTTGAACGGTGTTTCATCTGATAATTTGATTGTGTGTTTCACTTGATCTGTTTTGCCAAAGTCAAGATCGTTTTGTGCAAATACTTCGGGCATTTGACTGAGTTTTTCTGTTAGGCGCTCTTTCCATTCAGCGCTAATGGGGGAAGAGTCAAAGTTGAACTTCAGAGTGGACTTTTGTTCAGTTTTGGATTTTGTAATTTCCACGGAATGTTCTTGCGATAGGACTCGTTGATATGCACAGATTTCTCCAATGACACACTTCTGAGGAATTGTCACGTCATGTTCCGATTCATTGGTAAGTACAACTGGAACAAGGTAAGGTGCTCTTTCAGGTAAGTCTATGAGACATGGTTTTACTAGGATACCACCAGGTAAGGCTGACATTACCGGTTGTTCTAACAAGACAGATTTTTCACTGTTGCTGGCTGACACAGCTACAGCGCCATCTAGAACAACTGTTTGGCCTGCAGGAACTAACTGTGGCTCTTTGTTGCGCATGGTCACTAAACCAAGGCTAGTGTCTTTGGACTGTCTGTGCCATAGCTCAAGGACTTTTAACACTGCCTTATAACCAAGTGATATGGTTGGCTGCAGTTCAGAACATGCATCAGAGTACAGCTCGTAAAGTACATCTAATGTGTTTGTCCCTATTAACACTAAGGACTGATCAGCTGCACGTACATCGGGAACCACTAAGGCAAGTGTTGGCACTTTGGCTTCAATACCAAGAAAGTCTTTTGGGAAAGTGACATGCATTTCAATGTAGCCTAAGTAAGGTACACTCTGACCGTTAGCTCCCTCCACTTCTAACAGCTCAAAAAGTGGCTTAATATCATGGTTGGATAAGTACTGTCTGTAATAGGACTCAGGGACAGTAGTCACCTGGGAGCCTGTATCTAACAAACAGCTCACAGCACAGCCATTCACTTTCACTTGTGCTGTACTTTTTGTACCAATTAGACCATTAGGAAAGTTAAAGGTGTCTGTTTTGTAGTGTGACTTCATTTTAGCACGTGTCTTGAATGGAGCTTTTGGTTTGGGACAGGTCATCTCTGAACTAGCCTCTGTTTGTCCCGCAACAGGGGTAGACTTCAGTTTTAAAGAGGAGGTGGGGTTCTGACTGTCCCAAATCTGTCTTTTTACTCTTAATTCTTTGCGTTTTGCAGCTACAAGTGCAGAGTTTGGCTCTGACTCACAAGTGGCTACAATATGCCCATCTTTGCCACAGCGGAAGCAATACCATGGTTTGGGCCTAGCACTGGGATGGCTGGACGAAGGTAAGTTTTCAGGTTTGTCATGGTCAGGTTTTTTATTTTCAGATTTCTTAGTTGGGTCTTTCTTCAGTGGTGCTTGTTTCTTTTGTTTCACGACAGCAGCTACTTGGCTTTTAAGATCAGCGACTTGCTTTTTCAGTTCTTCCAGACTGTCAGACTCTACTTCACTATTTGGTTTTTGTTTTTTGTTTTTTTTTGTTACTTATTTGTACCCGTAGGTAGATTTGGTTTGCAGTCTGGTGACAAGCCACCGACTGCCGGTCGCTGCGTGCGCGAGCGCCCTAAACCTACATGTTTTTGGTATGCGGGAGGAAACCGAAGAAATCCCGGAGTAAACCCATGCAACACGGGGAGAACATGCAAACTCCACACAGCTCACTGTTGGTCAGGGGCTGGGATCGAACCCACGATCTCATGATCCCCGCGATCCCCCGGCCGAGGGTAAACTGTGCTGCCACAGTGCTAAACCACTGCGCCACCGTGCAGCCCACCATTGTTTCGGTGACTGTTTGCTCGTAGGAGGCTGCTTTTGGTTTTGTGGTGCCCAAGTGTCTTTTCATGCATGTGTTTTTAACTTCTTGTCTGTTTTCAGCAGTGCAAAGGTGAAGCAATAACTCTGCATACGCAGGTGGGTGTTTATCTTTTAGTTCCAGCTGTAGCTCTTTTACCAGATTATCATCCCAACAGCCTCTGTTAAACTGCTTGAGAAGCTGTCTGTCCACTTCCTGTGGCTCTAGACTGCCTCTACGCACTGCGAGATTGAGCGCCACCTGCAAACGATGCAGATATGCAGAGGGTTTTTCTCCATAATATTGGAAAGTGTTCATGAATCGCACAAGCAGTTCCTCACCATCTTCAACAGTCCCAAAAGCTGAGTCCAAAAGCTTAAGATAGTCGGCAGAGGTGGCTTCAGGCCCAAGAGGGCGAATAACATCAGACGCAGCAGTAAGAAGACTTTCAATGATCTTGCAAGATTTTTCCAAGTCAGACAAAGAAGTATCTTCCATCATCAGGTCAACATGTGAACGCCACATTTCATAATCAGCTTCAGTATACGGTCTTGGCGTTTTGCCAGAGAAAGCTCTGATTCTCAAGGAGGAATGGGCGTTTGACGGCTTCTCTGCATTTTTAATGACATGCTCGACTACGATTTTCTGAACCTCGGGTGGGTTAAAATCATCTGGACTCAACATTTGAGGTGTCAAGTTTGGTCTAAGAGGGCTTTGGAAGAGTGCTTGAGTGGTTTTAGGGGTACGAGGCACTTCAACTTGGAGTGGAGGAGAGACTCCACTTTGTGTGGGTTCTACAGTAGGGAAAGCAGGATCAACGTCGACAGAGACCATTTTAGCTGTCTCAGCAGCTTCAACAGACTTCCCTATTGTGGACATAACCTCCCGCAACACCTCTTCAAAACCTTTTCCACTTAGCGTAACTAAACCCCTCAGGTTGCTAAGATAAGCCTCAGTAACATTGCCCCCTACAGTTTTAGTGTACACATCAGTTAAGGCTTGAATGCAGTACTTAACATCAGGATTGTCAGTGGATGGAAAGAAGTACGGCAATGCAGGTGCTAATGTTTCAACAGCTAATCCAGACTCGAACTCCACAAGGTGACTTTTGTCAAATTCAGACGAGTTATCATCAATGCTAAGTACCCTGCGAATAGTGCCATGTTGCTCTAGGAACTTAAAAACGTCTTTGTCTTTTTCTTTGTCAAGTACACCACTGACAATGACTGCATTTGGAACTTTGACACCATATTTTGCAACAAAATCCATTTTGACAGTATATGGACTGTTTGGTCAGGGGTCAAAACAGAATCCACATCTGTTCTCGCAACGCTCCAGGCACCTGGCTGGCTCGCCAGATTTTTGTAGCACTTTGTGTAACACCCACTGTGTGTAACACTACTTTAGGTGCAGTCTTGTACCCTTTTGGTAGTACTGGGTATGGCAGTGTAGTTACCTTTAACCTACTACCTGGACAGAAGGGACAATTGGGCCAGGTCAGATAGACTCTAGGTTCGTAGGAGCCTGGGAGGTGCAACAACAGATGACACATACACCATAGTATGGGAACTTTCACGTATGTGTATATTTTTTAACAGTTGTGTACACTTAACAAACACAGCGCTTGCAACAATAATAATAAAAAAAATATAAAAATAAAATACCCCAAAACATATTTACAATACTTTCAGTCCTTTTGTATCAGTTCCAGGTGACCGGTTGAATCACCTCTAGCAGTTAAGTTAGGGTTCGGGCTTCGGCTCGCCATCCAGATCTGGAGATCCACGCTCTTCTGAATCCAGGTTACAAAAAAACCTGACCTACAGAATAGGTCAAAACACAAAAAAATAAGCTATGCTCTTTAGCTTATCACATAGGTTTCACATAGTTCTAAATTATACAACAAAAATATTTTTTAAACACCTTTAAACCATAGATGTAACATTCACTCTTAAGTACATTCAATGGCAAGTGAAATGGGACCGTTGCTAACCACTGCAGCTTTGAAAAGCACCCTTTTCTGATGGAAAACCTAGCCGGAATTAGCATCGGCGGTTAGCATGCTAAGCTAGTGATTAGCATTCCACATACACACTGAATGGCACTCACCATGCTAAGCAACACGTGCTTTACAGGATTCCTGCGCTCATGTGAGTTCACAGCCATCCATCCATCCATCTTCTTCCGCTTAGTCCTTTTCGAGTCGTGGGGGGGGGGGGCTGGAGCCTATCCCAGCATCTTTGGGCGGGAGGCAGGGTACACCCTGGACAGATCGCCAGTCCATCGCAGGGCCAACGCAGAGAGACAGACAACCATTCACTCTCACAGTCATACCTAAGGACAATTTAGAATCCCCAATTTTGATGCCAATTAACCTAACTTGCATGTTTTTGGCATGTGGGAGGAAACCGGAGAAATCCCGGAGTGGGCAGCGCGGTGGCGGAGTGGATAGTGGTTAGCACTGCGGCAGCACAGCAACTCACCCTTGGCCGGGGGATCCCAGGTTCGATCCCAGCCCCCGACCACCAGTGATCTGTGTGGAGTTTGTATGTTCTCCCCGCGTCTGCGTGGGAGTTCACAGCCTTTGGGTTCAAATCTTAAAATTTAACAAAAGAGGTATTAGAATTTGGCAATACAGCAATACCTCGTTTCTCATGTTGGTTTTGGCTTACCAATCTCAAGAGTTTATTCGGGCAAAGGCTGCTACTAGCACGTTAGCTCATCGTCTCAGTAAGGGATCACGTTCTCTCGGTCGTGTCTCTGCTGCGACTGAAAACGTTCTGCAGGCCACACTAAGACCGAGTGAGGGAGCGCGTGACCCCATTGGCTGGCGTGACCCCATTGGCTGTTGCTGCCAAACAAACGATGCAGCCATTGGTTGCTCGATATACCAGATAAAAACATTAGGAACTTCATCAGAGCCCCTTAAAAATGTTTTTAACTATCTATGAATACACTTTTTTTTTTTGCGCAAGATGGTGCCCACAGTGGTCGCCATGGTGCTTCGCTGCGCCCTTTGTTTGTTTTTGTTTGTCAATTGTGTGTCTGCCTGCTCTTATACCCGTGAAGAGCTTCTAAATATTAGGACTTTCACTCCCACGGACCTACTCCCAGTTTTTCTAGCTCCTGCCGCCGATCTGGTTCATTGCTTGGCTCGAAAAGTGAGACGGCGAAAGAGAGGAAGGCGAGCGGGCGCTCTCGTCCGGCTCCGCAGGAGAGGCACGCGTACGGCTTTGCCTGGCATATTTCTGTCCAATGCCAACTCTCTCTCTAACAAGGTAGATGAACTGAGACTGCTGATGCATTTTAAGGACCTCTCTTCCTCGGCTGCCCTCTGTTTTACCGAGACCTGGCTCAGGGAAAATACACCGGACAGCGCGCTGCGCCTCGAGGGATTTCAGCTGTTTCGTGCTGATCGTGACACAGAGCTCTCCGGTAAATCCTCAGGAGGAGGAGACTGCTTCTACATCAACAGCAGCTGGTGCTCTGATGTAACGGTAATTTCCAAACACTGTTCTTCAGCCCTGGAATTTCTTTTTATTAACTGCAAGCCATTTTATTCCCCGCGGGAGTTCGCCTCATTCATCCTCGTCGCTGTGTACGTCCCTCCCGACGTGGACGCGCGCGAAGCTCAGCGCGCGCTCGCGGATCACATCCAACACACGGAGCGGACTTTTCCAGACTCTCTGGTTATTGTGGTTGGCGACTTTAACCAGAGCAATCTGAGCCACGATCTCCCCCGCTACAAACAGTTTATTAAATGCCCCACCAGAGGAATAAACACGCTGGATCACTGTTACACCACAGTGAAGGACGCATATCGCGCTATTCCCCGCGCTGCACTTGGACTATCTGATCACGTGATGGTCCACCTCATTCCCACATACAGACAGAGATTGAAGCTCACTAAACCTGTTGTGAGCACTACGAAGAAATGGACCAGTGAAGCTGAGGAGAAGCTGGAAACGTGCATGGAATAACTGATTGGGGCATGTTTAAAGGAGCCACGCATGATCTGGATGAGTACACGGACACTGTGAACTCTTATATCCACTTTTGTGAGAAGAGCATTCTTCCATCGCACACCAGGGTGAGGTACTCTAATGATAAGCCCTGGTTCACTGCTAAGCTCAGACAGATCAGGAAGGAGAAGGAAGCAGCGCTGAAAAGTGGAGACAGGGGCTGCTACAAGGAGGTTAAATATCGGTTTAACAGAGAGCTGAGGAGAGCTAAATCTGTGTATTCTGAGAGACTCCAGCAGCAGTTCACTGCTAATGACTCGGCTTCTGTGTGGAGAGGACTGAGGCAAATCACCATCTATCGGCCTCAGGCTCCTAAAGGTCAGGATGACAAAGCCCTTTGTCAAAGGCTGTCCCAACACTATGCCCGTTTTGACACCTCGTCAGCTGTGTCCAACTCCCCCCCTCCCTCCCAGCCTCCACAGCCTCCACGATCCTACTTCATCAAAGGCGCCCCCCCTCCTCCCTCCCCCCCTGCCCTTGTCATCAGTGAGCAGGACGTGCTCAAACAGTTCTCCAGACTGAGACCCGCGCAAGGCCCCCGGTCCGGACGGCGTGTCTCCCTCCACCCGAGACCACTGTGCGAAAGAGCTGGCTCCTGTCTTCACAGACATTTTAACACCTCCCTTAAGCTAGAGCACGTGCCGACCTGCCTCAAATCCTCCACCATCCTCCCTGTCCCCAAGAAGCCACGGATCACTGGACTTAACGACTACAGACCTGTAGTGCTCACCTCTGTAGTCATGAAGTCCTTTGAGCGCCTGGTCCTGCCCCACCTCAAGTCCATCACCACTCCCCTCCTGGACCCGCTGCAGTTTGCCTACCGAGCCAACAGGTCTGTAGACAAACGCAGTCCAACCTGGCCCCTCCACTCCATCCTGCAGCACCTGGACTCCCCAGGAACCTACGCCAGGATCCTGTTTGTGGACTTCAAGCTCCGCATTCAACACCATCCGCCACCGCTCTGCTCCGGGACAAGCTGTCCCTGCTCAAGTGCCTGACTCCCTCTGCAGGTGGATCACCGACTTCTTGACGGACCGGAGGCAGCAAGTGTGCGGCTGGGAAAGACTGTCTCAGACTCTGCTAGCATCAGCACCGGATCACCCAGGGCTGTGTTACTTTCCCCCCTACTCTTCTCCCTTTATACCAACTCCTGCACCTCCAGCCACCAGTCTGTCAAGTTGATCAAGTTGCGGACGACACCACCCTCATCGGGCTCATCTCCAATGGCGACGAGTCTGCCTACAGGAGAGAGGTGGCCCAGCTGGCGTCCCTGGTGCAACAACAACAACCTGCAGCTGAACGCTCTGAAGACAGTGGAGGAGATGTGGTGGACTTCAGGAAAGTCACAACCCCTCTGCCCCCCTCCACCCTCACACGCTCTCCCATCACCACTGCTGATTCCTTCCGCTTCCTAGGCACCACCATCACCAGGGACCTCAAGTGGAGCCGACCATCAGCTCCCTCATCAAAAAGGCCCAGCAGAGGATGTTCTTCCTGCGGCAGCTGAGGAAGCTCAAGCTACCCACCAAGATGTTAGTGCGTTCTACACAGCCATCATCGAGTCCATCCTCACCACCTCCATAACCGTGTGGTACGCAGGAGCCACTGCCAGGGACAGACTAAGGCTGCAGCGCGTCATGCGCACTGCTGAGAAGGTGATCGGCCTGCAAGCTCCCATCTCTCCAGGATCTGTACATCTCCAGGACCCGGAGGCGTGCTGGCCGGATCATAGCCGATCCCTCACACCCTGGTCACGTACTGTTTGCCCCTCTCCCCTCAGATAGAAGACTCCGGTCCATCCAGACTAAAACCTCCCGTCACATGAACAGCTTCTTCCCCTCTGCCATCAGACTGCTGAACACTAAGTGACTTATTGACTCTCGTGCACTATGTACAGCAGCTCAACCAGACTCATGTCAATCATCACTGTTTTCTTCCTGCATTACCGACTGCACTATATGGTTCTCCACATTATCTGCTGCTCGCTAATATATTTAAACTGCTGACTAGTATTACTCACTCTTATTCTACACTTTATTGCATGTATAGTTATTTCTTTTATTTTATCATGTTTAATGTTGCAGCACTGCACCGAGACAAATTCCTAGTTTGTGTACTACATGAACAATGGCAATAAATCTGATTCTGATTCTGATTCTGATTCTGATTCTGACTCTGACTCTATGGATATATTTTTTGAACTTATATCCATCTATATATTTATCCTCAAAATATTTATTCCCATTGTGAAATGAGTGTCCCCTTCTTCTTAAAGCGGTATCAATATTTATAATTTTGTTCACGTTTTTAACGCTGGGTTACAAGTCACAAAGCAAACTGCTTTATACATTTTCTTCCAGCCTCTGGCACTCAGGGTAAACACATTTAACATACCAGTTTACTAAGTGTGAACACACATCCACATACACATTAACACATTCGCGCCCCTGCGTCCTCAGGTGTGAGCCTGGCACACCAGGCGCAAAAGGCACATCTTTATTTACTACATACCCCCCGGTGCTCTGGCGTCCCTGGCTAGCACCCCCATCACCCCGAGGTACTGGGTGGAGTGTCATCTCCTTTGTGTCACCACAAAGAGACTTTAAACACATACTGTAGCTGCGCTATGCTAAGCCAACTGGGTTAACAGACTGAAAGTATGATTATAAAAACATTAAAAATTTGGAAACAAGAACTCTGTAAACAAAAAAAACCTTTTCATTTTCAATATGTACAATAATAGGTGAAGTATAAAAAAATATCTTTGTGGGGAGCCTTGAATAACGAAACTGAATTGCATTTAATTCAAGTTTATTTCAAGCAATCATTCCCACAGTCTGCTCTCATTCTTGAGCAGCGAACAAAGAGGCTAAACCACACCAAAGTTTTCACCTTTATACATTCTCACATCAAGAAATCTCCCTCGCAGGGGAGGTCACACATCTCCATCATAATCCCTTTATTTACATTACTCCCCCCTCTCTCCTCTCGAGCCTCAGAGGTCAGGGAGTCCTTGGTCCACACCCATTGTCTTCTCTCGCTGTCCTCCACAGGTGTCCCAGACTCTCCGTCTCCTTCATCGTGAGGTTAAATCACATATGTGCTGTCAGCATATCTCTCATATGTCCAATATGTGCATGCACAACTACACAGCCATATAACCCCCCCCCAAACGATGAAGAACGGACTATTCCCTAAAATTCAATAACATGCTACTGGCTACTGCACAATCAACATCAACATTCAGTCTGTGCGCTGCCTGGGCTTCAACCGTCTGCCGAATCTGCTGTGAGTTGGCCCCGCCTTGCCTGCGGCGCCTTTCTGCCTCCGGCTCTGTTGACTGAGGGAGAGAGTGATTATTTGCCCCCTGCGGGGGCCTGCCTCGTAGAGGCGCCCTCACGACCGGTACAGATTCGTCCTTCATGACAAAAGCACGTTTTAGTCTGTCAATACTGACTGTCTCTTTTCTGTCTCCAAAATCTAGCACAAATTGCTTATCACCTGCCTCCAGCACTCGAAATGGCCCTTCATACGGTGGTTTGAGTGTTGCTTTTAGGGCTTCGCGCCTGACAAAAACGAACTCAGCATTTTTCAAACCTGGGAGCATGTCTGCTCCCGTGCCAACTAACGGTCCCAGAGCAGGGAGAGGTGGGGGCTCCGGGTGCTCTGGTAAAAACTCGCCTGGCAGCCTAAGAGGTTGTGCGAACACTAGCTCCGCTGGGGAGGCGTCTAAGTCCTCTTTGGGCGCAGAACGCAACCCTAATAAAACCCATGCTAGTTTATTTACCCAATCTGCATCCGTGAGTGACGCTCTGAGTGCTGCCTTCAAAGACCTATGAAAACGCTCGCATAAACCATTAGCCTGAGGGTGGTAAGCCGTAGTGCGGTGAATTTTGGCTCCCAAGCCGTTGGCCATTGCTGACCACAGCTCAGAGACGAATTGAGGCCCTCTATCGGACGTAATGTCCGATGGAACCCCGAAGCGCGCCACCCAAGCCGTTAAAAAAACGCGACGCCACCTCCGCGGCCGTGTCGTCGCCAGCGGGACCACTTCCGGCCAACGTGTGGTTCGGTCCACCGTTGTCAAAAGATGCGTGAACCCCTGTGATGCCGGTAGGGGGCCCACGAGGTCGACGTGCACGTGGTCGAACCTTCTGGCTGGAATGCGAAACGGTTCTAACGGGGCTCTTGGTGTGCTTGTGGATTTTTGGCCCGTTGACAGGACATGCAGGCTTTTCCGCCCATTCCTTCACGTGCTTGCGCAGGCACGGCCCAAACAAACTTTTCCGCTACCATTTTCACCGATGCGCGCACCCCCGGGTGCGCCAGCGAGTGGACCAAGTCAAAAACATGGCGGCGCCACGCGGCTGGAACCACCGGACGCGGGGCGCCCAGTCGACAAATCGCAGATCAGGGGGGGCATACCGGTTTGTAAAACACTTGCTCTCCAGCCTTAAACCCTGTTGGTCCAGACTGGAGCGCGCGCACGTCTGCGTCTGCCCCCTGGTCCGCTGCCATGGCTGCGTAATCTATACCCACGTGCACTAATCTATACCCACTGGGGCTGCGCGCGCTACCGCGCCGCAGGACAGCGGCGCGGTCGCGGTGGCCTGTTCTGCCTCTGCGTGCGGTGGAGTCGTGACCGCGCGCGAGAGACAATCTGCCACTACATTGAATTTGCCCGCAACGTGCCTAATGTCAGTGGTAAATTCCGAGATCGCGGCCAGCTGCCTCTGCTGCCTGCCTGACCACGGGTCTGAAATTTTGGCCATGGCGTATGTGAGCGGCTTGTGGTCCACAAAAGCGGTGAAGCACCGTCCTTCCAGCCAGAACTGAAATGACGAATAGCCAAATGCAGCGCCAACAGTTCTCTGTAGAACGTGCTGTATTTTCGCTCAGCCGTGCTTAATGATTTGCTAAAGGAAGGCCAACGGCTGCCAAACTCCGGCGACCTGTTGCTCAATAACGGCCCCTATGGCTAAATCTGAAGCGTCTGTCATCAGCGCGATACGTGCCGCTGGGTCTGGGTGGGCCAGGAGCGCAGCGTCAGCCAAGGCTTTTTTTACCTCTGTGAACGCGCGCTCCCGCTCCGGAGGACCATCGACCTCATGGGTTGGTTTTGCTTTTTGAGCACGGCATATAACGGTTGCATGAGTTGAGCTGCGTGGGGCAGGAATCGGTTATAAAAATTCACCATCCCCAAGAATTCCTGCAGTGATTTGACCGTTTGTGGCCGGGGAAAATCCACCACCGTGCGTACTTTATCTGGTAACGGGACCGCTCCCTCTGGGGAGACGCGGTGACCCAAAAAATCGATCTGCTCGATGCCGTACTGGCACTTGGTTGGGTTAATTATTAAGCCGTGCTCTCCCAGCCTCCTAAAAACTGCTGTGAGGTGCTTTTCATGTTCGTCCTCTGAAGTACTCGCGACCAAAATGTCGTTGAGATACACAAACACGAAAGGGAGATCGCGTAACACGGCATCCATCATCCGCTGAAACGTTTGCGCCGCCCCTTTGAGACCAAACGGCATGCGTAAAAATTCAAAAAGTCCGAACGGGGTTATTACCGCTGTTTTAGGAATGTCCCCCGGTTGGACTGGGACTTGGTGATAGCCGCGAACCAGATCAATCTTTGAAAAAATGCACGCCCCCGCCAGGTGCACCGAAAAATCCTGAATGTGCGGGATGGGATAACGATCGTGCACCGTAGCATTGTTTAGCCTGCGGTAATCGCCGCACGGTCTCCAGGAGCCATCGGTTTTCGGGACCATGTGTAGCGGCGAAGTCCACGGGCTTTTCGACCTACGAACGATGCCCAGCCTCTCTAGGCTGGTGAACTCCTCGCGTGCTATAGCGAGCTTAACTGCATCCAAGCGCTGAGCCTTTGCAAACACAGGAGGGCCAGATGTAGGGATAAAATGCTCCACCCCGTGTTTTGCGACCGTCGCTGAAAAAGTGGGCACAGTGAGTGCTGGGAATTGGGTGAGGAGTGTGTGAAACTTACCACCTGCTGTAGCGACGTGGGTCTGTACTGGTGGCGGGGACACTCGAGCTGAACAGGGGAGAGAGTAAAAAGATGCATTTACCAGCCGTCTATTAGCAAGATCAACTAACAAACTGTGTGAGCACAAAAAATCCGCGCCCAACATGTTGAAATTCACCGCCGCTATTACAAAAGTCCATTCATATGTGCGGCCATGTAAGCATAAAGGCAAGGTCCTTTTCCCGTAGGTGTTGATGCTCGAGCCATTTGCCTCCATAGCTCCGCTACCGCGGGGTCCAGCCACCCGGTCCGCATATGTTGGGGTGATGATGCTCACTTGGGCTCCGGTGTCTATGAGGAACTCTCGTCCGGAGCTCGTATCTGTGATGTTGAGCAGCTTGTTGCCTTCTCCGAGAGTCGAAGCTGCTAGCGACCCTCGGCCTTGCCGTTTCCCGAACTCTTGAAGCTGCAGGGCGGCACGCACCTGCGTGTCCTATCAGCGAACCTCTGATGGTAAAAGCAGAGATCCTCTCCTCCGCTGCGTCGGGGCCGCGCCTCTGCCACCGGATCATTGGCTCCACCTCGTCGCGGCCGTGCTGCCGCCGTCGTCGGCCAGCCTGGGTCTGCCGCCTCTGGCTCCCCGCTGTCTTGGGTCGCTGCTGTGGTTGCCTGCCTGCCGCAGGGGTCCAGAATCCTGTCTGCTTCCTGGGCCAGCTCCCGGAACTCCTCCGGGGTGTGACACTTCTTGCCGGCCAGCGCGCTTCTCGCATGCGTCGGGAGGTTGGAGAGGAAGATGAACTGGAAGAGGAAATCATCGTTGTCTGACCCTCTCAGCTGTATCATATCCTCCATCAGGGCGCTCGGCCTGTGTCCTCCTTGGTCTAGCAAAGACAGGATCCTCCTCGCCCTCACTTCGGCCGAGGGGGTGAAAAACTTAAGGAGGGTGGATTTTAGCTTGTCGTACCTGCCGGTAGCGGGTGGTTGCTCCACCAAGCTCTGCACGCACCGAGCTGTGCGGTTATCCAGTTTAGCGATGACCTGGTGGAACTTAGTGTCATCCACCGTTACCCCTGCGAGCGCGAACTGCGCCTCCGCTTGCAGGAACCACAACCGTGGGTTATCCTGCCAGAAATCAGGCAGCTTGACGGCCACTGCGCTCGCCAGAACCAAACTCTGTGAGTCCGGGACCCTGAGACCTTCTCCGGTCATTCTCAACGTCGTCGGTCACCAATTGTGGGAAGCCTTGAATAACGAAACTGAATTGCATTTAATTCAAGTTTATTTCAAGCAATCATTCCCACAGTCTGCTCTCATTCTTGAGCAGCGAACAAAGAGGCTAAACCACACCAAAGTTTTCACCTTTATACATTCTCACATCAAGAAATCTCCCTCGCAGGGGAGGTCACACATCTCCATCATAATCCCTTTATTTACATTACTCCCCCCTCTCTCCTCTCGAGCCTCAGAGGTCAGGGAGTCCTTGGTCCACACCCATTGTCTTCTCTTGCTGTCCTCCACAGGTGTCCCAGACTCTCCGTCTCCTTCATCGTGAGGTTAAATCACATATGTGCTGTCAGCATATCTCTCATATGTCCAACATGTGCATGCACAACTACACAGCCATAATCTTGCTTATTAATCACAAAGCATTAAGTAGTGATAAAATATAATGCTGTTATTACCTCTTCCAAGGAGGTTATGTTTTTACCGGTGTTTGTCTGTTTGTCTGTTACCAACATAACTCAAAAAGTTATGAACGGATATGGATGAAATTTTCAGGAAAGGTGTGTAATGGCATGGGGAACAGATGATTAGAGTTTGGTGATGATCTGAGAGTGCATACCTCCACCAAGGGCTTTTATGTATTTGTGCAGCAGGATTACACAAAAACTACTGGATGGATTTGGATGAAATTTTCACCAGAGGTGGTTCTTGGGCTAGAGAGGAACCCATTATATTTTGGTGATGATCTGACAATGCATACCTCAGCCAAGGCTCTTATCTTCTCACAGTGTGTTAGCAACAATACTCCAAAACTGATGGACAGACTTTGATGCAGTTTTCACCACAAGTGGCTATAGGCCTACACACAAACCCATTACATTTTGGAGGTGATCCATGAGAAACGGAAGGAGCCTTGGCGGAGGTATGCACTCTATGAGTGCTTTTCTAGTTGTTTACTGCTTATGTTAGCAAATGTGTTTGCAACACAAAAATGATGGATTAAATTATCTTCTCCTCAACGCTGCCACTGGATAAGGCCAACTTCTACTTTAGAAAGAGCCATTTTTAGCAAGTTTTGGTCTAAAAACTCCTGTATGGAGGAATAAAGTGTAATTAAGCAGTATTACACGAGAATGAGATTGGTATCGTGAATATACAAACTTCAGCAGTGTGTGATGTGGCTTGTGCCCTAAGTATCATTCCCTGCTGGAGTTTGTATATTCATGATACCGTAACGAACTCGAGTGTAATATTGCTTTTATACAACAGTTCTGTAAGCACAATTTATTAAAAGACAGAAACACTGGACAAAATATTTTGATTTGTTTAACCAGTTATTTTGTTCAGCTGAAAAAAAAAAAAATTGTCCTTTCTGAATGTAGCCACTAGCCAGTAACTGCTGCTAAACATCTCAATCAGCATGAAGACATCTATTGTCATTTCGTACACACATGTAAACAAATTAAATATTGTCAAGTGCAAACATAATACGTGTTTATAAAACATACCTGTTAAGTCGATACTTCAGAAAATCCCAGATCAAAACGTATCCAATACCGGTCACCAGAAGCTAGTAGTTAGTATGCTAGTGGTTTAGCACATTCTAGCGATTTAGCACATTTTGCTCGCTTTTCTTCACATTTTCAGATGAAACAAAGAGTCCATCACCACACAGGTATTGTGGTTTGTTAATCGAAAGAATAAATCAGACTCTAGTACTGCTTATTTTTTAAAACAGACATGAAATTGCTTAATGATAAAATAACTGGGTAGACAGAAGTAGACCTTTGCAAAAGGGTGGGTCATAGATGTATAATTTCTTGTCAAACAGCGCTTCACTGTGAAAGTTAAGGTATCCAAAATGGTACTGCAATTGTCAGAGAGTTGATAGAAAAATACTGTTAGTAATTAACATAACTAGAACACCTTTGAAGTGGAGTGATACATATCCAGTGAAATTGGACTGCAGTTGTCAATCATTATAGTAACTCCTGGAATCTCTATTGTCCAATGAAATTGCTCTGTCGGAATTAACTATTGTATAATGACTTATAAAATGAAGGTAAAACACTGAGTTCCTTCATTTTTGGAACTTCCAAGAATAAACTCCCCTTTCAGCAATAGTTATTACTCTTAAATATTATACTTTTCTCTCATAAATTTGCAATTTTTCTCTTAAATTCTCTTAAAATTTATTCTTGTAATCCATCTATCCATCTTCTACTGCTTAATCGTTTTTTTTTTTTCGGGGGGGGGGGGTGCTGGAGTCTATCCTAGTGTCTTTGGGCGAGAAGCAGGGTACACCATGAACAGATCACCAGTCCATTGCAGTTATTCTTGTAAACTGAAAACTATTTTCTTCCATTTCATTTTTAAAAAAAATATGACATTGTAGTTTTGAGACTTTATTGTTGAAATTATGATAGCCTATGGTTTCTTGAGGAGTGATTGCTGTTGGTTACACTCATTTTGATTTTTATAAGGCTAAAATAAAATTTAAAAAAAACAAACAAACAGAACATTCAAAAAACTAAACACAGCGTTTCACTATTCAACGCAAGAAAATATTGCTTTCTTGTTTAATATGTTTTGCATTTTAAGATTTTTATTGCCCAATGATGCTGGGGTAGGCTCCAGCCCCCCCGCGACCTGAAAAGGATTAAGCGGAAGAAGATGAATGGATGGATGGATTATTTTAAATGTGAGATTCCACGTGCCCCCAGTGGCACAGCGCAGCAACTGCGCCTGTCAACTCACTCTGACGTGCTCAGCTGTACTGAGGATTTGTACTGATTTTTACTGATCTGCCAGTTTCAGAAGGTTGCAGGCACGCGTTGGAGGACTCAGGGATCACATGTAATGCACCGAAGAAGAAGAAGTCCTTATTTCCTTTTCCTGTTTTCAATTCAATTCAATTCAATTCAATTCAACTTTATTTATATAGCGCCATTTCACAACAACAGTCATCTCATAGCACTATCAACTGTAGGGGGGGACCCCCACAGTTGCAGAAAGACCCCAGCAATCAGGCGATCCCCTGTGAGCAAGCACTTGGCGACGGTGGAGAGGAAAAACTCCCTTTTAACAGGAAGAAACCTCCAGCAGAACCAGGCTCAGGGAGGGGCAGTCATCTGCTGCGACTGGCTGGGGGGTGAGGGGATAGAGAAGAAGAAAAGAACAGACATGTAGAGAGCAAACAGCACGATGGGGACTCAGTCTATGGGAGAGAACAAACAAATGTTAATGACCAGCAAAAAAAAAAAAAAAAAAATATTTCATAGAGAGTGAGGAAAGGAGTGAGGCCCAGTGCATTACTGGAGGTCCCCCGGCTGACTAAACCTATTAGCAGCATAACTAAGGGAGGGTTCAGAAACACATGATCCCTCCCTAATTGTAGGCTAGATCAAAAAGGTAGGTTTTAGCCCTATTCTTAAAAACAGAGATCGAGTCTGACTCCCGAATCCAGATTGGCAGCTGATTCCACAGGAGAGGAGCTTGATAACTGAAAGCTCTGCCTCCCATTGTACTTTTGGAGATTCTAGGTATTACAAGTAATCCTGCATTTTGAGAGCGTAGTGCTCTGTTAGGATAATACGGTAGTATCAGATCTTTTAAATAAAAAGGAGCCTGATTGTTTAGAGCTTTGTAAGTGAGAAGAAGGATTTTAAACTTAATTCTAAACTCTATGGGAAGCCAATGAAGGGAGGCCAGAACCGGAGAGATATGATCTCTCTTTCTAGTACCTGTTAAAACTCTTGCTGCAGCATTTTGGATCAGCTGAAGACTTTTTAAAGATGTTTTAGGACAGCCTGATAATAAAGAATTACAATAATCTAATCTCGAGCTAACAAAAGCGTGATCAGCTTCTCAGCATCACTCTGAGACAAGATGCTCCTAATCTTGGCAATATTACTCAAATGATAGAAGGCAGTCTTAGAAACAAATTTAATATGTGAATTGAAGGACAAATCCTGATCAAAAATAACTCCAAGGTTCCTCACAGAGCTATTAAGAGAAAGAGTAACTGCGTCCAAACTGAAAGTTTGATTTGGAAAGGAATTTCTAAGGTTTTTTTGGACCAACAAGAATGACTTCAGTCTTATCTGAATTTAATAGCAGGAAATTACAAGTCATCCAAGCTTTGATTTCCTTAAGACAGGCTTCTAACTTGGCTAATTGATTAGTATCATCTGGCTTCATTGACAGGTATAATTGTGTGTCATCTGCATAACAATGAAAATGTATACAGTGCTTTCTAATAATGTTGCCTAACGGAAGCATATATAAACTAAAAAGAGTAGGGCCTAGCACAGATCCCTGTGGAACTCCATGACTAAGCTTTGAGCTGAAAGAAAACTCATCATTTACATGAACAAACTGGAACCTATCAGATAAATAAGATCTAAACCACTGCAACGAAGTTCCATTAAGTCCAACATAGTGTTCTAATCTATCAAGTAGAATATTATGATCAATAGTATCAAAAGCTGCACTAAGATCTAAAAGGATAAGTACAGAAACTAGTCCATTATCAGATGCAATGAGGAGGTTGTTAGTGACCTTCGCTAAGGCTGTTTCAGTACTATGATGGATTCTAAACCCAGATTGAAACTCTTCAAGTAAACCATTTCCCTGTAGGTGGTCAAATAATTGCGTAGCAACAACTCTTTCTAAGATTTTTGAAATGAAAGGGAGATTAGAGATTGGTCTATAGTTAGCTAAAGCTCCTGGATCTAGCGTTGGCTTTTTGAGTAAGGGTTTAATTACAGCCGTTTTAAAAGCCTGCGGTACATGGCCTAAAGTTAATGAAGAATTGATTATATGAAGAATAAAGCTACCAATAAGTGGGAAGACTTCTTTAAATAACCTGGTAGGAATAGGATCTAAAAGACAAGTTGAAGGTTTGGATGAGGAAACTACTTTGTCTAACTCACAAAGGTCGATTGGAGTAAACTCATCAAGACAGACATCAATAGAAGGAGTTGTAGTAGTTACAGTATTTAAGTTAACTGTGGGAAGAATCTGATTGATTTTATCTCTGATGGATGAAATTTTATTATTGAAAAAGTTCATAAAGTCCTGACTAGTAAGCTCTAAGGGGATGCTAGGATTGACAGAGTCCTGACTCTTTGTCAACCTGGCTACAGTACTGAAAAGAAACCTAGGATTATTCTTGTTCTCTTCTATTAATGCAGAGTAATAACTCGTTCTAGCTTTTCTAAGAGATTTTTTATAAATTAAAAGATGATTTCTCCAAGCTAAATAGATTTCATCTAAATTAGTAGAGCGCCATTTTCTTTCTAATTGACGAGTCTTCTGTTTTAAGCTACGAGTTTCTGTGTTGAACCAAGGAGTTAAAAATCTCTGATTAGACTTTTTCTTTTTTAAGGGGGCCACCAAGTCTAGAGCCTGATGCAGAGAAGCTGAAACACTATCCACCATGTTATCAATTACAGAAGGAGCAAGCTGTCTATAGCTTATTTCCGTTGTGTTGACACATGGCATAGAGGAAACAATCTGCATAAATTTGGAAACAGCATCATCTGAGAGGCATCTACTGTGATAATATTTTTCTTTAGGAGCCAAATAGTCAGAAATAGTAAAATCAAAGGTTAACAGACAATGGTCTGACAGTACAGGGTTATGAGGAGACACTACAAGATTTTCTATTTCTATGCCATATGTCAGAACAAGGTCCAATGTATGGTGGAGGTAATGAGTAGAATTTCCTACTTTCTGAGAAAACCCAATCGAGTCTAATATTGAATTAAAAGCCACATTAAGGCAGTCACTATCTACATCCACATGTATATTAAAGTCCCCTACTATAATTATTCTATCAGATTTCAACACTAAATCAGCTAAGAAATCAGCAAATTCGGATAAAAATTCTGAATAGGTTGATGGGGGACGATAAACAATGGCAAATAAAATTGGGTTTAACCTGAAATTGCTAAAGTGCCCAATACTGAGGACCAGGCCCTCAAAGGAATTATAACATGTTTTTTGCTTTACATTAACTAGTAATTTGGAATGGTAAATTGTTGCTACTCCTCCTCCACGACCAGAACTTCTGGGATTTTGACAGTTTAAATAACCAGAGGGGGTTGATTCATTTAAACCAACATAATCCTCTTGTCCTAACCAAGTCTCTGTAAGGGAAATTAAATCAATCTGATGACCAATTAACAGATCATGGACTAACAGAGACTTGGGAGTTAGAGACCTAATATTTAACAAACCACATTTAATTTTTAAATTATGAGGAGGAACAGAGGCCAAATCATTCAATTTAGAGGCTTTATGTTTAATTTGAGTTTTACCAATATTTTGCTTTATCACTTTGGGATGCTTATACATTATATTTTTATTCACTTTGGAGGGAGCAGACAACGATTCTCTGATGGGGAAGACAGGGGCTAAGTTGAGGGGTGGCGGATGAAGAGGAGCTGCAGAGAGGCGTGTAAGACTGAGACTCTGCTTCCTGGTCCCAACTCTGAGTAGTCATGGTTTTGGAAATTTGGATAAAAAAGATGCCAGATTGTTAGATAAATGAGAAGCACCATCCAAAGTGGGATGAATGCTGTCTCGTCTCATAAGACCAGGTTTTCCCCAAAAAGAGCTCCAATTGTCAATGTAGCCCACGTCATTTTTAGGACACCACACAGACAGCCAGCGGTTCAAGGATGACGAGCGACTAAACATGTCATCACTGGTCAGATTGGGGAGGGGTCCAGAGAATACTACAGTGGCAGACATCGTTTTTGCAAACTCACACACCGATTCTATATTACCGATTCTATCCTTCTTTAAGCCCAGAAAGCAAATATGGCCGCCATGCAATGTCACGGACCGTCACATAAACCGGCTTCGTACACGGAAAATAGCTGTGGGATACAAGTGAAATTTACATGGGATGATCTCATAAGACTTTGTAGATGTGATAGAGAGCATAAATGACCAAGAGAATGCAAAATAACGACCACGATGGACAAAAACGACACAACCACGCCGGCCAGCCAGCCCCCCTTTGCCAATAGTAAGTGATGAATTTATTTGTTTCTTTACATTGTACTGATATTGTGGTTCATATACTTTGAAGATAAAATAACAAAATGCCCCTGTCGATAAAACAGTGTCAAAAAACCAAACCATTCTTTGTGTAAATATGTCCAAAGTCCACTTTTGACTGAGTTATGTAATTTATCTAGCAGTCGTGACATTATGCAAATTAGATGCGTAAATTTATTCCTATCTGAAACTTTGGATCATATTCTACATCTTTCTAATTGACAGTAAGCCATTTTCTCTTGCAACTTTCAAGTTATAGCCTTGGAAATCTGAACTATTTTGTTGACAAAAAATCTTTACCACTCTTGACCACTAGGGTTTATGTCACCACACGCTGACTGGGACAGTTAGAGGCTCCCTTAACCTCATTCCCCAGCAATGAGAATAATTTACAATATGTACAACTGTATGTAAAATGGGGGCACCTCATAAATAACACTTTTTAATGTTTTTTAATTGTAGGCTTAAGTAATTAACTATGCAGGATGCCCAGACATTTGCAATTATTTATTTTGTTAAATTCATGAAATTATAAGTAATACCTATGCATTAAAGTTTACTGGTAATTTTGTATTTTTTCCACATCCTACAGAGACTGTGTTTACGTCTTTTCAATTAAAAATATGCAGGGTGGTCAAATTTTTGCAAACCATTGTATATTGACTCTCTATATACACACTGTTTGCTGATACCAGAGATATGCAGTCTTCTACCCAAGCGCCAATGCAGTGTTATTGACTAATTGTAGCTGTCAGAGTGGGAGGGGAACTATATGCTTGAACCAATAATGCAAATCTGCCATGGGGACTTGTAATACCTTAAATGTTTGAATGTTGTTTAATGGAGCAAATACGCCCACCACTGCAAATATTTTCTTCCTTTAGTGCCTTAATGGTGGGTCTGCGGGCACAGTTTATTTTGTACCATCTCTATGAACAGACTTTTCTGGAATTTATTTGGATTTCTCTTTTGCTTTAGGTATTGTTTATATTGCATTTTTCTCTACTCGGTTTGAGATCTGTGTTGCCAATATATGTATATTCCCAGTGAATGGACTGGTTAAAAAGACATGCTGAAGATATTGATCAGATTAGAGAATAAATCTACAGAGTGGGAACTACTAACTATAATGCCACCTTGCAGTTTATTTTCATTTTAAATAAACATATTTTCAAAGGAACTTTTAATCTGTATAAACAATGGTTGGATAAAGTAATGCTAACAGTTTCAGCAGTAATGTATTATTAATTGCACTTTTACCTCTGCCAAGTAGGTTATGTTTTTGCCAGCATTGGTTTGTTTGTTGGTTTGTCTGCCTGTTAGTAACATTACTCAAAAAGTTATGCTTGGATTTTGATGAAATTTTCAGGAAAGGTGTGTAATGACATGGGGAATAGAAGATTATATTTTGTTGAAGACCTGAGAGTGCATACCTCCACCAAGGGCTTTGTTTGTATTTGTGCCGCAGGATTACACAAAAACTACCGGATGGATTTGGATAAAGGTTTCACCAGAGGTGGACCTTGGCCTAGAGGAAGCCATTACATTTTGGTGAGGATCTGAGAATGCATACCTCCACCAAGGCTCTTATCTTCTTAAAGAGTGTTAGCAACAATTCTCCAAAACTATGGATTTGGATGAAATTTTCACCAGAGGTGGTTCTTGGGCTAGAGACGAACACATTACATTTTAGTGATGATCTGAGAATGCATGCCTCAGTCAAGGTTCTTATCTTCTCACAGAGTTTTAGCAGCAATACTTCAAAACTACTGGATGGATTTGGGTGAAATTTTCACCAGAGGTGGTTCTTGGGCGACAGACAAACACATTATTACATTTTAGTGATTATCTGAGAATGCATACCTCAGTCAAGGCTCTAAGCTTCTCACAGTGTGTTAGCAACAATATTCAAAAACTAATGGACAGACTTTGATGCAATTTTTACCAGAAGCGGCCATTTAGTTCAGTTTAAGCCCTCTTTCAGTATTTGTCATGGTGCACAATGACCAAGCACTTTATTAGAAATATTATATTAAATGTAGGTTTTACTGCCTCAGAGTCTTACTTTTTGTCAGATAGAGTTGATTTGTGCAGTTTTGTAAATCTCTTGCTTCTTAAAAGGTCTTGAATTTGTTTAAGCAAAATTAAGGCATAATTATTCAAGATTCAAAGATTCAAAGATTTTATTTGTCAATACTACTATGCATACAGGACATACAGGAGGACTGAAATGCCATTTCTCTCTCTTCAGTGGTGTGCACAGTATTAAAAAAAAGAGGAATAAGGCTGGAAAAACAACAGCAGTCTATGTACAGTAATACTACCCATAGTGCAAATAACGATAAAAGATAAAACCCAGACATCCCGTAATTCAAATAAAGATAAACGATAAAACCCAGCAATCCTATATACAGAAAAAGTAGTTGCAAGTTTGATGCAGTAGTGTAGGAGCAGACAGTGACAGATTGGACTGCACATTATCAATATTGTAACAAGAGACAGCAGCAGGTATGGCATTTGTGCAAATGGTTGCAGTAAGGTGCAGAGACATACAGCAGCAGCTGTATTACTGTTGGTGTGCCAGTCTTTCTGTGCAAATAGCTGAGGTAGTTATTGTGCAGGTGAGTACGCTATGGTCCGGGGTGGTCCAGTTCAGGGTCCTAATGGCCTCAATAATGAGTTTTCTTTCAACTCAAAGCTCAGTCATGGAGTTCCACAGGGATCTGTGCTAGGCCCTACTCTTTTTAGTTTATATATGCTTCCGTTAGGCAACATTATTAGAAAGCACTGTATACATTTTCATTGTTATGCAGATGACATACAATTATACCTGTCAATGAAGCCAGATGATAGTAATCAATTAGTCAAGTTAGAAGCCTGTCTTGAGGAAATCAAAGCTTGGATGACTTGCAATTTCCTACTTTTAAATTCAGATAAGACTGAAGTCATTTTTGTTGGTCCAAAAAACCTTAGAAATGCCTTTCCAAATAAAACTTTTAGTTTGGATGCGGTTACTCTTTCTCTTAATAGCTCTGTGAGGAACTTTGGAGTTATTTTTGCTCAAGATCTGTCTTTCAATTCACATATTAAATTCATTTGTAAGACTGCTTTCTATCATTTGCGTAATATTGCCAAGATTAGGGGCATCTTGTCTCAGAGTGATGCTGAGAAACTGATCCATGCTTTTGTTAGCTCAAGATTAGATTATTGTAACTCTTCATTATCAGGTTGTCCTAAAACATCTTTGAAAAGTCTTCAGTTGATCCAAAATGCTGCAGCAGGAGTTTTAACAGGTACTAGAAAGAGAGATTATATCTCTCCGGTTCTGGCCTCCCTTCATTGGCTTCCCATAGAGTTTAGAATTAAGTTTAAAATCCTTCTTCTTACTTACAAAGCTCTAAACAATCAGGCCCCTTTTTATTTAAAAGATCTGATACTACCGTATTATCCTAACAGAGCACTACGCTCCCAAAATGCAGGATTACTTGTAATACCTAGAATCTCCAAAAGCGCAATGGGAGGCACAGCCTTCAGTTATCAAGCTCCTCTCCTGTGGAACCAGCTGCTAATCTGGATTCGGGAGTCAGACTCGATCTCTGTTTTTAAGAATAGTGTTAAAACCTTCCTTTTTGATATATCCTACATTTAGGGAGGGATCATGTGTCTCTGAACCCTCCCTTAGTTATGCTGCTAATAGGTTTAGACAGCCGGGGGACCTCCAATAACGCACTGGGCTTCACTCCTTTCCTCACTCTCAATGAAATTTTTTGTTTTTTTTTTTTGCTGGTCATTAACATCTGTTTGTTCTCTCCCATAGATTGAGTCCCCATCATGCTGTTTGCCCTCTACATGTCTGTTCTTTTCATCTTCTCTATCCCCTCATCCCCCAGCCAGTCACAGCAGATGACTGCCCCTCCCTGAGCCTTGTTCTGCTGGAGGTTTCTTCCTGTTAAAAGGGAGATTTTCCTCTCCACCGTCGCCAAGCGCTTGCTCACCAGAGGATCGCCTGATTGCTGGGGTTTTTCTGCAATTGTGGGGCTTTCCCCTACAGTTGAAAGTGCTATGAGATGACTGTTGTTGTGAAATGGCGCTATATAAATAAAGTTGAATTGAATTGAATTGAATTGGTGAGCAAAGCTGTGTAGCAGTCTTGTGGTACAGGCCCAGAGGCTCCGGTACCTTTTCCCTGAGGGCAGGGGGCTGAAGAGGGAGTGTGAGGGGTGGGAGGTGTCGCCTGCAATGTTGATGGCTCTGCGGATGAGGCGGGTGAGGTAGATGTCTGAGAGGTGGGGCAGAGGGGCACTGATGACCTTGCTGGCAACTTTCACTGTGCGTTGTAGTGTCTTCCGGCAGGAGGCAGTGCAGCTTCCATACTATACCGTGATTATCCATAAAAAATTACAGTTAATCCTTAAATCCCTCCCTTAAGAGATCCCTCTGTTTAGTTTAGAAGCCTATGAATATTTGCTTATGCAATTAGGATATGTTGCTAACATACATTGTCTACAGTCAGAGATTATGATGTAATTGTTCTCTGACACTCCAATAATCATTTAAGGCCCTTTTCCACTAGTACCTGTTTGGCCCTGTTCGGTTCGGTTCGGTATGCTTGTCGGCTTTTACATTAGGAACTGTAACGGGTACCGTCCCGATTTTTCAGACCTGCTTCCGAGTGGTTCTATGCGTGCCGTACCGACCTGAAAATGTGACGTAAAAACACTGCAGACCCCTGATTGGTCCGGGCGTATCGTCATGAGAGCAACGTTTGAGGCTGAATTTCAGAATCTTGAGCCTCCATTTGCAAAGATTCGTCCGTGAGCCAGCAAGCAAGCATCAGTATAAACAACAACAATAGAATGGCTTCACAGAAATCAAACCCAAAGAAATCAACACCGCAGTCCAGCAGAGTTCTCTGTGCCTTTCGGCTGATGACAGAATCCAGAGGGAACTAAACGGAGCCACCTGAAATGAATTTACGGCCACAGGAGCACCAAACTTCAGTAGTTGAAAGCTGTGATATTAAGATATAAAGGATGGTGAGTGATATGATATGATGTGATATTATGCATCTTTTACGTTATTTATCCCAGCAGTGGAAAGTTCACTTTGAACAGACAACAACAACGTTGCCTGTGTGCAGGTAATGAGCTAGCTAGTCAGCCGTCAATGCTAACTCCGTGCTCTCCTTGTATTTTGCGCTTGTGTTGACAATATCTGATGAAATAAGCTAGTTGTAATCATGGTAAAAAAAAAAAAAAAAAGTTTTTTTTTTTTTTTTTTTTTACATGTTGCACTCTCGTGCTGTGCATGCACTTAAGTTGTGTGTATTTTCATTCTAGAGTCCGACCAGCATCTGCTGTGACACTGGCAACGTTTAGCTGTTATGAGATGAGATGAGATGAGATTCAACTTTATTGTCATTACACATGTATGAATACAAGGTAACGAAACGTGACTTGGCATTTGGGCACGCTCTGCAGAGCGCAACCAAGGCCGGGGCAGCCGCTAGGCGCCAGTCATAAAGAAGAAAAGAAAAAAGAAAAGAAATGATATGGCACAATAGGCGAGATAAAAAAACATGTTTTATCAAATTGACGCTTAATGGGTAAGCGAAATTTTGATTGCAGGCAAAAAAAACCCTCAATGCATATTTAGCAGTAGTGGACAATCCCACAGCAGAGGGAGGGAGAGCAGTGTGTGTATATTTGCATGTCATTGTGTAGTGTAAATGTAACAGTTGTTAGTGAGCAGCAGAGGGCGCCTCCTGGCAGTGGATAGATGTTATAATCATGTGACTTATAAACAAGTCCAGAGTTCAGAGTCTATCTCTCTTTCTCTCTTGCTTGCAGAAGGCACATGGGCATTGTCCTTGAGAGTCCAATCCGCTGACGACAACAACTGATTGTTGATTGTATGGGTAGACATAAGAGCCGGTTCTTCCACTAATCTCAGTCAGGAGGAATGTAAACACGGGGCAAACAAGGTCAAATCAAATCAAATCAGCACAGTGCACTCAGAGAGTAGAATTTTGTCCTCACCCGTGTAATTCTGTGCTTCCATTATATATGCAGGCTTAAACTGTTTTTCCATAGAGAGCACAGGGCTTTCAGATGTATTCCTTCACTGAATCACTGTCATTCAGTTCACCGTTTGCCGCTACTCGTGCCCTCCCCAACTGGTCGAATTTGATGAAGGAGCTGGCTGGGTCCGCTTGATCCGCTCTCTCACCTTCCTTCAATTTCTGATGCATCAGGGAACTCCACAGCCAAAAATAGAAGTCCTGAGATCATAGCCAATAATATTGCCATAGACGCATGGATTCCAATGTCCATGAGTCTCTCGTAGGTTCCAATTCTTGGGCTCCCCCTTGGCCCAATTCTTGTTGAAAATAGTGACAATAGCACATTTAAGCCGCTTCCAAATCCATAATTTCCGTTTAGATTAAGATTCAGCAGAAGAAGAGCGACTAAACACAGACAAAAACGCAACATTGCAAAAGCTGGGAATAGATCAGGAAGGCAGGGGAGGAGGGAAGAAAAATGCGACTGCTCTCTCTCAAGGCAAGAAGAATATGGTAATGAGTGGTAAGTTGCGTATCCCATTATTTTTTTAGTAGTGGTGGACAAAGTACTCAAATCCTTTGCTTTTTAAGTTAAAGTATAGGTAAAGTACCAAAATTAAAGTAGCACATTTTCCACTTAATATGAAAGGGACAGAACTGAGATTTATTTCGAGACTTCCGGCGCCACACGAGTCGGCTGCCTTTTGCAACAGCGGCTCAATTCTGAGTCTTTTTTTTCCCCTTCCTCTCTCTTTTTGATCCGGTTTTCACTCCAGTTAATATCATGGACACACAGATCGTCCCAAATGTCTCCTGAGCCGGTGGACGGAGCCACTGTTTATAGCAGGAGACGGTACAGCAGGGAAGAGCTGCTAGCACTCAACCGCCACCTGGTGCTAATGGAAAAACTCGACATACCGGGAGAACTGAGGCGAAAACTCCGTGGTTGCCGGGCTGGAGTAAGGCGGAAGACAAAGAATATAAGGTACAGACCCTCCCTTCCATCCATTGTCATGGGGAATGTACGGTCGTTACTGAGAAAGGTAGATGAGCTAGCGGCTATCTCCCGCTACGATAGCATATACCGGGAATGCTCTCTCCTTTTGTTTACCGAGACATGGCTATCTGAACTAGCAGCAGATGCTAACATTGAGCTGGAGGGTTTCCACGCGATACGGGCAGACCGAACACCAGACAGTGGCAAAGCAAGGGGCGGTGGAGTGATAATGTATGTTAACAACAACTGGTGCAGACCGGGACATATCACTGTTAAACAACGACACTGCAGCAAAGACATTGAGTTGCTAGCTGTTAGCATGCGGCCTACATATCTCCCGAGGGAATACTCACACGTGATCTGCATTGTTGTTAATGCAAATCCGACGGCGAACGCTGGGACAGCATGTGACGTCATCCATTCAGTAACCGGCAGGCTGCAGACAGAACACCCAGATGCTCTTCTCCTCATCTCAGGTGATTTCAACCATGTTTCACGGTCTCCCATTCTACCCACGTTTACCCAGTATGTCACATGCCACACTAGAGACAATAAAACACTGGACTTATTCTACGCAAACACTAAGGAGGCGTACACCTCATTACAAGTGTTACCTCATTACAATGTGCGCTGCACATTCACCAACCAACCATAATGCTCTGCACTGTGTGTCTATATATATACATTTATAGTAATATGGACATATGTTTACTAGATGTTGTTTTTTCTTGCCTTCTGATTGTTGCTCTGAGTGTTGCTATCCCTGTGCTGTTGCAATCCTGGAATTTCCCCATTGTGGGACTAATAAAGGCTTATCTTATCTTATCTAATCTTATCTTACAACTCCCCCCACTTGGGAGATCGGATCACAACTTGGTTCTTTTCCGGCCGGTGTACAAACCCCTAGTGCACAGACAACCTCCGGCCATGCGCACAGTGAAGTTATGGTCTGAAGAGGCAATGGACACTCTAAAGGGCTGTTTTGAAACCACCGCCTGGGAGCAGCTCTGCGAGCCACATGGTGAGGACATCGATGGCCTCACTCACACCATCACGGACTATATCAGCTTCTGTGTGGACAACACCGTTCCCACCAAGACCATACGGTGTTGCTCAAACAACAAACCCTGGATCAACCCTGAGATAAAAACACTTCTGAGAGAGTAGAAGAGGATCTTCAGGTCGGGGAACAGGGAGATGCTGAAGTCCGTACAGAGGGAGCTGAGGAGAAAGATCAGAGAAGGCAAGGACAGCTTCAGGAAGAAGATGGAGGACAAGCTGCAACAGAGCGACATCAGCGGGGTCTGGAGAAACCTTAAAACCATCTCTGGGCTCCAGAATACCTCCCCCCAGGCCACGGGGGGCAGGGAGTGGGCGAACAATCTGAATCTGTTTTTTAATAGGTTTGACCAACCGCCTTCCCCCCGACTGCACAACAACCACTGCTGCCTCTAAAGACATCAAGTCCTGCTGCCCACTCCCCACTCCACCAACACCCCCCCCACTCCCAGCACACAGCCCCCCAACCTGACCCTGACTAAGACCCAGGTGAGGACGGAGCTGAGGAAGATCAAGGCGAGGAAGGCGTTGGGACCGGACGGCATCAGCGCAAAGCTCCTCAAGTCCTATGCAGACCAGCTGTGTGGGATTGTGGAGTACATCTTCAACCTGAGCCTGAAGCTGGGGAGGGTACCACAGCTGTGGAAATCATCTTGTGTGGTACCTGTTCCAAAGACTTCCCACCCCAAAGACCTGAACAGCTACAAACCAGTGGCCTTGTCGTCCCACATGACGAAGACCCTGGAGAGACTGCTCCTTGCTCACCTCTGCCCCCTGGTGGGACCAGCGATGGATCCACTCCAGTTCGCCTACCAGCATGGCATTGGGGTGGAGGATGCGGTGATCTTCCTCCTTCACCGTTCTCTGTCCCACCTGGAGAAGCCCGGGAATGCGGTGAGGATCATGTTCTTTGACTTCTCCAGTGCTTTCAACACCATCCAACCGATGATCCTGAAGGACAAGCTGCTGTGCGCAGGGGTGGACCAGCACCTGTCATCATGGATCCTGGACTACCTCACTAACCGGCCACAGTTTGTGAGAACCCGGGACTCTGTGTCCGACACGATCATCGGTAGCACGGGGGCCCCCCAGGGAACGGTTTTGGCTCCCTTCCTGTTCACCCTTTATACTGCGGACTTCTCACACAACACAACACACTGCCATCTACAGAAGTTCTATGATGACTCTGCGATCGTTGGCCTCATCTCCAATGGAGATGAAGCTGAGTACAGACGGCTTATCCAGGACTTTGTGGACTGGTGCCATCGGAACTGCCTCCAGATCAACGCGAGGAAAACTAAGGAGCTGGTGGTGGACTGCCGCAGGCAAGGACAACCTCTCACAGCACCAGTAAATATACAGGGAACAGACAACGAGATGGTGACATCCTGTAAGAACCTGGGTGTTCATCTGAACAATAAACCAGACTGGTCACACAATACTGACGCACTCTACAAGAAGGGACAGCGCAGGCTGTTCCTATTGAGGAGACTCAGGTCTTTTGGTGTACAAGGGGCGCTGCTGAAGACATTCTATGACACGGTGGTGGCATCAGCCATCACTTTTGGAGTGGTCTGCTGGGGCAGTGGCATTACGGCAGCCGATAGGAAGAGACTGAACAAAATGATCAAGAAAGCTAGCTCTGTCCTGGGGCAGCGCCTTGACCCAGTGGAGGAGATAGGAGAGAGAAGGACGGTGGCTAAACTGTCATCTCTGCTGGAGTCCGAGTTCCACCCTATGCAGGACATACTGAATGCACTGAGGAGCTCATTTAGCAGCAGACTACATCATCCTCGGTGCACAACCGAGAGGTTTCGCAGGTCCTTCCTACCAACGGCTGTCAAACTGTACAACCTAAGCAGGGCTGCTCGCAGAGATAGCAAAAAGACGTGACAACCTAATAGTTTTGAATGCAAAAGACGCAATAGACTTATACAATGGTCCCCTCCGGCATACCACTAGGAAAATACCGGTCGCTATGGAGGGTGAGAATACGTATGGGCACATAATCATACCATGTAGGATAACTAAGTAGATGGTTCTGCTGTTTCATCCCATCTAGCAACAATGCTCTGCACTGTGTGTGTTTATATATTTACATATTTATTCCATCTAGCTACAATGCTCCGCACTGGGTGTGTTTATATATCTACATATTTATTCCATCTAGCTACAATGCGCCGCACTATGTTTTTATATATCTCCATATTATTTCATCTAGCTACAATGCTCCGCACTGTGTGTTTATATATTTACATATTTATTCCATCTAGCTACAATGCTCCGCACTGGGTGTGTTTATATATCTACATATTTATTCCATCTAGCTACAATGCGCCGCACTATGTTTTTATATATCTACATATTATTTCATCTAGCTACAATGCTCCGTACTGTGTGTGTTTATATATCTACATATTTATTCCATCTAGCTACAATGCTCCGCACTGTCTCTCTCTCTCTCTCTCTCTCTCTCTCTCTCTCTCTCTCTCTCTCTCTCTCTCTCTCTATATATATATATATATATATATATATATATATATATACAGTATATATACAGTATATTTATTTATGTTTATATGTACATATGTATACTTGCTGCTCTTGTTTCTTTTTTTTTCTCTTGCCTTCTGATTGTTGCTCTGAGTGTTGCTATCCCTGTGCTGTTGCAATCCTGGAATTTCCCCATTGTGGGACTAATAAAGGCTTATAAAGGATTATCTTATCTTATTTGATTGTGTGAATATTAATTACAGAATAATTGAAAATGAATGGGACATCCAATATTAGCCACTGTAAAATAAAATGCTTGTTTATTTATTTTTTTGTCAGATCACTTGTGTTATCCTTTATGAGTTATATTCATAATAGTGTATCTTGGACTTTGGGGAATGGGAGTTTTTCAGTCACCATTATAATTTAGTTTATATGTGTAGTTTATAGTCTATCCTCAATAAACTCATGCAATACTATAATAACAGGACACATTACAAATATTTGAGACCCACTGTAGTGCTTCCTTTTATATTTTAGCAATACAAGTACAAAACACCAACCACACTTGAAGCCAGGGCAACACAGCGGTGACAGAGCGGTGGCTAAACTTTAATTGATAAAAATTACATATTTTGACTGAGCGACTCCATACTCAGGGATGTACACCCTCAGTTACAGTACTAGATTCCATTCAACTGAAGGTATCAACTCATTCTGACTGCTGAGGCCACAGTAAAAACAAATGATTTTAAACGTAACCCAGCCCTTGTAAAATCTACTTTACTGAAGCCCAGCTACATGAAAATTGTGGTTAAATACAACAACAAAGTACTTTTTTGTCACATTCCATCACTGGGTTTTAGCAACAAGTATATTTCTCAAATATGTTTTAAACTTGCATTAATTAACCACTAAAGCAGATGATCAAATAAAGGCAGCGATGGAGTTTTAAGTTGGTTTATTGAATCATACCGCCTTCACAGGAACTCGGCTCCAGCCCATAGTGGGAGCAGGCTGAAGCTGAATTCCTCAGGCTCTCAGAGAAGAGGAGACACACCGTGTGTGTATCCAGCAGCAGTTGAAGAGTGAGAGTGAGAGTGAGAGAAAGAACATGGATTTCAGTGCAGTACTTATACCCAACTCAGACAATACATCAAAGACCTTCACAGCAGTCAATCTGGCATTTGCATATCAGAGGTACAGACAGGATGCATGAACACAATGCATGGATGACACTTTAACCTCACAGCTGTAAACGCAGCATGCAGCGGAAAAAACCCAGGAGTAACGAGCTGACTGTCTCTGTGTGTTGTGGGGGTTGAATCCAACCTGCTACACCACCTCCCATTTCTCTCTTTTCGTCTAGGCAAGAGGAAAATGATCCACCCCAAACTGGACCTTGCGTCACTATTTACAGAGATGCAGGCTGAAGATCTGCTGAACCGGGATCAGCTTGAGTGGCACATTCAGCTGCTTCACAGTGAGGCAGCGTGGCTGGCGTGTGTGACCCATTCTAATTTATTTATTTTACAGTTTGAATTTTGCACATTCTAAATAATCTGGAATTTGCTGCTGATTGTAATAAACAATTTAGTAACTTATGTGTTTGTATCATGATTTTCTGTTTTGTCTGTTAAGACACCGGTGGGAAAAGAGTCAACAGTACAAACCTTTTATCAGACACTTTGAAAATAATGGCTCATTTTTAAGAAAAAGTAACCAAAAACAATTATTTTATTTACTGAAGACTGTACTGTTGGATGTGCCAGTGCAGAAGACACTGCACACTTTAGTGATAGTACCAGTATTTGGAGGAATTCTGAGACATATTAGCATCTGTATTTTCTAATAATGGGTTAGGGCAGGGGTGTCCAATCATGTGCCATGGAGGGCCAAGACCCTGCAGGCTTTACCTGCAACCAGTGTCTTCAACAGCAGATTCCACTGAAGTTCTTCTACTGACTGCTTATCAGTGAGAACACCTGCTGAAGAGACTGGATAGAAGAGAGAACCTGCAGGGTCTTGGCCCTCCATGGCACATGATTGGACACCCCTGAGTTAGGGTTTAATGGGATTTAACATTTTAACACAAGCTGCTTTATGGCTCATAATTCTGTTGACAGACTTACACCAAACCAAAAGTGATTTTTCAAACTGCTGGGTTGTTCTTAGACAGCCCGCCCATCCATCCATCCATCCATCCATCCATCCATCCATCCATCCATCCAATCAGGTATTTTTTTTTACATGTTGCACTTTCATGCTGTGCATGTACTTAAGTTGTGTGTATTCCATCCATCCATCCATCTTTCACTTAATCCTTTTCAGGACGCAGGGGGGCTGGAGCCTACTCCAGCATCTTTTGGCGAGAGGCAGGGTACACCCTGGACAGATTGCCAGTCCATCGCAGGGCCAACACAGAGAGACAGACAACCATTCACTCTCACATCCATACCTAAGGACAATTTAGAATCCCCAGTTGATGTCAATTAACCTAACTTGCATGTTTTTGGCACATGGGAGGAAACCGGACAAATCCCAGAGTAAACCCAGGCAGACACGGGGAGAACGTGCAAACTCCACACAGATCACTGTTGGTCAGGAGCTGGGCTCAAACCCAGGATCCCCTGGCCAAGGGTGAGTTGCTCAGTGCTGCTGGAGCAGTACATCCCATGATGTCTCAACATTCTTTCCGTGATTTTCACACAGATCAGAGCAATTTGTTGCACAGGAAGCTAAACATTTCTATAGACATTCTGAACTTCTGTAACCACTGCGCGTTCGTGAAGCCAGGGTGACATCACTGGGAGCCTTTGTTGAACGCCCAGACCCACAGTTTGAAGCAATAATTTTGCCACAAGAAAGCCATCTGAAACACACATAGAGAATACATGTTTTAGTACCTAACAGCGATAACTTGCCGACATTACAATGTAGTTCTCACGACTCGCCGCTCATCATCCGCCTCAGCTGTGCGCACACCTGCACCTCGTCAGCCACGGGCTATTTAGCCCACGCAGCCCTGTGCAGTGGTCTGGAGCCATCTGTTCGCATCGGCACTCTCTCCCAGCTGGATCGTCTCTCCACGTCAGCTGAGCTACACTTCTACGTAAGCATCATCACCCTTACCTTTTTGCAAGTCTTCTCCCCTGTGCATAGGTGGATTCCTTGGCGGCGGATAACCCCGTCATCGCCATCCCTTCCCTCATCGTCGTCACTGGCTCAGCAGGACGCTGTCTCCCGGGCTTCTCCCTTGACCAACGCCAGCCACCCGTGACCTACAAGAAAGCAGCACTCCGCTCATTATACCTGTCTAGGTGTGGTGCCCTTTACCTTTGTCCTCTGCTCTCTCCATAGGGTTGCCTGGCTGTACGTCGTACTGCTCTGTTTCCTGTGCGTCGCCGTTCACCCGCATCACATACTCATATCTCATACATCCATCCATACACACCTGCTTGTTGAATAAAGCTGTTAAATCTTCCCTGAGCCTGCGTGCGTGTTTCCTGAGCCGGACATTATGTCAGTACAGCTCCAGCCGAGCGGCTCAGCAGACAGCGGGCTCGCACGCCGCCTTTCCACCCTCGAGGCTCGGGTGGATTTAATAGCCCACCAACAGCAGGTGGTTTTAAATCAATTAACAAACATCACTCACCGGTTAGACCGAGTGGACCCCCAGCAGGTGTTCCCCCCGGCTCGTCGGGGGGGCAGCTCCAGCCGCTTCCGTGGCTGGCCAGCCTGCCGCGGGAACGCCAACCCAACTCACGCCAATTCCAACCCCCGCCCGCTTCAGTGGTAAGCTCGGCGGAGCGCGGGGATTCATCATGCAGTGTGAGTCGGTGTTTCTGCGCGTTCCCGGGGATTTTCCCTCGGACCACAGCCAAATTGGCTGTATAGCTAATCTCCTGGAGGGGTGAGCGCTAACTTGGGCTTACGCCGTCATGGTGAAGCCCAGTTACGCAAACCTCCCCTACGGCCAGTTCGTGCAGAGTTTTCTTGAGGTATTCGATCATTCCCGGCGAGATAGCATCCTCGCTGACCGTCTCCTTGGCCTCCAACAGGGAAGCCGGTCAGCGGCGGATTACGCTATCGACTTCCGGGTCGCAGCGAAGGAGGTGGGCTGGGGTGAGGCGTCACTCTGTAGCATCTTCCTCCGCAGCCTCAACTCTGGTCTGAGGGATGAGCTGGCCAGCCGAGACCTTCCGGAAAGGCTGTCGGAGCTAATCTCCCTGACAATTAGCTTGGATAACAGGCTGCGTGAACGATCCGCCGAGGGGAAATTAATTGGCCGCTCGCGTGGAGGTTCTGTCCTCACGCCTCAGGCTCGCCCCCTGGCGTTACCTGCTCCGGAACCCTCCGAGGAGTCGGAGGCAATGGTAGTTGGCCGGTCAAGGCTCCCCCTAGCGGAGAAACAGTGCCGTCGGGAGCTGGGCCTCTGCATGTATTGCGGAGGTGATCAACATACCGTGGAGCATTGTCCGGAGAAGCCAAACGGGGGGGTCTGCGAGTCACTGTAGGGGGCCTCACGGACTCTAACCGGTCGAATCCCCTCACTAGTTTGTCGCTGCCCATACGATTCTGTCACAATTCCACAGGGCACCTCACACACGCACTGGTGGACTCAGGAGCAGAGCAGAGCTTCATTTCTAAGAGCCTGGCAACCCAATTGGGCATCCCCTGCCACCCTCTGGCCGCTCCTCTCAGTCTGGTCACCCTCTCCCGTGCGCCCCTTGGACAAGTGACTCATCGCACCCAGCCGATCCCTGTAATTATCTCAGGTAATCACCGGGAGGATCTTACCTTGTATGTCCTATCCTCTTCTGTGTCGCCTGTCATCTTAGGCTACCCCTGGTTGCGCCTGCACAACCCAGTGCTGGATTGGCAGACAGGAAGAGTTGCCGCCTGGAGCTCCTTTTGCATGGGCACCTGCCTCCAGTCCGCAGCCTGCGCCCCGTCCTCCCCTCCTCCGGCCTCGGACGCCGCGCCTCCGGACCTCACCCTGGTGCCCTCGGAGTTTCATGACCTGGGCCTCGTGTTCAGTAAGTCCAGGGCGATGTCTCTCCTTCCTCACCGGCCCTATGACTGCGCCATCAACATCCGCCCGGGGGCTCCCTTGCCATCCGGACGCCTCTACAGCCTGTCAGTGCCAGAACGGGAGGCCATGGACAGTTATATCAAGGAGTCTCTCAATGCAGGTATCATCCGCCCTTCTTCGTCTCCTCTCGGTGCAGGGTTTTTCTTCGTCTCGAAGAAGGATGGGTCCCTCCGCCCCTGTATTGATTTTCGGGCGCTAAACGACATCACGGAGAAGGACCACTGCACCCTGCCATTGATGGACACCGCTTTCCACTCCCTCCAGGGGGCGACCTGGTTCACTAAGTTGGATCTCCGCAGTGCTAATCACCTCGTCCGGATCCGGGAAGGGGATGAGTGGAAGACAGCCTTTCGAATGCCTAGTGATCACTTCGAGTATCTGGTAATGCCGTTTGGGCTGACCAACGCCCCTGCCGTGTTTCAACGCCTCATAAGATAAGATAAGATAAGATAAGCCTTTATTAGTCCCACAACGGGGAAATTCCAGGATTGCAACAGCACAGGGATAGCAACACTCAGAGCAACAATCAGAAGGCAAGAAAAAAAACAAGCAAGCAAGAGCAGCTAATAAACATATGTACGTATTACTATAAAATATATATATATACACACACACACAGACACACAGTGCAGAGCATTGTAGCTGGATGGAATAAATATATGAATATATGAACACACAGTGCAGAGCATTGTAGCTAGATGGAATAAATATGTAAATATATAAACACCCACAGTACGGAGCATTGCAGCTAGGTGGAATAAATATGCAAGTATATAAACACACACAGTGCGGAGCAATGTAGCTAGATGGAATAATATGTAGATATATAAATATATAAACACCCACAGTACGGAGCATTGTAGCTAGATGGAATAAATATGCAAATATATAAACACACACAGTGCAGAGCATTGTTGCTAGATGGAATGAAACAGCATAACCGTCTACTTAGTTATCCTACATGGTATGATTATGTGCCCATACATATTCTCACCCTCCATAGCGACCGGTATGTTCCTAGTTGTATGCCGGAGAGGACCATTGTGTAAGTCTATTGCATCTTTTGCATTCAAAAAACTATTAGTTTGTTACGTCTTTTTGCTATCTCTGCGAGCAGCCCTGCTTAGGTTGTACAGTCTGACAGCCGTTGGTAGGAAGGACCTACGAAACCTTAAACCATAAACGACGTCCTACGTGATTTCCTGGGCCTCTTCGTGTTCGTGTACCTGGATGATATTCTCATCTTCTCCAGGTCACGGGAGGAACACCAGGTCCACGTGAGGCGGGTCCTACAGCGGCTGCTGGAGAACAGGCTGCATGTCAAGGCCGAAAAGTGCGAGTTTTACGCCAAGACCACTTCCTTCCTAGGGTTCGTAATCTCGCACAACCAAGTCCTTCCTCACCCCGCAAAGGTTAAGGCGGAGGTCGAGTGGCCCACGCTGACCTCCAGAAAGCAGGTGCAGCAGTTCATTGGGTTTGCCAATTTTTATCACTGCTTTGTTCCCAATTTTGGCGCCATTGTTGCCCCTTTGACTCGCCTCACCTCTCCCAAGAACCCCTTCCGGTGGACCGAAGAGGTTGCAGCGGCTTTCGAGGCATTGAAGACGGAGTTCTCCTCCTCCCGGGTCCTGACCCAGGTTGACAGCGCTGCAGTGCCTGGTCGAAGTCGACACGTCTGATACGGGAGTGGGGGCGGTGCTTTCTCAGCGATCACCCACCGATGGGGTCAAGCGACCCTGCGCCTTCTTCTCACAGCGCCTGTCTCCGGCTGAGCGCAACTACGACGTCGGGGACAGGGAGCTACTTGCCATCAAGCTCACACTGCAGGAGTGGCGCCACTGGTTGGAGGGGGCGGCCCAGCCGTTCGTGGTGTTAACGGACCATAAGAACCTGGAATATTTAAGATCTGCCAGACGACTGAATGCCTGCCAGGCGCGCTGGTCCTTGTTCTTCACCCGGTTCCGTTTCACCATCACCTACCGCCCTGGTTCTAAAAATGGCCTGCCCGACGCCCTTTCCAGGCAGTTTGCCCCTGAGACCTCGGAGGAGCCGGGTCATACCATCTTGCCCAGCTCGTGCGTTGTGGGGGCGATTTCCTGGTCCATCAGGGACAAGATCCAGAGGGCGCAGGAGACCGAACCGGATCCTGGCGGTGGACCGGAAGGGAAGCTTTTTGTTCCATCGACTGTCCAGGGGGAGGTCATTCATTGGGTTCACACCTCCAAACTCGCCTGTCACCCTGGTGTCTCCCGGCTAGTGGATCTCCTCCAGCGTTCCTTTTGGTGGCCGGGTCTCCAGAAGGACGTCGCCAACTACGTCCGGGCATGCCCTGTGTGTGCCACCGGCAAGTCTGCTAATTCTCCCCCCGCGGGTCTGTTCTAGCCCCTGCCAGTCCCAGGCAGGCCCTGGTCTCACATAGCCCTCGACTTCGTCACTGGTCTCCCGGTCTCTAACACCTATGACGCTGTGCTGACCATCGTGGATCGGTTCTCCAAGGCTGCCCACTTCGTGCCACTTCGGGGCCTCCCTACGGCGCGGGAGACAGCAGACCTTCTTGTCCAGCACGTAGTCAGGCTGCATGGGATACCGGTGGACGTCGTCTCTGATCGGGGTCCCCAATTTGTCTCTGAGGTATGGAGGTGTTTCTGCAACGCTCTGGGGGCCACAGTAAGCCTTTCCTCCGGCCAGCACCCGCAGTCCAACGGGCAGTGTGAGCGTGCCAACCAGGAACTGGAAGCTGCCCTACGCTGCATCACCTCCTCCAACCCGTCGTCCTGGAGCGCGCACCTGGCCTGAGTAAAGTATGCCCACAACACGGCACGGTCTTCTGCCACGGGGATGTCCCCCTTTAAGGCGTCCTTGGGGTACGACCCACCTTTGTTCCCGGAGCAGGAGGGCGAGCTGGCCGTTCCCTCCGTCCAGGCGCACCTAAGACGCTGTCGGAGTCTGTGGACCAGGGCGCGCAATGCGTTATTACGCACGGCGGCGCACAACAGCTCGACGGCGAACCGCCACAGGAGACTGGCCCCTGCCTACCAGGTGGGCCAACGAGTCTGGTTGTCCTCACATGACATTAACCTCAAGGCTGAGAAGAGGAAGCTGGCCACGCGCTTCATTGGCCCTTTCACCATCTCTAAGATTGTCAACCCGGTGGCTGTGTGTCTGGCCCTCCCCCCTCCCTCCGTATATGTCCCACCTTCCACGTCTCGAAGATCAAGCCCGTGGTCTCCAATCCACTCTGTCCCCCACCCAAGGCGCCGCCCGCGCCTCTGATGATCGACGGCCATCCGGCCTGGAGAGTCGCCTCCATCATGGACTCCCGGCGCCGAGGTCGCGGGCTGCAGTACTTGGTGGACTGGGAGGGATTCGGTCCTGAGTGGAGGTCCTGGGTGCGCTCTTCCTTGGTGTTGGACAGGAGTCTCATCACCGAGTTCCACCGGGTGCACCCGGACAAGCCAGCGCCAGGAGGCGCTGCTGGGGGGGGGGGGGGTACTGTCACGACTCGCCGCTCATCATCCGCCTCAGCTGTGCGCACACCTGCACCTCGTCAGCCACGGGCTATTTAGCCCACGCAGCCCTGTGCAGCGGTCTGGAGCCGTCTGTTCGCATCGGCACTCTTTCCCAGCTGGATCATCTCTCCACATCACCTGAGCTACGCTTCTACGTAAGCATCATCACCCTTACCTTTTTGCAAGACTTCTCCCCTGTGCACAGGTGGATTCCTTGGTGGCGGATAACCCCGTCATCGCCATCCCTTCCCTCATCGTTGTCACTGGCTCAGCAGGACGCTGTCTCCTGGGCTTCTCCCTTGGCCAACGCCAGCCACCCGTCACCTACAAGTAAGCAGCTCTCCGTTCATTATACCTGTCTAGATGTGGTGCCCTTTACCCTTGTCCTCTGCTCTCTCCATAGGGTTGCCTGGCTGTACGGCGTACTGCTCTGTTTCCTGTGCATCAGCATTCACCCGCATCACATACTCATATCTCATCCATCCATCCATACACACCTGCTTGTTGAATAAAGCTGTTAAATCTTCCCTGAGCCTGCGTGCGTGTTTCCTGAGCCGGACATTATGTCAGTAGTACAGCGGACTTAAAACAAAGTAGCATTCGCAATCATTAGCTTAACTTCATATGTGATGTAGTTCGTATCCTCATGTCTTCCACTTTATACTGCTTTATATGGTTTCCTAAACGCTCCAGTACTTTTCCAGAGTGTGTTGTCTCGCCGCCTATAGCCTTCTGCTCTTCTTTTTGCCTTTACTCTGGCAAAAAAACCAGAGACCGCAGTCGCCTCGTATCCTGCCATCTTGTGTTTTGTCTGGGTCGCTTGTTTTACGTAACGGGAGGGTTGCGCCACCTCCCTGTAACAAATCCCACCCACATCAAGCGGTACTCTGGTGTAATGGAAACACAAGCGGACCAAACTGAACTGTGCTGTTCCGGGCTAAACAGGTACTAGTGGAAAAGGGCCATTAGAGTTGGCTTAGGGGGATACTTGGCTGTAACCTAAATCCAAAGTGGTGGTCCTGCCAACCATGAAGACTGTTTAAGCGACATTAAATAAACCCTCAGTTTGCTGCAGCTTGATCCTCTATCCAGAGGCGGACTTACTATTAGGCAAAGGTAGGCGACTGCCTTAGGCCCCAGTCTGCTAAGGGCCAAGATCTACTAGGAGCCCCATATATATATATATTTTTTTTAAAAATATTTATCATATTTGGGGACTTCCGGTTATGGCTGCCACGTGAGAAGGACACGTCTCACTCTGCTCTGCTCCTGGAGAAAAAAAATCGGCAAATAACTCTCTCATTTGGGACAGAACGTATCCCAGCGTTTGGGCGAGGATATGTCGGTGAAGCCTAAGGCTGGAAAACCAGGTAGAGGAAAAAGCGAGCCGCCAAAACAGTCCAAATTAACGGACTTTCAGGTCTGTGACGCAGCAGATAAAGCTCCATATATGGCGGAGGAAGCTAACAGCGGTGCGGTATCTGCGGGGAAACGGCACAGGTGCGGTGCTGGCTGCCATGAGTTCAATGAGAGCGGACTTTTCCTCTAGATTTGATGGGATTATGGCAGCGTTGGAAGGAATGAGAAAGGAATTGGGTGACTGTGTAGAACGAATGGCGCAGGTGGAGCTTCGTGTCTCTAGTGCTGAAGATGACGTCACTTGTCTTCAATTAAAGGTGCGCACTTTGGAAAAAAAAATAAATGTCTGGAAGATAATATCCTGGATTTGGAGTCCCGGTCGAGACGGAACAACTTGAGGCTGGTGGGTCTACCGGAGGAATCCGAAGGAAAAGTGGATTCCGGAGGCGCTGGGCAGCGCGGAGCTGCAATCAGCAGTGGTTCTGGAAAGCGCACACCGTATTGGCCCACGGAGAGATAAGGGACCACCGAGGACCCTAATTATGAAGTTTCTCAGCAACAGAGACAGGATGAAGATCTTCAACGCTGCACGAGCTAAAGGAGAGATTAAACACCAGGACCAGCAGGTGCGGTTCTACCCAGATTTGGCCACAGGAATCCAACAATTGAGGAAGCAGTTTGATCCCGTACGTAAGGAGCTGCGCAACCTTGGGATTTGTCATGGTGTAATCTATCCTGCGAGACTGTTGACCACGTATGGGGGCAGAACCCACATCTTCAAGACCCCAGAGGAGGCGCAGGAGTTCATCAAGAAGATCCAAGAAGAGACTGGTGGGAGCTAAGCATGAACAAAATATAAGGTAGAATATTTAAGCATTTGCACAGGCATCTGACTGACTTGAAGCAAATAGCAAGTTTACAAAATATAGATTGTATTATATATTTTAAAAAAAACCAAAAAAAACAAACTATGATGTACAAAGTTGCTAAAAATTTTGGAGTTAAGTTGGAAAACTACAGAGGAGAGTTAATGTTACGTCATTAAAAGCAGTAGAGTTAGGGTGATTGGGAGGATGAAGAAGGAGTGGCTTTAGCTGTTCCTCGTGGGTGTAGAGCGGTCGATGGCTATATCGGGAGACGGAATTTTTCTTTTGATTTTGGGGGGATTGCCACAAATGTGGGAAGGGGGAATTTGTTTGTGTGTAGTTTGTAGGATGAATGTTCAACCACTCATTTTTTTGCTTCTCTGTTTGAGCATGTTTACACTGCAAGGTAATCCCAAACTCCCTATTGATCATAAACCAAAGCGTTAATCTTAATTTAACTTCATGGAATTGCAGAGGTCTACAAAATTTAAAAAAACTTAAACAAGTTATGAATAAAATAAAAGACATGGGTTCAAAAATTGTGTTTTTACAAGAAACTCATCTAATAGAGGAGGATGTAAAAAGAATTAGGAGTAGATGGCAAGGAAGTGTTTTCACCTCATCATTTTCATCCCGAGCCAGGGGAGTTATGACTCTCATACATAAATCAGTCCTTTTCAAGTGAAAAATGTAATTGGAGACAAATTTGGAAAATATGTAATCATTCAAGGATCTTTGCTATTAGAAAATATAAATTTGGTGAACTTATATGGTCCCAATATAGATGATCAAAAGTTCTTTGCTAATTTATTTCTTATCTTATCATCACTTACAGGGCAACATATAATAGCAGGGGATTTTAATTGTACATTGAATCCCGGTATAGATAGATCAACAGGACTGGACTGTACGCACAATGGATTTAGGATGACCATTAATCATTTTATGAAAGAATTGAGATTGCTAGATATATGGAGAGAAATGAAACCACAAGTTAAAGCCTACTCTTGTTATTCCAGTACCTACAAGACATTCTCACGTATTGATTATTTTTTGATTTCCACAGAATTAAGGTCCAAGATTCAAAACTGCTTTTATGATAACATTGTGATCTCTGATCATGCACCCTGCTGTATAATATATGTAGATAAGAAATTGACAAAGGAATCAGGTAGATGGCAATTTCAGCATAAATGGCTTCAGGATGAGGAATTTGTCAAGTACATAGAAAAACAGATAGATGAGTTCTTTGACATCAATACTACACAAACATCAGCATGTGTAAAGTGGGAGGCTTTCAAAGCTTTTATTAGGGGACATATTATTAGTTATACAGGTTCAAAATCTAAGAAGACTCGAGAGGAGAGAGCCCAATTGGAACATAAAATAAAAAGTCTTCAGGAAAAAGTGTATGCAGGAAGTGATCCAAGGTTGGAGAACGAATTACTGATTTTGAGAGCTGAATATGACAAAAAATCAGCGAATAGAGCTGCCTCGAGTCTTCTAAGATTGAAACAATCTTTTTATGAACAAGGTGAAAAATCAGGAAAATTATTGGCATGGCAGATTAAACAATTAGAATTTAAAACACCAATTACCAGTATTATAAGTAACGGACAGGTAGTTATAGATCCTTTAGAAATTAATAGAGCCTTTAGAGATTACTATGAAAAATTATATGATACCAAAAATGAATCTGATTTAACAAAACTAAATGGGTTTTTGAACGAACTATCTATACCGTGTATTCCAAATGAAAACAGGGAGATATTGGAGTCTAAAATTAGTCAAGAAGAAGTTGAGCTAGCCATTGATAATATGAAATCAGGAAAAAGTGCAGGACCAGATGGTCTTCCAGTTGACCTTTATAAAAAATTTAAGAATAAATTAATAAAACCTTTTTTGGAAATGGTTTTAGAAGCATTTCAAAATAGTAATTTACCATCATACATGAATAATGCCTTAATTATACTGTTGCCAAAACCAGGTAAACCCTCTAATAAATGTGAAAATATGAGACCAATAAGCCTATTAAATGCCGACCTTAAGATAATCTGTAAAATTTTAGCAAGACGAATACAAGAAATTTTACCAAATATTATTAATCGAGATCAGAATGGTTTTATAAAGGGAAGACAAGGCTTCCATAATGTAAGAAGACTATTTAATATTATTTATTCTAATAAAGAAGCACCGGATACAGCTCTCCTATCACTGGACGCCGAAAAGGCCTTTGATAGAGTCGAATGACCCTTTCTTTTTGAAGTCTTACAAAGGTTTGGACTTGGAAATAATTTCATAAAATGGGTTCAAATAATATACAATAATGCTACAGCAGAAATCCTAACAAATAACAATATTTCAAAATCAGTAAAAATCAATAGAGGATGTCGACAAGGCTGTCCACTTTCACCTTTACTGTTTACTATGGCAATTGAACCTTTAGCGATGGCGATACGTTTACATTCACAAATATATGGAATTAAAGTTGGACCAACAGAACATAAAATCTCCCTGTACGCCGATGACATAATTTTGTTTATGTCGAATCTAAAAAAATCAATTCCGACCTTGTTGAATTTAATAAAGAATTTTGGGGAAATATCAGGATATAAAATAAATAAAACTAAATCTTCAATATTAATGCTAAATGAGACCCAGAGAAATTACCCAGCCCCTGAGGTAAATCAATTCAACGTTGTAAATCAGTTTAAATATTTAGGAATCCAAATTGTGCCTAAGCTAGAATCAGTCGCCAGTGTCAACTATGAAGCCTTAATGACAGATATCAATGAGTTAATTCAGAGATGGATGTCACTACCAATGTCGATGATCGGGAGAATCAATATACTTAAAAGTAATATTTTACCTAAAATACTTTATTTATTTCAATACATTCCCTTACCACCACCTTTAGATTTATTCTCAAGAATTAAAAAAAAGTTAGTGGAATTTATATGGAAAAACAGGAGGGCTAGATTACGTCTGTCTTTATTATATTTACCATTTGATCGTGGAGGTCTGAAATGTCCAAATTTTATGTTGTATTATTGGTCGGCACAACTGAGGTCTATGACATATTATTTTTCATTAAATGATCTCCCTCACTGGACTGAAATGGAATCATACAATTTACCTTTACCTCTTCCCATATTCATATACTCAGATTCGGCAAAAAAATTACAAAAACAAGTTAAAAATCCATTGTAAAGCATATGATCAAAATATGGTGTGAAGCTAAAAACTATTTAAAAGAACCACACTTATTGTCACAATTTAGCCCAATATGGGGTAATCAATATTTTAAACCAGGGAGAGCGGATGCTGTATTTAAAGTATGGAATTTAAAAGGGATTCAAAAGATTCAAGATTTATATTTGCCATGTGCAGATAACATAATGTCTTTTGAAGAGCTGAGGATCAAATTTAATCTTAATAGAACACATTTTTTTAAATATCTTCAACTTAGAAACTTTATTCGATCAAATCAAAATAAAGCTCTCACTCGACCTATTTATTCATCCTTGGAAAAAATGTTGATGAAAGATAGTAAAAGAAAGGGTATTATTTCAGAGTTTTATAACTCATTGACACTATCCTCAAGTGGAAACTCACAGAAAAGATTAAACTACTGGAAAGAAGATCTGCAAACTGAAATTCCAGAGGAACAATGGGAATTGGCTTGTACAGAAGCTCAAACCAAATCAATAAAAGTACGTCTTAAATTGATACATTTTAAATGGTTAATGCGGATGTATGTTACACCGGAGGAGTTAAATAGATATAACAAAAATATACCAGATACGTGCACAAAATGCATGGAAAGTAAAGGAACCCTATTTCATTGTGTATGGGAATGTAGAATAATAAGAATGTTTTGGGAAGAGGTGAGGGTAACAATTGAAAAAATAATCTCAAAACAAATCATATTGAATCCTAAACTGTTTTTGTTTGGTCTGTACCCAGAAAAGCATAACTTTAATAAAAGTGAAAGAACATTCATAGACCTCAGTTTGCTTAATGCCAAAAAATGTATTGCACTACTGTGGAAAAAGACTCATAGACCAGATGTGACTCAGTGGTTAAGACAGATGTTAACAAACCTTCCACTAGAAAGAATAACATATATACTGAAATCAAAGGAAATTGTGTTTGAGAATATATGGAGACCTTTTATTGATTATGTAAAAAATTTAAACATAACTCTTGAAGAAGAAGGTGAATGATGTGTGTGGACCTTGTAAATTCCAAACTGGTGAACATAATATGTATACTTATGTAATGGATTGTCTAGGCTAAACAGAGGAGCATTGTTGAAGACTTGATTTTGTTGGTGGTTGCGGGTGTTTTTAGTGCACTTTTTTTTTTGTAGTACTTTAGTGTTAGCGTTTGATTGTTTGTGTCATGTTTGTTTAAAAAAAAAAGGTTCAATAAAGATATTGTGGAAAAAAAAATATTTATCATATTTAATATGATGCCCAACAAAACAAGGAAACACCAGTAGTTACATAAACGGCAACTCAAATCACTAACATAGCATCCTCCCCCCTTTTCCTCAGATTGTTGGACTCTTCCATGTTGTCTCTGAGCCATGCACATGCGCGTATCTTAGGTTACATTGTAAACAAACTGTACGTGTAGAATAGCGGCAAAATGAAACAAAGGTACGTATCTCGGCAGTGCAGAGAAATGGAGAAAAAGGGAAAGGCACAGAAAATTTTTATCAAAAAACCTTTTTCAGAGACTTCCGGTTATGGCGGCCATGTAGGAAGACGTGCTTCACACTGCTCTGCTCATGAAAATAAAAATTTTACTAAAACTCTCTTAATTGGAACAAAAACCTATCCCAACGTTTTGGCGCAGATATGGTAAAGACCAAGATTGGAAAATTAGGTGGAGGAAAAGGTAACTCGACAAAACAACCCAAGCTAACAGACTTTCACGCTCGAGGCGAAACAGAGAAAACTACAGAGGCAATGGCGGAGGAGGGAGCCAGCGGCGGAGCGGGAACAGTTGAAGAGGGGACAAACGTAGTGCTCACTGCCATTAACTCCATGAGAACAGAGTTTTCGTCTAAATTTGATGTGATTATAGCAGCGATAGAAGGTATAAGAAAGGAAATAAACGACTGCATGGAGCGAGTGTCGCAGGCGGAGCTCCGAATATCAAACGCTGAAGATGATGTTACCAGCCTGCAAACTAAACTGCAAACACTGGAATCAAGATGCAAAAGTCTGGAAGATAACGTCCTAGACTTGGAATCCCGCTTGCGACGGAATAATTTGAGGCTGGTGGGCTTCCCGGAGGGAACTGAGGGACGGGACCCGTGTTCCTTTTTGGAAAAGTGGATTCCCGAAGCACTGAATAACGCGGATCTGCAGTCATCGGTCGTTTTAGAGAGAGCTCACCGAATCGGACCACTGAGAGATGATAAGACACCACCGAGGACACTGATTATGAAGTTACTCAACTACAAAGACAAGATGACAGTCACCAATGCGGCGCGAGCTAAAGGGGAAATTAAACACCAGGACCAACAAGTGTGGTTCTAACCGGACTTGGCTGCAGGAATACAACAATTGAGGAAACAGTTCGACCCGGCCCGCAAAGAGCCCGCAAAGAGCTGCGCAACCTAGGGATTCGTCACGGAGTAATTCATCCGGCAAGGCTCTGGTCACATATAAGGGGAGAACCCACACCTTCAAGACCCCTCAAGTGGCGCAGAAGCTCATCAAGCAAATCCAAAAGGAGACTGGTGGGAGCTCAGCATGAACATGACAAAGGTAGAACATTTAAGCATATGCACAGGCATCTGATTGATCTGTAACATAAACATGTCTACAAAATACAGACTATTAAAAAAAAATGTTATGATGTACAACGTTGCTGTAAAACTTTGAAGTTATGTTGAAAAAGCTACAGAAGAGAGTTAATGTCATAAGAATAGTAGTAGTGTCAGGGTGATCGAGAGGAGAAAGAGAGAGTGGTTTGATCCTCGCAGGTGTGGAACAGTCACTAGCTACAACGGGAGACAGAATATTTTGGGGGGATTACACCGAATGTGGGGAAAGGGAATTTGTTTTTGTTTAGTTTGTAAGACGAATGTTCTATCATCCATGTTTTTGCTTCTTTGTATGAGTATGTTCATATTGCAAGGTAATCTCAAACTCCTTATTGATCATAGATCAAAGCGTTAATCTTAATTTAACTTCATGGAATTGCAGAGGTCTACAAAATCTTAAAAAACTTAAACAAGTCATGAATAAAATAAAAGACATAGTGTGGTGCACATATGTGGGTGTCATATGCTTCACAGGTGTATTGCTGTATGCTTATGGTATTCTTCACGTCTCAGAGGAACAAAAGGTCTGAACCTCCTAGGGGTAACAGGAGGATGTGAAGTCTGGCCTTTTGTATGCAGAGAGATGGCCGTGAGAGATTTCCTGACCACCAGGACTTTAGGTGGAGAAGAGAAGACCTGGAGGGGGAGGAATTGTATTTGGGATTAAGAGACAATGTGACTGTGTGCTTTGATGTCCTGGGGTATAAAAGGGACAGAGGATGGGGGATCCCTTCCTCTTTTTCTGTTTTTGGATGTTGGAGAATGTGATTGTGAATAAATCTGGTTTTGTGGAATAAACTCAGCCTTGTCCTTCCACACATCTCCACACTGGTGACCCTACGACGTATCATGAGCGGAGACGAATCTCCCGAGCCAGACTCGTCAGGAGCCAGCCAAACGAATGCAGCCACAGTTCAACTACCGGACTTCTGGCCGAGCAATCCGCGCTCCTGGTTTAGCGCAGTCAAGGCACAGTTCCACCTCCGGAGGATTTCGGTGGACACCACAAAGTTCTACCATGTGGTTGCAAAGCTGGACAACCACACAGCCCAGTGGGTGGCGAACCTGATCAACCACCCGCCGGACAGCGACAAGTACAGCACGTTGAAGGCTGCACTCATCCGTTACTTCACCCCCTCAGTGGAGGAGTGAGCAGAGAGGCTCCTGGCACTGACTGAATTCGAGAGCGACAGACCTGCAGACCTGATGGGGAAGATGTTGAGTTTGAGAGACTCCGAAGATGATAACTTCATCTTCACCCACCTTTTCCTCAGGACCCTACCGTCAGCAGTGAGAGTGACCCTGGCCAGTTCACCACTGTTGGCCTGACGAGACTACCACGAGCTGGGCCAGGAGGCGCAACGACTCGTCGATGCCAATAAATAGAGTGCGGCTGCGGCTGCAGCAGGGGAGCTAGGCGCAACGTCCGGAGATGGCAGGGGGCCAGAGGCTGCAGCACCAGACTCACCGACGACGGCGGCGGCAGGGGCCAGGAAACACGGAGCAGACGACGTCCTTTGCTTCTATCATCGCCGCTTCGCAGAGAGGGCACGCAAGTGCATTCCACCGTGCCATTTCAAGCGCTCGGGAAATGCCAAGACCGGGGGTCGGTAGCAGCTGCGGCCCTCGGAGAGGAGAACAAGCTGCTCTACTTGAGGGATGCGCACTCGGGAAGGCATTTCCTCGTGGACACGGGCTCCCAGCTGAGTTTCATCACACCTTCCTACGCTGACCAGCTGGCGCCCTCCAGTGGTCCCCTGGTGTCAGCAGCGAACGGCTCGGCGATTAAGACCTTCGGTGAGAGGACTCTGCTTCTGTCTTTACACGGCCGTACATTCGAGTGGACTTTCGTCATAGCGGCAGTCAATTTCAACATGTTAGGGGCTGATTTTTTGTGCTCACATGGTTTGTTGGTTGATCTCGCTAACAGACGCCTGGTTAATGCACTCTCTTTTCATTCTATTCCCTGTACAGCTCGAGTGGCCCCGCCGACAGCACAAGCCAACGTCACAGCTGCAGGTGGTAAGTTCCACACACTCCTCACTCAGTTCCCAGCACTCACGGTTCCAACATTTTCGGCGACCGTGGCTAAACATGGGGTGGAACATTTTATTACTACCACTGGGCCGCCTGTTTTTGCAAAAGCTCGGCGCTTGGATTCAGCTAAACTGACCATAGCGCGCGAGGAATTTGCCAACCTGGAAAGGTTGGGCATCATCAGGCGTTCGAAGAGCCCATGGGCTTCACCGCTTCACATAGTCCCGAACGCTGATGGCTCATGGCGGCCTTGCGGCGATTTCCGCAGAACAACGCTACAGCGCACGACCGCTACCCGATCCCGCACATCCAAGATTTTTCAGTTCATTTGGCGGGGGCGTGCGTTTTTTCTAAAATAGACTTGGTACGCGGTTACCACCAGGTCCCAGTGCGCGCTGAGGACGTACCCAAAACAGCGGTGATAACTCCTTTCGGGCTTTTCGAGTTTTTGGGCATGCCGTTTGGGCTTAAAGGCACGGCGCAGACGTTCCAACGCATGATGGACGCGGTTTTGCGCCATCTCCCTTTCGTGTTTGTCTACCTGGATGACATATTGGTAGCCAGCGCGTCCGAAGACGAACACGAAAACCGCCTCACGGCAGTTTTCCGGAGGTTGGCAGAGCACGGGTTAATAATTAACCCAGAGAAGTGTCAGTTCGGGGTGACGCAGATTGATTTTTTGGGGCATCGCGTCTCCCCAGAGGGAACGGTACCTCTGCCTGACAAAATGCGCGCAGTAACAAATTTTCCCCAGCCACAAACGGTCAAAGCGTTACAGGAGTTTTTGAGAATGGTGAATTTTTATAACCGTTTCCTCCCCCGCGCAGCGCAGCTCATGCAACCACTGTATGCTGCACTAAAAAAACAAAAACCCACAAATAAAGTCGAATGGTCTCCCGAGCAAGAGTGCGCATTTTCTGAAGTCAAAACAGCCCTGGCAAACGCTGCATTGTTAGCACATCCAGTCCCAGCGGCCCGCATGGCGCTCACTACTGATGCGTCAGATGTGGCCTTAGGGGCGGTCGTGGAACAGTATGTAGCCGGAGCCTGGCAACCGCTCGCCTTTTTCAGCAAGACCCTGCGTGACAGCGAACGAAAATACAGCGCATTCGACAGGGAGTTGTTAGCTCTCCACTTGGCCATTCGCCACTTCCAGTTCTGGCTGGAAGGACGCCGTTTCACCGCGTTCCTTGACCACAAGCCACTGACTTTCACGATGGCCAAGATTTCAGAACCTTGGTCGGGCCGGCAGCAGAGACAGCTGGCCGCGATATCGGAGTTTACTACCGATTTCCAGCATGTTGCGGGTAAACTTAATGTAGTGGCTGACTGCCTCTCGCGCGCCATGGGGGCTCCAGTCCATGCGGAGGTAGACCCTGCAGCCATGGCTGCGGAGCGGGTTAGCGGCGCGGAAGTGCGCGCGGCCCCGGTCCGCGTGGGGATAGATTATGCAGCCATGGCCGCGGAGCAGGCTAGCGACGCGGATGTGCGCGCGCTTCAGTCTGGACCAACAGGGTTAAGGCTGGAGAACAGGGTGCTCCAGGACGGTATGCCCCCCCCAATCTACGATGTCTCCACTGGGCGGCCGCGTCCGGTGGTTCCAGCCGCGTGGCGCCGCCACGTTTTTGACTCGATCCATTCTCTGGCGCATCCGGGGGTGCATGCGTCGGTCAAAATGGTGGGAGAGAAATTTGTATGGCCGAGCCTGCGCAAGCAAGTTAGAGAGTGGGCGGCAGCCTGCATAGCTTGTCAGCGGGCCAAGGTTCATAGACACACAAGAGCTCCCCTGGAGCCGTTTCACATCCCAGCTAAAAGGTTTGATCATGTCCACGTGGACCTTGTAGGCCCCCTCCCGCCCTCACAAGGGTGCACACATCTTCTGACAATGGTTGACCGCACCACGCGCTGGCCGGAAGTGGTTCCGCTGTCATCAACCACAGCCGAGGAGGTAGCGCGCGCGTTTTTAACGGCATGGGTAGCGCGTTTTGGAGTCCCGTCAGACATTACGTCCGACAGAGGCCCACAGTTTGTTTCCAAACTTTGGTCAGCGATGGCCCACAGCATGGGGGCAACGATCCACCGCACGACCGCGTACAACCCACAGGCTAACGGGTTATGCAAACGTTTTCACAGGTCACTGAAGGCGGCTCTCAAAGCGTCGCTTACGGACGCAAATTGGGTGGACAAGCTACCATGGGTTTTATTGGGGTTGCGTTCTGCACCTAAAGAGGATTTAGAAGCCTCCCCAGCTGAGCTAGTTTTCGCACAGCCACTTCGGCTGCCCGGGGAATTTCTCCCAGATAATCCAACACCAGAGTGCTCTCCGGCTCAGCGGTTACAGAATAGCACGGGCCCGAGCACGCTACCTGGCCCCGTTCACCACAGTTTTCCGCGTGTTTTTGTGCCTAAGGCTTTAAAAAATGCGGAGTTTGTTTTTGTCAGACATGATGCCCATCGTCCGCCTTTATGCCCACCTTATGACGGACCATATAGAGTGCTGGAAACAGGAGAGAAGCATTTTTTGCTAGATTTGGGGGGGCAGAAAAGAAATGATTGGCATTAACAGGCTCAAACCCGCTTTTGTGGTAGCTGACGAAGTTGTGCAGTTGCCTAAGGCTCCTCGGCACGGCAGACCCCCTAGAGAGCATTCCCCAGAACACCCACAGAGATTGACTAACAGTTCTCATCCTCAGGCAGCAGCTCCACAGCAGGAAGATGCCGTGGGGGTGGTACAGCCTGCTTACAGTAAATACGGGAGAAGGCTGAGACCCAAGCGGCACGTGGACTGATATGTAGTGATTTTATTATGACATCCAATCTGTGGTTATGTTGTTCCATCTTAGACGTTTGGGGGGGGGGGGTCATGTGGTGCACATATGTGGGTGTCATATGCTTCACAGGTGTATTGCTGTATGCTTATGGTATTCTTCATGTCTCAGAGGAACAAAAGGTCTGAACCTCCTAGGGGTAGCAGGAGGATGTGAAGTCTGGCCTTTTGTATGCAGAGAGATGGCCGTGAGAGATTTCCTGACCACCAGGACTTTAGGTGGAGAAGAGAAGACCTGGAGGGGGAGGAATTGTATTTGGGATTAAGAGACAATGTGACTGTGTGCTTTGATGTCCTGGGGTATAAAAGGGACAGAGGATGGGGGATCCCTTCCTCTTTTTCTGTTTTTGGATGTTGGAGAATGTGATTGTGAATAAATCTGGTTTTGCGGAATAAACTCAGCCTCGTCCTTCCACACATCTCCACAATAGATTCGAAAATTGTATTTTTACAAGAAACTCATCTATTAGAGGAGGATGTAAAAAGAATTACAAGGTACGGTAACGTGTTCACCTCATCATTTTCATCCCGAGCCAGGGGAGTTATGACTCTCATACACAAAACAGTCCCATTTCAAGTGAAAAATGTAATTAGAGACAAATTTGGAAGATATTTAATCATCCAAGGATCTTTGCTATTAGAAAATATAAATTTGGTGAACTTATACGGCCCCAATATTGATGATCATAACTTCTTTGTTAATTTATTCCTCACTTTATCATCACTTGCAGGGCAACATATAATAGCAGGGGATTTTAATTGTACATTGAATCCCAGTATAGATAGATCAACAGAACTGGACTGTACGCACAATGGATGTAGGATGACCATTAATCATTTTATGAAAGAACTGAGATTGCAAGATATATGGAGAGAAATGAAACCACAAGACAAAGCCTATTCTTGTTATTCTAATACCTATAAGACATTCTCACGTATTGACTACTTTTTGATCTCTACAGAATTAAGGTCCAAGATTCAAAACTGTTTCTATGATAACATTGTGATCTCTGATCATGCACCCTGCTGTCTAGTATACATAGATAAGAAATTGACAAAGGACCCAGTTAGGTGGCATTTTCAACATAAATGGCTTCAAGATGAGGAATTTGTTAAGTACATAGAAAAACAGATAGATGAGTTCTTTGATATCAATACTACACAAACAACGGCATGTATGAAGTGGGAGGCTTTCAAAGCTTTTATTAGGGGGCATATTATTAGTTATACAGGTTCAAAATCTAAGAAGACCCGAGAGGAGAGAGTCCAATTGGAACGTAAAATAAAAATTCTTCAAGAAAAGGTGTATGCAGGAAGTAACCCACAGTTAGAGAACAAATTACTGATTCTGAGAGCTGAATATGACAAAAAATCAGCGAATAGAGCTGCCTCGAGTCTTCTAAGATTGAAGCAAACTTTTTATGAACAAGGTGAAAAATCAGGAAAATTATTGGCAAACAATTAGAATCTAAAACACCAATTACCAGTATTATAAGTAATGGACAGGTAGTTATAGATCCTTTAGAAATGAATAGTGCCTTTAGAGATTATTATGGAAAACTATAGGATACAAAAAATGAAACTGACTTAACAAAACTAAATGGGTTTTTGGGTGGATTATCTATACCATGTATTCCAAATGAAAACAGGGAGATACTGGAGTCTAAAATTAGTCAAGAAGAAGTTGGGCAAGCCATTGATAATATGAAATCAGGAAAAAGAGCAGGACCAGATGGCCTTCCAGTTGACCTCTATAAAAAATTTAAGAATAAATTAATAAAACCACTTTTGGAAATGGTTTTAGAAGCATTTCAAAATGGTAATTTACCACCATACATGAATAATGCCTTAATTATACTGTTACCAAAACCAGGTAAACCCCCTAATAAATGTGAAAACATGAGACCAATAAGCCTATTAAATGCTGATCTTAAAATAATCTGTAAAATTTTAGCAAAACGCCTACAAGAAACATTACCAAATATTATTGACCAAGATCAGAATGGCTTTATAATGGGAAGACAAGGCTTACATAATGTAAGAAGACCGTTTAATATTATTTATTCCAATAAAGAAGCACCGGATACAGCTCTCCTATCACTGAACGCCGAAAAGGCCTTTGATAGAGTCGAATGGCCCTATCTCTTTGAAGTCCTACAAAGGTTTGAACTTGGAAATAATTTCATAAAATGGGTCCAGATAATATACAATAATGCTACAGCAGAAATCCTAACAAACAGCAATATCTCAAAATCAATAAAAATCAATAGAGGATGTCGACAAGGCTGTCCACGTTCACCTTTGTTGTTTACTATGGCAACTGAACCTTTAGCGATGGCAATACATTTACATCCACAAATATATGGAATTAAAGTAGGACCAACAGAACATAAAATCTCCCTGTATGCCGATGACATAATTTTATTTCTGTCGAATCTTAAAAAATCAATTCCAATCTTGTTAAATTTAATAAAGAATTTTGGGGATATATCAGGACATAAAATAAACAAAACAAAATCTTTAATATTAATGTTAAATGAGACCCAGAGAAATCACCCAGCTCCTGAGGTAAACCAATTCAATGTTGTAGATCAGTTTAAATATTTAGGAATTCAAATTGTGTCTACGCTAGAATCAGTCGCCATTGCCAACTATGAAGCCTTAATGACAGATATTATTAATGAGTTACTTCAGAGATGGATGTCACTACAAATGTAAATGATCGGGAGAATTAATATACTTAAAAGTAATATCTTACCAAAAATACTTTATTTATTCCAAAACATCCCTTTACCACCACCTTCAGATCTATTCTCAAGAATTAAAAAAAGTTAGTGGAATTTATATGGAACAATAGGAAGCCTAGATTATGTCTGTCCTTACTATATTTACCATTTGATCGTGGAGGTCTGAAATGTCCAAACTTTATGTTGTATTACTGGTCAGCACAACTGAGGTCTATGACATATTATTTTTCATCAAATGATCCTCCTCATTGGACTGAAATGGAATCATACAATTTACTGTACCTTTACCTCTTCCCTTATTCATAAACTCAGACTCGGCTAAAAAATTACAGAAACAAGTTAAAAATCCAATTGTAAAGCACATGATAAAAAAATATGGTGTGAAACCAAAAAATATTTAAAAGAACCACACTCCCTGTCACAATTTAGCCCAATATGGGGTAATCAATATTTTACACCAGGGAGAGCGGATACTGTATTTAAAGTATGGAATTTAAAAGGGATTCAAAAGATTCAAGACTTATATTTGTCACACTCAGATAACAATGTCTTTTGAAGAACTGAGGATTAAATCCAATCTTAATAGAACACACTTTTTTAAATATCTTCAGCTTAGAAATTTTATTCGATCAAATCAAAATAATGCTCTCACCTGACCTACTTATTCATCTTTGGAAAAATTTTTTGATGAAAGATAGTAAGAGAAAGGGTATTATTTCAGAGTTTTATAACTCATTGACACTATTCTCATGTGAAAACTCACAGAAAAGACTGAATGACTGGAAAGAAGACCTGCAAATTGAAATCTCAGAGGAACAATGGGAAATGGCTTGTGCAGGAGTTCAAACCAAATCAATAAATGTACGTCTTAAACTGATACATTTTAAGTGTTAAATGCGGATGTATGTTACACCAGTGGAATTAAATAGATATAACAAAAATATACCAGATACATGCACAAAATGTATGGAAAGTAAAGGAACCCTATTTCACTGTTTATGGGAATGTAGAAAAATCAGAATGTTTTGGGAAGAGGTGAGGGTAACAATTGAAAAAATAATTTCAAAACAAATCACATTGAACTCTAAACTGTTTTTGTTGGGTCTATATCCAGAAAAACATAACTTTAATAAGAGTGAAAGAACATTCATAGACCTCGGTTTGCTTAATGCCAAAAAATGTATTGCACTACTGTGGAAAAAGACACATAGACCAGATGTGACTCAGTGGTTAAGACAGATGTTAACAAACCTTCCAACCTTCGCACACTCGTGGCGCAGTGGTTAGCACTTCACCAGCACAGCAACTCACCCTTGGCCATGGGCTCCCTGGTTCGATCCCAGCCCCTGACCAACAGTGATCTGTGTGGAGTTTGCATGTTCTCCCCGTATCTGCGTGGGTTTACTCCGGGATTTCTCCGGTTTCCTCCCACAGGCCAAAAACATGCAGGTTAGGTTAATTGGAGACTCTAAAGTGGCCCTAGGTGTGAATGCGAGTGTGAATGGTTAAGGGATAGCGCCGTACCGTTGCTGCTTCATCCATCCAGGTGGATGCCCTCAATTTCCCCTCTGGGGATCAATAAAGTACACAAAATAAAAAAAAAAAATAAAAAAAACTAGAAAGAATAACATATATACTGAAATCAAAGGAAAATGTGTTTGAGAATATATGGAGACCTTTCATTGATTATGTAAAGAAATTAAACATAACTTCTGAAGAAGAAGGTGAATGATGTGTGTGGACCTTGCAAATTCCAAGCTGGTGAATGTATATTATGTATTCTTATGTAATAGATTACCTAGACTAAACAGAGGAGCATTGTTGTTGACCTGTTTTTGTTAATGGCTGTTGTTGTTTTTATTACACATTTTTTTGTTATTGTTCTTTTTAATTTTTAAATTACTTTTGTGTTTGTGTCTGATTGTTTGTGCCATGTTTGTAAAAAAGGTTCAATAAAAAATATTGTGGAAAAAAAAAAACTTTTTCACTTCAACCAGTGAGGAGATTAACCCTCCCGAGGAGCAGTAGAAAGCAACGCTGCTTGTACGAGCACACATGATACTAATGACAAGCATCTGTTGTTAATGAGGAGGCGCCACTGACGCCGGTTGCTGACAGTACAAGTTAACAACAAATTTTTTAAAACTATTTTTTCTAATTGTAAGATTTGCAGAGGCTAAGGCTCACAAGGTTAAATTTAAATAATGACTGACTCTGCTTCCCAGGCATGCACAGGATATCTGCAGCCTCACAGAATGTGACACACATCAGTGTGTGAATGTGTGTGTGAATGGGTGGATAGCAGGATCTGTAAAGCACTTTGGTGAGCCAGAGATGAGTAAAAAGTGCTATTAAGTGAATGCCATTTACCATTACAGGAGATTAAAGGTGCACAGGATAACATTTTCATGAAAACAAAGATTTAAAAAAATACATCAACAAAGTGTTTAGAAACATGCACAATGTAAGTCTCAATGTTCTTCTGAAAATGAGCATATTGATGAAAAAAATTATTAATTTTTTCAGGTCATAAACAGTATTGGGCAAGTTACTAAAAATAGTAACTAGTTACAGTTACCAGTTACTTCTTTTCAAAAGTAACTGAGTTACTTTTGAGTTACTGCATGATTAAAGTAACTAGTTACATGGAAAAGTAACTTTCACCTTACTTTTAAATGCATACTTAAAACATCTTGCACACATAGCAAGATCAAGAGCCCCTTGTTCTCATCAGAAAAAAGAAAACTGATGAGAAAAAAAGTCTCATCTTACAGAGAAAAAATGTCTCAGATTTACATAAACTGTTGTGTCAGTAGAAAGTCAGAAATTTACTAGAAACTAGTACATACCCGTGCATACCCATCCATGCCCGTAGAAACCAAGTATAAGCAAGTATTTCTGCATGCCCGTTGCTGAAGGGTCTCCTCCTGTCTCAGACGGCTGTGTTATTCACAGTCATGCCTGCAGCGTACTGCTGGAACCTGAGGTGCTTCATGTTCATGGCATCTTTTCTGACGTGCAGCAGTTCTCCTCATTCTATTGCTCTCCATCTGGTGGGTCTTCTTCTTCTTCATTCAGACCACTGGTTGAGGGATAGGTGCGTCGTAATTCTAGTTCATGGGCAGGATCGTGAAAATAGATCTGAGCAAAAGTGGCTTTCGATCCTGTTCAGGAAGGCCCGTGCATGCCTGTAGAAACCAAGAAACCGGAGCACCTGGAGAAAATCAGCGCATTGCTTGGCATTTTACACATTTGTAGTGTAGACTGGCATTCTTCAAGGTTACACATTTTTACTGTGTCAGCACCACTTTAAAAACATTGCTGAGAAAGCGATGTTTTTGCTTCGTGTCTTCATCTTGAGCAACAATACGAAGACTGCTTGATCTGGCAACTCTGCTTGCGGCAACGTAGAATTGGCCATGGCTGCAGAAATCTGTTGTGTAGAAAACACAAACCTGCTGTAAAGACTGGCCCTGTGACTTATTCACCTTGCCAATTTTGAGCCATATGACATCATAAAGACACATTGGGCATCGTGAGTGATGATCTATATGACATCATAAAGACATATTTGTCTATGAGCCATATGACATCATAAAGAACATTAGTCTAGGCATCGTGAGTGATGGTCTATATGACATCATAAAGACACATTTGTCTATGTGTCGTCATATAGACATCATATCTTTATGATGGCATCGGGAGTCCTATGATGCCTGAGTTCATAGGACGTCCTATGATGTTCAGGCAGAGATCATAGGCCGTCCTATGATGTCCTATAAACGTGACAGACACACAGAAACGTGACAGACAGACACACAGATATTTCTTGCTTTAGGCTGTTCTATGATGTCCTATAAACATGACAGAAAGACACACAGACACACAGATTTTTTGCTTTAATAGACTGATAAAGCTGTAAATTCACAGAGAAAAGTTTGGACCCCCTGGTGGGCCATTTTTGGCCCATGAGCTATATGTTTGACACCCCTGGACCAGCCCATTAAAAATGCATATTTAGAGGATTTACTTCAATGAAATATTTGCATATCACAACGGTATGTAAATGAATAAGATAAAATAAAACAGAAAGCACAGATAAATGAAAGTTCACCGATTAGAAGAAGCTGTTCTTTACTGCAACAAATCACAAGTCACTTTTTCTCTGTGTGTAAGAAAACTCACACAATTAGAATCAGAATCAGAATCAGAATCAGCTTTATTGCCAAGTATATTTACAAGTAAACATACGAGGAATTTGACTTAACATTGGACGCGCACGTTAGGCGCATCCAATGACGCGGCAGCCATGCAAGGCGCCTGTCATACAGTGGGGGTAAAGAGGGGAAGGGAGGGGGAGGAAAACACAATAGGAGAGAGAAAAAACATAGTTAATCAGAATAACGCTCGTATAAGCTCATATAAAGCTCAAATGAGCCAAATTTTGACTACACAGAAAAAAACCCTCTATGCACAATTAGCAGACAATATCGATCACACAAACAAGAGTTGAGAGAGGCATTGTATGTATGAGTCAGTATATATGTGTCAGTTCGTGTAATGTTGTATGCATTTGTGTAGTGTAGGTGTGACAGTTGCTAGTGAACAGCAGAGGGCGCCTCCAGGCAGTGGATAGATGTTATAATCATGTGACTTATAAACAAGTCCGGAGTCTATCTCTTTGCTTGCAGATGAAGGCACATGGACTGTCCTTGAGAAGTTCATCCGCTGAGACAACAACAGCTGTCTGTCGATTGTTTGGGCTAGCAGCCGCCACTTCTGCTTATCTCATCGAGGAGGAATGTAAACAGGGCATCAAAACAACGTCAAATCTACACAGCTCAGAGCCCACGGAGAATAGAATTTTCCTCTCTCATGCGCTTGAGCTTCATAATTTTAATATTAATATACAGGCTTAAACAGGCATTCCATTCCATGGAGAGCACAGGGCTCCAGATGTATTCCTCCGCTGAATCACTGTCATTCAGTTCACCGTTTGCCGCTACTCGTGCCCTCCCCAACTGGTCGAATTTGATGAAGGAGCTTGCCGGGTCCGCTTTGATCAGCTCTCTCACCTTCCTTCAATTCCTGATACATCAGGGAACTTCACAGCCAAAAATAGAAGTCCTGAGATCATAACCAATAATGTTTCCTGCCAAATCTCCACAGACGCATGAATTCCAATGTCCATGAGTCTCCTCGTTGGGTTCCTCCTGACCCGATCTTCTTTTGAAGTGGTGACAATCACAGTTAAGCCGCTTTCCAGATCCATAATTTCCATTTAGATTAAGATTCAGCAGAAGAACGACTAAACACAGACAAAAATGCAACATTGCAAGCTGGGATCAGAAAGGAAAAGAGAGGATTAGAAAAGCGTCTACTCTCTCTCAGAGCCGGAAGTGAATTACTTACACAGCTTACACATTTACACAACTGCGGACATTAAATGTGAGCTTCTTGCTCAAAACTCATGTTTAACCACAGAAGTAGGAGCTTTGGGGACTACTCACCACTCGGACAACAGGCAATCAGGGCTCAATATGAGAAGTCGCCACCGGGTTGCAGTGTGAACTGGGGCAGGACAGGATACCAACACGCAGAGGAGACTGACAGCTGCGCCAGCTATGGTAGGGTCAGTTTTCATTCATTCATTCATTCATCTTCTTCCGCTTAATCTTTTTCAGGTCGTGTGTGTGTGTGGGGGGGGGGGGGGCTGGAGCCTATCCCAGCATCTTTGGCCAAGAGGCAGTTTATTTGCGCTAAAAATATCTATCCGTATTAATAAAACGAGTAATGCGAGTAACGCATCTGATCAAATTTCAGTAACTGTAACGCATTACTGAATTTTTAAACAGTAATTTCTTTACACAGCACATCACCACTTTGTAATGTCACTACTTTGTAACATGTTACTCCCAACACTGCTCATAAATAATATAAATATTTACATCCAGCAGCTGGAGGAAGACAAACATGGAATTCAAGTGAGGATATCACAGCCATAGCCATATAATATGATGGTTGCACCACTCCAATAGACTTCAATACAGACTTTGGAATGTGGAAGTCATGTGGGTCATGGAGCAGCGATTAGTTCCAAACAGTGCAGTTTTCCCCATAGACCACCATTCATTTCACGGAGTGTCGGCTTAATAATCCCGGGTAAGTTAATGAATGGTCATTGTTTTGGTCATTTTACCTCTTAAGTTAACAGGTAGATTCTGTAGTCTATGATCTTGTTTTATTTTATCTGCTTTTTTCCTTCATGTGCAGTAAAAGCTCATAAATTTGCAATTGTTATTAGCCTGTGCTAGCTCAACTAGCTAGCCAGGTCAGCCCTTATTTCGAAAATCTGTTGTAGAGGTGAAGGCACAGCTTCTGAGAGACATTAGAGATTGGTAGTAGCATTATGTGATGGGATGTGACATGAAAACCTGTGACAGAGCAGATGTGACTTATTATTTTGTTCACAGCAATTGTAGTAGCATTAGCAGCATAACAGAACTATGGTGGTGGATTTAAAAGACGGCTTACAAAAATGAAATTGTTCTACTTTTTTATAGAGGAAAACATGAAACCGTGACAGACTGACATGTTTACCAGCAAACCTGCTTTCTACAAGCAGGAAACGTGGAACAAGGTAGGAAATGACCAAATACAGCTCTTTACATCCTTCAGTCTTCATTGTCAGCCCTGATAATGGCAATGTTATTTATAACATCCATAAATTAGCACTATTAATATTTTTATGATTCTGCTGAAATAGTCTATACTTATTTGAACAAACTTTTGTGAGAAACATGATAAGACAGGTACTCAGAATGAAGATTGGTTTAATTATTTAATGCAGTTGTAAACCAAGTGGAAACAATTCAGATCTACACAACTTAATGGAATAGAAGTAATGGAAGTTGTGTTAATGATGTGTGTTTATTTTAACAGTAAATCAAGAACTGAATGCTAAAACCAATCAAAAATATTCTGGAAACAACTGGCATATTTATAAATGTAAAATATTCTCTTGTATCAAATAGGTCACCATATTTTTTTCCTCATGTGAACACATTGAAGAGAAAAATCTAAAGTTTTCCCAAATAGTTCTCTAATGTATGCATAAAAACTAAAAATGTGCTTGAAAAAGTTGCACATTTAATATAAAAATTAAGAAAAAAAGTAGATTTATTTTAAAACATTTTTTTATTTTTTTTTTTATTTCAACATAAAAACCGTCTCAAACGTAGCAAATTTATGCAAAAGTGATTCAAATTTAGGAGGAATAAATAAAAGTAGTAGAATTAAAAGAGAAAAGGAACATACTTGTGAGAAAAACTTTCCTATTTGGGCAGGAATCACCAAGTATTGAGGCACAGTGACATGTTTTTTTCCTGTCATTTCTCTGCAGCTGGTAGAGGGTTGTTGGAGACTGGAGCAGTGAACATCGGGGCTGGTGGAGTCTTCATTACTGTGAGCAGTGATATCACAGTAAAGGTTTGTGGGGCAGCTGGAACAATGGAATGATGAAGGAGCTGTGGTTTGATGATGATTAAGCTGTCAGAGTAAAATGGAACACAATATTGTGTAGAAATAGTTAAATGACTCTGACACTAAATTATTTCTAAAGAAGCTTTTGACCTCTGAAATGACAACATGGATGTGTTAGTGTTACAGGACAGGTGGAAGTGACATATTCATTGCATTCAGATATTTTGGTTAATTGGCATCCGGATCGTCACTTCCTTGTGGTAACGTATCGTCACTTCCTGTTTTGCTGTCTGCCTGTGTGGTTTGCTCTCCAGCTCTCGAGCCACTAGCTATGGCTACTACCTCTCTTTCCTCTCCTTCTCTGGTGTGCTCTCTCTGTCAGATGTTTAGCTACACCTCTGCCTCTTTTAGTGATAACGGTAAATGTAATAAATGTTGTCTTTTTGAGGCGCTCGAGGCGAGGTTGTCTGATTTGGAATCCCGGCTCCGCTGCATTGAAACACCGTCTGCGCCAGTTAATCTCGACGGACGCCCATTAGCTGCAGCGGAGCTAGCTAGCTTAGCCCCCCCTGTCAGCGGTTCCCCGGCTCTCCTCAGCAGCGAGGAGACTGGGTGGGTGACGGTGAGAAGGAAGCCTAGTCGCAAAGCCCCGGTTCACCACCAACCTGTTCACGTTTCTAATCGTTTTTCCCCGCTCAGCGACACACCCGCTGAGGAAAAAACTCTGATCATTGGCGACTCTGTAGTCAGAAACGTGAACCTAGAGACTCCAGCGGCCATAGTCACATGCATTCCTGGGGCCAGAGCAGGCGACATCGAGTCAAATTTGAAAATGCTGGCTAAAAGTAACTGTAAATATTCCACAATTGTTATTCACGCCGGCATTAATGACATCCGTCTCCGGCAGTCGGAAGTCACGAAACTTAATATAGAATCGGTGTGTGACTTTGCCAAAACGATGTCTGCCACTGTAGTATTCTCTGGGCCCCTCCCCAATCTGATCAGTGATGACATGTTTAGTCGCTCGTCATCCTTGAACCGCTGGCTGTCTGTGTGGTGTCCTAAAAATGACGTGGGCTACATTGACAATTGGAGCTCTTTTTGGGGAAAACCTGGTCTTATGAGACGAGACAGCATTCATCCCACTTTGGATGGTGCTTCTCATTTATCTAACAATCTGGCATCTTTTTTATCCAAATTTCCAAAACCCTGACTACTCAGAGTTGGGACCAGGAAGCAGAGTTGCAGTCTTACACGCCTCTCTGCAGCTCCTCTTCATCCGCCACCCCTCAGCTTAGCCCCTGTCTTCCCCATCAGAGAATCGTTGTCTGCTCCCTCCAAAGTAAATAAAAATATAATGTAAAAGCATCCCAAAGTGATAAAGCAAAATATTGGTAAAACTCAAATTAAACATAAAGCCTCTAAATTGAATGATTTGGCCTCTGTTCCTCCTCATAATTTAAAAATTAAATGTGGTTTATTAAATATTAGGTCTCTAACTCCCAAGTCTCTGTTAGTCCATGATCTGTTAATTGATCATCAGATTGATTTAATTTCCCTTACAGAGACTTGGTTAGGGCAAGAGGATTATGTTGGTTTAAATGAATCAACTCCCTCTGGTTATTTTAACTGTCAAAATCCCAGAAGTTCTGGTCGTGGAGGAGGAGTAGCATCAATTTACCATTCCAAATTACTAGTTAATGTAAAGCAAAAAACATGTTATAATTCCTTTGAGGGCCTGGTCCTCAGTGTTGGGCACTTTAGCAAATTCCAGGTTAAACCCAATTTTATTTGCCATAGTTTATCGTCCCCCATCAACCTATTCAGAATTTTTATCCGAATTTGCTGATTTCTTAGCTGATTTAGTGCTGAAATCTGATAGAATAATTATAGTAGGGGACTTTAATATACATGTGGATGTAGATAGTGACTGCCTTAATGTGGCTTTTAATTCAATATTAGACTCGATTGGGTTTTCTCAGAAAGTAGGAAATTCTACTCATTACCTCCACCATACATTGGACCTTGTTCTGACATATGGCATAGAAATAGAAAATCTTGTAGTGTCTCCTCATAACCCTGTACTGTCAGACCATTGTCTGTTAACCTTTGATTTTACTATTTCTGACTATTTGGCTCCTAAAGAAAAATATTATCACAGTAGATGCCTCTCAGATGATGCTGTTTCCAAATTTATGCAGATTGTTTCCTCTATGCCATGTGTCAACACAACGGAAATAAGCTATAGACAGCTTGCTCCTTCTGTAATTGATAACATGGTGGATAGTGTTTCAGCTTCTCTGCATCAGGCTCTAGACTTGGTGGCCCCCTTAAAAAAGAAAAAGTCTAATCAGAGATTTTTAACTCCTTGGTTCAACACAGAAACTCGTAGCTTAAAACAGAAGACTCGTCAATTAGAAAGAAAATGGCGCTCTACTAATTTAGATGAAATCTATTTAGCTTGGAGAAATCATCTTTTAATTTATAAAAAATCTCTTAGAAAAGCTAGAACGAGTTATTACTCTGCATTAATAGAAGAGAACAAGAATAATCCCAGGTTTCTTTTCAGTACTGTAGCCAGGTTGACAAAGAGTCAGGACTCTGTCAATCCTAGCATCCCCTTAGAGCTTACTAGTCAGAACTTTATGAACTTTTTCAATAATAAAATTTCATCCATCAGAGATAAAATCAATCAGATTCTTCCCACAGTTAACTTAAATACTGTAACTACTACAACTCCTTCTATTGATGTCTGTCTTGATGAGTTTACTCCAATCGACCTTTGTGAGTTAGACAAAATAGTTTCCTCATCCAAACCTTCAACTTGTCTTTTAGACCCTATTCCTACCAGGTTATTTAAAGAAGTCTTCCCACTTATTGGTAGCTTTATTCTTCATATAATCAATTCTTCATTAACTTTAGGCCATGTACCGCAGGCTTTTAAAACGGCTGTAATTAACCCTTACTCAAAAAGCCAACGCTAGATCCAGGAGCTTTAGCTAACTATAGACCAATCTCTAATCTCCCTTTCATTTCAAAAATTTTAGAAAGAGTTGTTGCTACGCAATTATTTGACCACCTGCAGGGAAATGGTTTACTTGAGGAGTTTCAATCTGGGTTTAGAATCCATCATAGTACTGAAACAGCCTTAGCGAAGGTCACTAACGACCTCCTCATTGCATCTGATAATGGACTAGTTTCTGTACTTGTCCTTTTAGATCTTAGTGCAGCTTTTGATACTATTGATCATAATATTCTACTTGATAGATTAGAACACTATGTTGGACTTAATGGAACTTCGTTGCAGTGGTTTAGATCTTATTTATCTGATAGGTTCCAGTTTGTTCATGTAAATGATGAGTTTTCTCTCAGCTCAAAGCTTAGTCATGGAGTTCCACAGGGATCTGTGCTTGGCCCTACTCTTTTTAGTTTATATATGCTTCATTATTAGAACATTATTAGAAAGCACTGTATACATTTTCACTGTTATGCAGATGACACACAATTATACCTGTCAATGAAGCCAGATGATACTAATCAATTAGCCAAGTTAGAAGCCTGTCTTAAGGAAATCAAAGCTTGGATGACTTGTAATTTCCTGCTATTAAATTCAGATAAGACTGAAGTCATTCTTGTTGGTCCAAAAAACCTTAGAAATTCCTTTCCAAATCAAACTTTCAGTTTGGATGCAGTTACTCTTTCTCTTAATAGCTCTGTGAGGAACCTTGGAGTTATTTTTGATCAGGATTTGTCCTTCAATTCACATATTAAATTTGTTTCTAAGACTGCCTTCTATCATTTGCGTAATATTGCCAAGATTAGGAGCATCTTGTCTCAGAGTGATGCTGAGAAGCTGATCCACGCTTTTGTTAGCTCGAGATTAGATTATTGTAATTCTTTATTATCAGGCTGTCCTAAAACATCTTTAAAAAGTCTTCAGCTGATCCAAAATGCTGCAGCAAGAGTTTTAACAGGTACTAGAAAGAGAGATCATATCTCTCCGGTTCTGGCCTCCCTTCATTGGCTTCCCATAGAGTTTAGAATTAAGTTTAAAATCCTTCTTCTTACTTACAAAGCTCTAAACAATCAGGCTCCTTTTTATTTAAAAGATCTGATACTACCGTATCATCCTAACAGAGCACTACGCTCCCAAAATGCAGGTTTACTTGTAATACCTAGAATCTCCAAAAGTACAATGGGAGGCAGAGCCTTCAGTTATCAAGCTCCTCTCCTGTGGAATCAGCTGCCAATCTGGATTCGGGAGTCAGACTCGATCTCTGTTTTTAAGAATAGGGCTAAAACCTACCTTTTTGATATAGCCTACAATTAGGGAGGGATCATGTGTTTCTGAACCCTCCCTTAGTTATGCTGCTAATAGGTTTAGTCAGCCGGGGGACCTCCAGTAATGCACTGGGCCTCACTCCTTTCCTCACTCTCTATGAAATATTTTTTTTTTGCTGGTCATTAACATTTGTTTGTTCTCTCCCATAGATTGAGTCCCCATCGTGCTGTTTGCTCTCTACATGTCTGTTCTTTTCTTCTTCTCTGTCCCCTCACCCCCCAGCCAGTCGCAGCAGATGACTGCCCCTCCCTGAGCCTGGTTCTGCTGGAGGTTTCTTCCTGTTAAAAGGGAGTTTTTCCTCTCCACCGTCGCCAAGTGCTTGCTCACAGGGGATCGCCTGATTGCTGGGGTCTTTCTGCAACTGTGGGGGTCTTCCCTACAGTTGATAGTGCTATGAGATGACTGTTGTTGTGAAATGGCGCTATATAAATAAAGTTGAATTGAATTGAATTGAATTAATTTTGTGACTCATTCATACCAAAGTTATTTTGAGAACAGTACATGTGGTCTTTCCTCACACGCAGTAGAGGTTCTGGTACACATGTCACTGATCCTGGTTATATGGTCACAATAAACCGATCACTGGGAATAAACTGATAATGGTTTTGTTTACATGCACTGATTAAATGGATTATTGGAGGGTTAACCACTTGAGTTAATGACCATAGTTACATGGCCACTTGAATAATCAGATAACTCCAGAAATCCAATAATTGGTTTATTCGTGTCCATGTAACCATGGTCACTGTTGGACTCTTAAGAGGACAGCATCAGTCCTCGGTTTGGGTTTGTCAGTTTTGGTTCTTGTGAATTACTCCCTCTTAGACTGGGCCTGCATATTAATTCAGTTTAATTTCCTCATTAATATCACTGTTTTACTTCAACATAAAAAAATCATAATTTATGTGCAGTCATAAATGTTTGAGCTTGGAGAAGGAAATGTTTTGTGGAAATAAAGGTACTGTGGAGGAAGAAAGCAGACAAGACAATGAGCTGGATGACACACAAACTTTATTTTCTCCTCCAACATCAAGTACAGTAAAAACTCTGAAGCCTGAGTGTCTGAGCGAACTCCTTTATACTCTTTAATTCCCGCCTCCTGCACTCAGGGTGAGCACATTAACATTCAGACTGTAAGACATGCACACACATTAACATAACATTGAAACACACATCACAGAGCATGTCTTGCTACAATACATTCACACCCCTGTGTCCTCAGGTGCCAGCCTGACACGGCAGGGGGCGGAAGGCACATCTTTGTTTGGTTGACTCCACTCAGTTTTCCCCATTAGCATCTTCATATCTTCTCCCACACCAACCCCCTTGTCCTGGGTGGAGTGCCATGTGTATTGTGTCCAGCACACAGTCAACCCCCCCCCCCCCCCACAACACCCAGAAGGGACTCTAACCCTCTGGCACCTTGGGCTTGAGCCGGTGCCCAAAACTGCTGTAACGTGGACCAGCCGAAGTGTCTTGCTGTTGAGGAGGGCAGGAGACAAAACTTGGTCTCCGGCAAACAGTCCTGTGGAGGGGAAAAGGGTGGGGAGGGGAAAAACCTACTCTGCTGCCAACAGTTCTCTGCAGGGGGAACACCATCTTGCGGAGCCACTGTAGGTGGGCGTCCACGCCGGGGAACTTGAGCCAACACCACCTGTTTGTCTGCCAACACATACGCGGGCTTAAGCCTGTCAATGCAGACAGGAGGATGTCAGATTGTCCTTAGGTGCAGAGCACAACCCTGAAAGAACCCAGGGCAGGCGGTCAACCCAATCTGTATCCGTGAGCAAAGCTCTGAGCGCTGCCCTAAGCGACCTATGAAAACGCTCACATAACCCGTTAGCCTGGGGGTTGTATGCGGTAGTGCGGTGAATTTTGACACCCAGGCTCTGGACCATTGCGGACCAGAGTCCCGAAACGAATTGTGGACCCCTGTTGGAAGTGATGTTCGACGGGGATCCGAACCATGCAACCCAAGCTGACAAAAAAGCATGAGCCACTTCCACGGACATGGTGGAAGCCAGCGGGACCACTTCAGGCCAGCGCGTGGTGCGGTCCATGATTGTCAAAAGGTGCGTGAAACCTTGTGACTGCGGGAGGGGTCCCACCAAATCCACGTGGACGTGGTCGAACCTCCTGGCCCAGATTTGGAAAGGCTCGAGGGGGACTCTGGTGTGCTTGTGCACTTTGGCCTGCTGGCACACAATGCATGCTGCAGCCCACTCTTACACATCCTTGCGTAAGCGTGGCCAGACAAATTTCGCCCCCACCAGTTTAACAGAAGTGCGCACGCCTGAATGCCAAAAGGAGTGGACTGACTCAAAAATGTGGCGGCGGCAAGAGCTCGGAACCACCAGGCACAGGTGAGCAGTGGAGACGTCGCAGAGCAAGGGAGGGCACCCTTCTTGCACAACCCTGCTCTCTAGCTTTAACCCAGTAGGCGCAGACTGGAGCACGCAAATGTTTGAGTCACCGGCCTGCTCCGCGGCCATAGCATTGAACTTTATTCCCATGTAGACAGGGGAGACTAACGCACGCGACAGGCAATCGGCCACAACATTGAGCTTACTAGCAACGTGTTGAATGTTGGTCATAAACTCCGAGATCGCGGCCAAATGCCATTGCTGCCGGGCCGACCACAGTTCCGAGACCTTGGACATCGCGTACGTCAGTGGCTTATGGTCAACGAATGCAGTGAACTCGCACCCCTCTAGCCAAAACTGGCAATGGCGCGTCGCAAGATGGAGAGCCAACAATTCTGTCAAACATGCTGTATTTGCATTCGTTGTTGTGTAAAGTTCGACTGAAAAACGTGAACCAGATACATACTGCTCCACCACTGCCCCTATGGCAACGTCAGATGTGTCCGTGGTGACGGGTCCGGGTGGGCTAGCAAAGCGGCATCTGCAAGCGCTGTTTTGGCATCTGTGAAAGCCTGGACTCGCTCGGGAGTCCAGTCGATGTTTCCTGCGGGCTTCATTTTCTTAAGCGCGGCATACAATGGCTGCATCAGCTGGGCTGCCCGGGGAAGGAAACGGTTATAAAAATTGACCATTCCCAAAAACTCCTGTAGGGCCCTTACAGTCTGAGGACACGGAAAGTCCGACACAGTGCGCACCTTGTCCGGTAGCGGAATCGCGCCCTCCGGCGAAATGCAGCGGCCCAAAAAAATCGATCACTGGCACACCGAACTGGCACTTTGCCGGGTTCACTATACAGTATCTCACAAAAGTGAGTACACCCCTCACATTTTTGTAATAGTTTATTATATCTTTTCATGGGACAACACTCAAGATATGACACTTTGATACAATGTAAAGTAGTCAACGTACAGCTTGTATAACAGTGTAAATTTGCTGTCCCCTCAAAATAACTCAACACACTGCTGGCAACAAAAGTGAGTACACCCCCAAGTGAAAATGTCCAAATTGTGCCCAAAGTGTTAATAGTTTTTGTGGCCACCATTATTTTCCAGCACTGCCTTAACACTCTTGGGCACGGAGTTCACTAGAGCTTCACAGGTTGCCACTGGAATCCTCTTCCACTCCTCCATGATGACATCACGGAGCTGGTGGATGTTAGAGACCTTGTGCTCCTCTTGTGCTTGTGCTTGTGCTCTTTGTGTTTGACCAGTCCATCACCTTTACCCTCAGTTTCTTTAGCAAGGCAGTGGTCATCTTGGAGGTGTATTTGGGGTGGTTATTGTCAGGCGGTGGCCCTCGCGAGCCACCATAAGACGCCAAAAGACACCGGTGAAGTTTGCACAGTTTATTGTTAACAAAAGAAAACACAAAACAATGAGCCACAGTGGGCAAAATGAGCCGAAATGTAGCACAGCTGTCAGACTTAACAGCAGGAAGCCCCTCCGAGCGCTGTCACAATAAAGGCTTGGGGAGCCGGAAGGTACACACTGCTGTCAAACCCGATGAGGATGATGCATGGCTCGAGCGTGGACGAGATCGGCGCTCGAACCATGACTGTACCTCCCCCCCAAGGGCGAGCTCTGAACGCCCAATGATACCCAAGCCCCCCACCCCCACCCCCACCCCCCAGGGTGGGCGGACGGGGGAGCAGGCCTGGAGGGAGAGGACCAGCAACAGAAAAACACAATACCCCCCAGTGCACAAATCATAATTAAAACAGGCACAAATGAGGCAATTACAGAGCACGGTTAACAGAGAATACAATACTCCATAATGCACAGTAACACACAGGGCAAGAAAAGAAAGAAAAAAACAACCCCACAAGTTAAGCACGTTACATCCCTCAGACAGAAGAGGGGAAAAAAAAACATGCTAACAAAGGCAAGAACACTGAGCAGAACTATCACACTGAATGACCTTCAACCTCAATGGGACCACACAACCCAAGAGGATGACGTCAGGCAGAGTCCAAAAACAACGGGAACAGTTCTGGTGGTCTCCCTGCGTCCAATGGTCAGGGGGTGATTATGGGGAAAAGGACAAGATCGGGTGGCCTACCCCAGTCCCAGGCCCGGAAAGTCAGAACCTCCGGCGGCTGAACCAGGTCGCCCAGTCGAACGCACAGTATGTCGGGTGGCCAACCCAGGGCGCCGAACCGGCGAAACTGTTCCTCTGGCGGCCGACCCGCATCCCTCAGCCACCACAACCGTGGGGAAACAATTGGCGGCGGCCTCCCTGGTGGGGGGAAGACATGGGAGAGCCGGGCCGAACGTAGAGGCCCCCCAACGGCCCCCAGCGGCGATGAGCTGGGTTGGTGACTATAACGAGGGAGATGAAGGTGACGATGAGCCCACACAATGTCAGGTGGCAAAGGGTCTGCGGCTCCTGCACCGACCCATACCGATGCTGCACTCGCGGCTGCACCCGCGTTGGACCCCGATTGGGTCTCGGCTGCACCCACGTCGGACCCCAATTGGGTCTCGGCTGCACCCGCGTTGGACCCCGATTGGGTCAGTGTGGCACCGGTGAAGACCTCCGACCCCGAACCTGAAACCTCCAGCACAGCGAATGCGATTGGCACCGCACTGGTGACTCTGGAAGAAGGCTCAGGAGACAAGAAAGAACCGGGATCAGAATCACCGGTAGCGGCAGAGCCCAACCGAGACAGCGAGACGAGCTCGGTTGCAGCAGACGGCTGCCCCTGGCTCGCCTCCCCGAGAGGCAGGCGGAAATGCTCCAAGATGGAAAGGAGAAAAATAAAGTAGAGCACTTGCCTGCACTCGGGTTCTGTCGTCGTCCAGGACTTCGTCGATCCAGGCTCAGGACGGAGAAGCTCATCGTCAGGCTCTCACTCGGCCACGGAGGGTTCCGCAGCCAGCATGATGGTCTCTGCAGTCTGACGACCCTCCGGCGCTGACGTCCACGCTGACAACCCGCACGGCGTGGTGGCAGGGGACCCTCGACCCGCTGGCTTGAACTGCTCCTCTGTGGAGACCCGGGGACACTTCAACGTTGGCGCAGGCTCCATGCTGCAGTCCGGTCTCCTCCTCTGCCCATGACGTGGCTGTGGAGCTGGAACCAGGCTCTCCAGAACCGCAGGCCCCTTCCTCGTCCAGCGATGTAGGCCTGGCGTCATGGACCGCTCAGCGGAGGGAGACACAGAGGCAGCAGGTTTAGTGATAAGAGCTACAGCAGGTGGTGGGAGCTCGGGGGACTGCGAACCCCAAACTCTGCCCCCAGGAGTCAGACAAGGCAAATCACAACTATAAAAAGAAGAATGAACTTGCACTTGCCTGTTTCCTGGAGGATGGATGGTGCCTGCTGTAGGGGACGTTGTTCCTCCCTTTCCTCACTGGATGGTGACAGAGGGCCCCCTGGTAGGATGAGGAGGAGCCGCTCGCGATGGTCCACTAACGGGCTTCGCTGGGGCAGGACTCAAAACTCTTTCAGCAGCCGGAGATAACGTCGAGGAGGAGGGGGCGGCAGCCGAGACAATCCAGGCACGATGAGCTGACGGGACAGTGGGAACAGGTGACCCAGGGGGAGAGGCTGCGGGGATTCCCTCCTGTCGTGACGCAGCAGGGGCAGCTGGCTGGGAGGCAGAGTTCCTTCGACGACCCAGAAGCGGATTCAATCAGGGTTCTTGCTGAGGTTCACTGGGACCATGGCGCCGACGTCTACTGGCTGATGTCGAGGCGAAGGTGAGGTCTGGAAAATGCCGCTCTTGAGCGGAAACGGAGGCGAGCAGGTCAGCGTACTCCGGATAGTCACTCAGCTCGGGATTCCTCTCAACCAGCCTGACAGCCGCCGTCACGTGCTTTATGATCTGTGTGGGGTGACTGGCGGAGCGAGCTGCAGCCACTCAGTCCCAGATAGAGATTGCTGTCAGCTGCAACCTCTCTGGGGGATTCCCGACTGACGTCATGCTCGTTCGGGGATGACCCCTGGAAGGTGCGAACTCCTGGACCGGATCAGGGACAGGAACGGGATCCCAAAAAGAGGAGCGACGATGCCTCCTCTTCGGCTTCCTGCCAGAGTTCCCCTCCAGCCCACGGAGTAACTCGAGTTGGGAAGCGATGTCTGCCCTCCTCGTCGTAACTTCTGGGTGGTCGAAGTAGCGAGGAAGGCGATTAAGAATATCCTCAGCGTAGCCCAGGTGCCGGCGTATATCACTGGGAGTGTTGTAGAGGGTAGCGGAAAAGAGCGTTCCATCTACGTAGTCCAGGGCCTCCGCTAGCTCGTAGCCCAGGCTCCGAACGCGGCTCCTGAAGGATGACATGACCTCCCAGCATGCAGGTACCCAGACAGGGAAAACAAAACGTCCACTTCAGGCAAAACTCACTGGGACTGGCATCTCAGTCTGGCAGCAGTCTACTGTCAGGCGGTGGCCCTCGCGAGCCACCATAAGACATCAAAAGGCACTGGTGAAGTTTGCACAGTTTATTGTTAACAAAAGAAAACACAAAACAATGAGCCACGGTGGGCAAAAACATATCACTCTACATGAAGATGATCAAGGCAACAAAGAAGCTCACTTATGATCAAAACCCAGGGATGGTCAATGCGTCTGACCATGAAGGACTCGTTGACGAATCTTTGACGACACTGCCACATTATTCCGTTCCCAGGGCCCTCTTAAATGGAGGACCGCTGATGAGCCGAAATGCAGCACAGCTGTCAGACTTGACAGCAGGAAGCCCCTCCAAGTGCTGTCACAATAAAGGCTCGGGGAGCCGGAAGGTACACACCGCTGTCAAACCCGACGAGGATGATGCATGGCTCGAGCGCGGACGAGATCGGCGCTCGAACCATGACAGTTATCATGTTGGAATACTGCCCTGAGGCCCAGTTTCCGAAGGGAGGGATCATGTGCTGCTTCAGTATGTCACAATACATGTTGGCATTCATGGCTCTCCTAATGAACTGTAGCTCCCCAATGCCGGCAGCACTCACACAGCCCCAAACCATGACACTCCCACCACCATGCTTGACTGTAGGTAAGACACGCTTGTCTTTGTACTCCCCACCTGGTTGCCGCCACACACACTTGACACCATCTGAATCAAATAAGTTTATCTTGGTCACATCAGACCACACAACATGGTTCCAGTAATCCATGTCTTTAGTCTGCTTATCTTCAGCAAACTGTTTGTGGGCTTTCTTGTGCATCATCTTTAAAAGGGACTTTCTTCTGGGACAACAGCCATGCAGACCAATTTGATGCAGTGTGCAGCATATGGTCTGAGCACTGACAGGCTGACCCCCCCACACCCCTTCAACCTCTGTAGCAATGCTGGCAGCACTCATACATCCATTTTCAAAAGACAACCTCTGGATACGATGCTGAGCACATGCACTCAACTTCCTTGGTCGACTATGGCAAAGCCTGTTCTGAGTGGAACCTGGCCTGTTAAACTGCTGCATGGCCTTGGCCACCGTGCTGCAGCTCAGTTTCAGGGTGTTGGCAATCTTCTTATAGCCTAGGCCATCTTTATGAAGAGCAACAATTCTTTTTTTCAGATCCCCAGAGAGTTCTTTTCTATGAGGTGCCATGTTGAACTTCCAGTGACCAATATGAGAGAGTGTGAGAGCGATAACACCAAATTTAACACACCTGCTCCCCATTCACACCTGAGACCTTGTAACACTAATGAATCACATGACACCGGGGAGGGAAAATGGCTAACTGGGCACAATTTGGACATTTTCACTTAGGGGTGTACTCACGTTTGTTGCCAGCAGTTTAGACATTAATGACTGTGTGTTGAGTTATTGTGAGGGGACAGCAAATTTACACTGTTATACAAGCTGTACACTGACTACTTTACATTGTATCAAAGTGTCATATCTTCACTGTTGTCCCATGAAAAGATATAATAGAATACTGTATTTACAAAAATGTGAGGGGTGTACTCACTTTTGTGAGATACTGTAAGCCCGTGCACTTCCAATCTCTGGAAAACCATCCTGAAATGGGCGATGTGCTCCGTCTCGGACACACTAGCCACCAGAATGTCGTCTAAGTAGAAAAAAAACAAAGGATAAGTCACGGAGCACTGTGTCCATCATTCTCTGGAAGGTCTACGCCGCGCCTTTTAATCTGAACGGCATGTGTAAAAACTTGAAAAAGCTGAAAGGAGTTATTACTGCTGTTTTAGGAACATCTGCCACGTGCACCGGGACCTAGTGGTAACCGCGGCCCAGATCCACTTTTGAAAAAACATGCATTCCAGCCAGGTGCACGGAAAAATCCTGGATGTGCGGGATGAGTCGCCATGACCCGTCGGCCTTAGGCACAATGTGTAGTGGGGATGCCCACGGGCTGTTGGAGTGCCTGATGATGCCCAACTGCTCTAAGTTGGCAAACACCTCGCGCGCACTGGCCAGTTTAGCTGCATCCAGGCGCCGAGGTCGCGCAAACACTGGCGGGCCTTTAGTAGTTATTAAATGTTTGACCCCGTGTTTTGTTACTGCTGTAGCATGACCTTGAGCTCCAATTTATTAAAATCATTCTATGCTGAAGAAAAATTGTTTCAACTCAAAAGTCTGGCTTTTGAGACTGCTTCCCTCACCGAAGAACCAGAGCTGTAACCCTATCCGTCGGCCATAAAGTGGAAGTTAATCCCTTTCTCCAAGACTCTTTGGCAAAGGAATGTTCTAATTGACAGTTTTATGATCGACATAGTCCAGACCAGATGGGGAAGCCAGGACTGCTTTCCAGTAAACAACCAGACAGTTTCACAGTGCCATCTGGTGGACAAATCAGGAATATTTAACTTTTTCCTTTGCAGTGGAATTTATGCCTTATGGACTATGAACTAACTCATATTCTTTCTCTTAAGACAGTATCTGCTAACAAAGACCTGGTTGAACTCTGGGATGGACAATATGGGTTTCAAATGCTTTTATTGATATGATTCGATTTGATATGATTGTGATATGTTCTGCTATTTTCAGGAAGAAATTAATTCTTGCATGCTTAATATTACAAGTTATTACAGTAGATGTAGATGCATTTTATGCTCCTTTATTGAGTAGAATATCTTAGTCACTAAAGTTTCAGGACGAGCTGGATGACACACAAACTTTATTTTCTCCTCCAACATCAAGTACAGTAAAAACTCTGAAGCCTGAGTGCCTGAGCGAACTCCTTTATACTCTTTAATTCCTGCCTCTGGCACTCAGGGTGAGCACATTAACATTCAGACTGCAAGACATGCACACACATTAACATAACATTGAAACACACGTCACAGAGCATGTCTTGCTACAACACATTCACACCCCTGTGTCCTCAGGTGCCAGCCTGACGCGGCAGGGGGCGAAAGCCACATCTTTGTTTGATTGGCTCCACTCAGTTTTCCCCATTAGCATCTCCATATCTTCTCCCCACCAACCCCCTTGTCCTGGGTGGAGTGCCATGTGTATTGTGTCCACCACAGTACTGCATAAAGTTTTCTGTTGTTGTACTCTTTCATTAAAGAAATGCTGTTTCTGCTAACTTGTCTCCGACATCTCTTCTCCTTTCTTTGTCTGCTGGAACCCAAACATCTGGGTCACTTTCTCAGCTTGATTTGTGCATCCATAAGCTGCACAGAAAATCATGCTGAGAACCTGATCAGTGAACATTTAAGAATTTTACTGTTTTTGGCATCAAAGTACAACTTATGAAGTCAAACCCTTCTGACAATGGAGGAAAATATTCATTTTCCACAATTATGTGATGTTACAATATGGATGAATAAAAAAATAGAAAAAAAAGGCTTTCTTTTATTTGAATCACTGGTGCTGTTATTATCTATTTATTAAATTCAATTATGTAACCTCAGTCACCACCAGGAAGAGGAGGAATGGTGCCAACATGCTGCTCACTGGTATTAGCTGACAGCAATTTGTCAGGCAGAAGTTCAGAGACTGAATAATGAGAAAACGAGAGCATGTCTTTGCATTTTTATTAATTTTTATTTTAAAAAATACAATTTCATGGCATTTGTACCACATTGAATATTGCACCTTGACTACATTGTGTTACAAAGGCCTCTTCTTTTATTTAATATTTTCCACCCTACTTAGTGACCATGTTTACATGGACACAAGTAACCGGATTAAAGGCCTGATTGGAATAAAAATGCTTCATGTAAACATGCCAATCTGAATATTCTGACACGATCATGCTCATTCGGATAAAAAATTCATTCCGATTGAGACGGGTGGGTTATGCCGATTGCTAATCTGAATGGTGCTCATGAAAACACTTATTCCGAAGGTTGGGCAGAAAATATGTTTACTGTGCATATCTGTATGTCAGTCACATGTCGACGTGACGTATTTCTGTCTTTACAGCAGCTCAGAATCAGAATCAGAATCAGAATCAGAATCAGAATCAGGTTTATTGCCATTGTTCATGTAGTACACAAACTAGGAATTTGTCTCAGTACAATGCTGCAACATTAAACATGATAAGATAAGAGAAATAAACTATACATGTAATAAAGTGTAGGATAAGATTAAGTGATACTGGTCAACAGTTAAAATATATATTAGCCAGCAGCAGATACTGTGGAGAACTATATAGTGCAGTCGGTAATGCAGGAAGAAAACAGTGATGATTGACATGAGTCTGGTTGAGCTGCTGTACATGGTGCACGAGAGTCACTTAGTGTTCAGCAGTCTAATGGCAGAGGGGAAGAAGCTGTTCATGTGACGGGAGGTTTTAGTCTGGATGGACCGAAGTCTTCTACCAGAGGGGAGGGGGGCAAACAGTACGTGACCAGGGTGTGAGGGATCGGCTATGATCCGGCCAGCACGCCTCCGGGTCCTGGAGATGTACAGATCCTGGAGAGATGGGAGCTTGCAGCCGATCACCTTCTCAGCAGTGCGCACGACGCGCTGCAGCCTTAGTCTGTCCCTGGCAGTGGCTCCTGCGTACCACACGGTTATGGAGGTGGTGAGGATGGACTCGATGATGGCTGTGTAGAACTGCACTAACATCTTGGTGGGTAGCTTGAGCTTCCTCAGCTGCCGCAGGAAGAACATCCTCTGCTGGGCTTTTTTGATGAGTGAGCTGATGGTCAGCTCCCATTTGAGGTCCCTGGTGATGGTAGTGCCTAGGAAGCGGAAGGAATCAGCAGTGGTGATGGGAGAGCCTGAGAGGGTGAGGGGGGGCAGAGGAGTAGTGACTTTCCTGAAGTCTACAATCATCTCCACTGTCTTCAGAGCATTCAGCTGCAGGTTGTTATTGCTGCACCAGGACGCCAGCTGGGCCACCTCTCTCCTGTAGGCGGACTCGTCGCCGTTGGAGATGAGCCCGATGAGGGTGGTGTCGTCCGCAAACTTGATCAACTTGACAGACTGGTGGCTGGAGGTGCAGGAGTTGGTGTAAAGGGAGAAGAGTAGGGGGGAAAGTACACAGCCCTGGGGTGATCCGGTGCTGATGCTAGTATAGTCTGAGACAGTCTTTCCCAGCCGCACATGCTGCCTCCGGTCCGTCAGGAAGTCGATGATCCACCTGCAGAGGGAGTCAGGCACGTTGAGCAGGGACAGCTTGTCCCGGAGCAGAGCGGGGCGGATGGTGTTGAATGCGGAGCTGAAGTCCACAAACAGGATCCTGGCGTAGGTTCCCGGGGAGTCCAGGTGCTGCAGGATGGAGTGGAGGGCCAGGTTGACTGCATCGTCTACAGACCTGTTGGCTCGGTAGGCAAACTGCAGCGGGTCCAGGAGAGGGGTGGTGATGGACTTGAGGTGGGACAGGACCAGGCGCTCAAAGGACTTCATGACTACAGAGGTGAGCGCTACAGGTCTGTAGTCATTAAGTCCAGTGATCCGTGGCTTCTTGGGGACAGGGATGATGGTGGAGGATTTGAGGCAGGATGGCACGTGGCATAACTTAAGGGAGGTGTTAAAAATGTCTGTGAATACAGGAGCCAGCTGTTTCGCACAGAGTCTCAGGGTGGAGGGAGACACGCCGTCTGGGCCGGGGGCCTTGCGCGGGTTCAGTCTGGAGAACTGTTTGAGCACATCCTGCTCACTGATGATAAGGGGAGGGGGGGAGGAGGGGGGGGTGCCTTAAATGAAGTAGGGAATGTGGAGGCTGTGGAGCTGGAGGGAGGGGGGGAGTTGGACACAGATGACGAGGTGTCAAAACGGGCATAGTGTTGGGACAGTCTCTGACAAAGGGCTTTGTCATCCTGACCTTTAGGAGCCTGAGGCCGATAGTTGGTGATTTGCCTCAGTCCTCTCCACACGGAAGCCGAATCATTAGCAGTGAACTGCTGCTGGAGTCTCTCTGAGTACACAGATTTAGCCCTCTTCAGCTCTCTGTTAAACCGGTATTTAACCTCCCTGTAGCAGTCCCTGTCTCCACTTTTCAGCGCTGCTTCCTTCTCCTTCCTGATCTGTCTGAGCTTAGCTGTGAACCAGGGTTTGTCATTAGAGTAACTCACCCTGGTGCGTGATGGAAGAATGTTCTCTTCACAAAAGTGGATATATGAGTTCACAGTGTCCGTGTACTCATCCAGATCATGCGTGGCTCCTTTAAGCATGCCCCAGTCAGATATTTCCATGCACGTTTCCAGCTTCTCCTCAGCATCACTGGTCCGTATCTTCGTAGTGCTCACAACAGGTTTAGTGAGCTTCAATCTCTGTCTGTATGTGGGAATGAGGTGAACCATCACGTGATCAGATAATCCCAGCGCAGCTCGAGGGACAGCGCGATATGCGTCTTTCACTGTGGTGTAACAGTGATCCAGTGTGTTTAATCCTCTGGTGGGGCATTTAATAAACTGTTTGTAGCGGGGGAGATCGTGGCTCAGATTGCACTGATTAAAGTCGCCAGCCACAATAATCAGCGAGTCTGGAAAACTCCGCTCTGTGTGTTGAATGTGATCCGCGAGCACGCGCTGAGCTTCGCGCGTGTCCGCGTCGGGAGGGGCGTACACAGCGATCATTATGAAAGAAGCAAACTCCCGCGGGGGAATAGAAGGGCTTGCAATTGATAACAAGAAATTCCAAGGCAGGAGAACAGTGTTTGGAAATTACCGTTACATCAGAGCACCAGCTACAGTTGATGTAGAAGCAGACACCGCCTCCTGTGGTCTTGCCGGAAAGCTCTGTGTCACGATCAGCACGGAAGAGCTGGAAGCCGTCGAGGCGCAGCGCGCTGTCCGGTATATTTTCCCGGAGCCAGGTCTCAGTAAAGCAGAGGACAGCTGAGGAGGCGAGGTCCTTAAAACGCATCAGCAGTCTCAGTTCATCCACCTTGTTAGAGAGAGAGTTGGTATTGGACAGAAATATGCCAGGCAGCGCCGTTCGCGAGCCTCTCCTGCGAAGTCGTACGAGAGCGCCCGCTCGTCTTCCTCTCTTCCGCCGTCTCACTTTCCGAGCCAAACAATAAACCAGATCGGCGGCAGGGGCTAGAAAAACTGGGAGGAGGTCCGTGGGGGTCAAAGTCCTGATATTTAAAAGTTCTTCACGGGTATAAGTGCAAGCAGACACACAATTGACAAACAAAAACAAACAAAGAGCGCAGCGAAGCACCATGTCGACCGCTGTGGGCGCCATCTTGGATCGAACTAGCGGAAGACATAGCGGGAGTAAAACAAAACTGGTCTGTATCATCCTGCTGTCTCCCTCTGTTCGTCATATGCAGAAGTATGTACTTGTAGCTTCATTACGGAGACCAGCAGAAGCAAAAAGTACAATCTGAATAACACAATACAGATCCATTTCAAAAAGAGAACGACACGAAGCGGGACTTCCTAACACTGGAAGTTGCTTCTTCTTCTACTAATTTTGGAATGTCGAAATGTCGACGTGCGCATGTCAAAATGATTTATTCCATTCAAACGTGTGACACATGGAAACACATGTCCTAATTGGATCAGCTTTTTCAGGATCCATGTAAACAGTAAAGTTCTGATCTGAATTGTAATCAGATTGAAGAAATTTTGCACATGTAACCATTGCTAGTTCACTAGTTTTTCAGAGTACAGTGTAATGTTTATGTACTAGTACGTCTCAGTAAATAGAATATCATGATTTACATTTTAATTTCAAAAACTACAATCAAAATTGAATTTAAAAAAGGCCTGAAATTTTTCCTTGTGCCAATGATGTGATGGACCAGTGGGGGTTAAGGACAGAACATCAATATCTGACCTTCAGGTGAGTATGATGCAAAATTTTACATGTAAAAAGTCACAAAAAGGACGATTAATATGACAGTGTTCTCATAGATCAACATTTAAAAACCACATTCTGAAGATGTGAGCAGAAGCGTCTCCTCCACTACACCTGTGTACGGAGCCTGGACTCCATTAGCAGCTGAGTACCACAATCACTAGAGGGACCGGCCAGTGAGGAAGGGAATCAACAGCACACCAATGTAAGTGTTGTCTTATCTAAACATTTTACACATACTAATGTATAAAGCCATATCCTTTATTTTGAATTTTTAAGTGTGTTTGTTTAGATTTTTTTTAGCATTTTTGAAATGTTGTGAGTGTTTTTTTTATATATATATATTTAGTGAATAACCTGGTCAAACCAATCATATTAATGGATTATTTTGCCAAAAGTAGATGCAACAAATATTTCTTTCTTTCTTTTTTTGAATAATTTCTTAAGACAACAGTCAAAATTTGGTAGCTAAAATGACTTAGACTTTTCATCACTCTATAAATTCCAAGAAATCTCTGTCAGTTTGTGTCTGTGTGTCTGTGTGTCGCAATCATAGCAAGCTGTAGCTGCTCTCCTTCGGGCGCGCTTTGGTTAACATTTTGCCACCATATCAAAGATCAAAGGCAAGCATCACCATGGTTACTGTTGCCATGAAACCACACCCATTCGAAGCATATCAGGCAATATAGGACTCGCGATGCCGTCATATGGGACTGGCTACCTATGATGTAGGCATGATGTCCTATGATGCCTGCCTTGATGTCTTTATGATGTCATATACACTACCGTTCAAAAGTTTGGGGTCACTTAGAAATTTACTTATTTTTGAAAGAAAAGCACTGTTTTTTTCAATGAAGATAACTTTAATCAGAAATACACTCTAATATCTAATATACATTGCTAATGTGGTAAATGACTATTCTAGCTGCAAATGTCTGGTTTTTGGTGCAATATCTACATACAGTAGGTGTATAGAGGCCCATTTCCAGCAACTATCACTCCAGTGTTCTAATGGTACAATGTGTTTGCTCATTGCGTCAGAAGGCTAATGGATGATTAGAAAACCCTTGTGCAATCATGTTAGCACAGCTGAAAACAGTTTAGCTGGTTAGAGAAGCTATAAAACTGACCTTCCTTTGAGCAGGTTGAGTATCTGGAAAAAATTATTATTTCAAATACAAATCATTATTTCTAACCTTGTCAATGTTTTGACTATATTTTCTATTCATTTTACAACTCATGGTGGTAAATAAGTGTGACTTTTCATGGAAAACACAAAATATTTGTCTGGGTGACCCCAAACTTTTGAACGGTAGTGTAGACCATCACCCATGATGCCTCCCTTGATGTCTTTATGATGTCATATAGACCATCACTCACCAAAGAAGAGATACTCATCACCCGATTACGAATAGGACACAGCACTTTAAACCGAATGGGAGTTGCCAGAAACAGGAAAGAAGAGATACTCATCACCTGATTAAGAATAGGACACACTAATTTAAACTAGACGCTACATAAATGAAGAGCAATATTTGCTGCATACAATGATACGACACCGCCGAGGACACAGTCCAAGGACGGATAATTTTTTCACACAGGAGTTGTTCAGAACTCCTTATACAAAGATATAGTGTGTTGATAAGCAAGGCAGTGGTGGTGATGCACCTGTAAGCTGGTTGCCAACTGCCAATCAAATCTAAAAGAAGAAGCAGAAAAAGAATGGAGAGCAATAAAGTGAGAACTGCTGCAGATGATTAATATAAGTTACCTAGGGTGGCTGACATGCCATGGCCAAGATGTGTACAGTGATAACATAGAGTGAAGTGATGATATAAAGTACGAGGAGATGAAGAAGAGTGATGTCTGAAGATAGAGTTGAGGTTCGATTGGACACAGCAATGATGATAGAAGGACTACAGCTGCTGACCTGATGGAGTGCTGATATAGAGTGAAGTATGTGGCGGTAATGCACCTGTAAGCTGGTTGCCAACTGCCAATCAAATCTAAAAGAAGAAGAAGAAGAAGAGAACTGCTGCACGTCAGGAAAGATCCCGTGAAGATGACACAGCTGAGGTTCGAGCAGTACCTCCCAGGCATGACTGTGTTGCATGTCAGAAAAGATGCTGTGAAGATGAAACACCTGAGGTTCAAGCAGTATGTCGCAGGCATGACTGTGAGCAACACATCCGTCTGACACAGGAGAAGACCCTATAGACACCATGAAATTATCCGTCCTTGGACTGCATCACTCATTATCATACGACACACTATGACAGATCAAAGCCAGGCATCACTCACGCTCACTCCCGATCAGACAACATCAAAGATCAAAGGCAGGCATCACTCATGATCATAGGACTCACTATGGCGATGCTGTCATATAGACAATAGGACTGGCTACCTATGATATAGGCATGATGTCCTATGATCATAGCACATCATGCAGACATCATAGGCCGTCCTATGATGTGCTATGATCGTGACTGTCAAGTGTGTGTGTGTGTCTGTCACATTCGTAGGACCACCTATGATGTTCCTATGATGTCAGCATGATGTCCTATGATGTTCCTATGATGTCAGCCATCGTAGGACTGTCTACATGATGTCTGTATGACATCAGATAAACCGTAGTCTTGACATGATCAAAGATCAAAGGCAAGCATTGTTGAATGAATGGTGACATGCTTACACCTGCTTTCTACGGGCATGCAGGAATATTTACTTATACTTGGTTTCTACGGGCATGTATGGGTATAGACACTGACACATATTTTCTGGAATCAGTCTGTACGGTGTCTATGTGGCCGCATAATTATTGTAGTACAACTACAAAGTGCTGGGAGAGCACAAAACACTACGAAGGCTGCTAATTTTCTCATGTTTTAATAACAGTAACTTTCTACAGGCACGCAGAAATGCTTGCTTACGCTTGCTTTCTATGGGCATGCAGAAATACTTGCTTATACTTGGTGTCTACGGGCATGCATGGGTATGCACTAGTTTTTATTAAAACCACAACCTGCCTGTGCACTGGTGTTCCAAGAATGTGGAATTAGAAAAAAAAAATATTCCTCTTCTTTAATCAGGTCCAGTCTTGCAGCAGGAATGAATATACAACACAGCCATCCATCCATCTTCTACAGCTTTTCTGGGGGTCCAGGTTGTGGAGGCAGCAGTCTAATCAGAGAAGCCCAGACTTCCCTCTCCCCAGCCACCTCCTCCAGGTCTTCAGAGAGGACACCAAGACGTTCTGACCAGCTGGGAGACATAGTCTCTTTAACATGTCCTGGGTCTACCCCGGGGTCTCCTCCCTCCTCCCACAACACACACATAAAAAGTAATTCCATTTCTGTACCTGCTCTTTCCTTCACCTACAGTATACAGTGATCCCTCACTTATCGCGGTTAATGGGTTCCAGAACCGACCGTGAAAAGTGAAAAACCGCGAAGTAGCGTCACCCCTAATGACGTCATCCATAAATAATACGTACGTTCATTCTCTCACTGTCTCTCTCATATGATACGTGTGTGTGTGTGTGTACGTGTACATACATACGTAGATGTAAATAAAGTGTACATAAATATGTTTTTAGAACTCTTTTATTCTTATAACAAGATACGTAACTCAAGATGAAGATGATTTACTGCACAGGTTAATGAGAGCTTTACTGCTCCTCAGGTGACGCCTGATCGTCAGGTGCTAGAGGTGCAGGATCATCGAGGGCAGCTTCCGATAGAGCTGGAGAAGCTGCAGGAGGCGGCGTAGTGGCTCGACGGGAAGACTATTTCGCACAAAATGGCACAAGAGAACAGCAAAAAGTTCCACGCGGCGAGACACGAGCGATAAAGAGCAATGAATGCGGTCTTCCTTCCCTTCATGGGCGCTCGGCAGGGTGAGAAGGTGGGTGAAACGTCTCGGCCAATCAGCTTGCGGGGTGAAACGTCTCGGCCAATCAGCTTGCGAGATTTCCAAGCCGAGCCAACACGAGAACAGAGAACAGAGAGGTGGATTTTTTGAGTTGTGCGGCTCTCCGTGTTGATACCTGATGGTCTAATGTAGTCTCCCTGCCTTCTGCTAGCGCCCGCCCGTTATTTCTCAATTTTGAATTTTTGATGAATATTTTTGAAAAATCCGCGATGCACTGAGGGTGCGAAAGGTGAAGCGCGAAGTAGCGAGGGATCACTGTATTGTCATTCACATTATATAGACCAAGCAAACTCTTTGCAGCACTTCTGTAGTCCTAAAACTGTCTAGTAGTTCACATACTGTCATGTTTTAATGCTGTTAGTCTGTGATGACACTTTCTTAGAGACTGTCCATTTTTACATTAACAGTTTGTACCTGACTATTGTGAAAAAGGTCAACATTGACTATGGGGACAACAAAAGCTTTCCAGAGTGTGTCCTAATCCTGATTTAATTAATTTCTCTATTGCTCTCCCAGATCTGCCCCATTGACCCTGCATCTGGACTGTTTATTTTTTAATAAATATTTTCCCCCAAATAAATTCCTGTTTGCTATATGTTGACTCACTTGAATTGAGGTAGATTTTCTTTTACATTGTACTCATCCACCTCCAAAAGTTGAATATTGTGGTGAATTTGTTTTTAGAAATAACTCAAATCTAAAAAGTTGTCACGACTCGCCGCTCATCATCTGCCTCAGCTGCGCGCACACCTGCGCCTCGTCAGCCACGGGCTATTTAGCCCACTCAGCCCAGTGCAGCGGTCTGGAGCTGTCTGTTCGCATCGGCACTTCTTCGCAGCTAGATCGTCTCCCTACGACAGCTGAGCTACGCTTCACGTAAGCATCATCCTACCTTTTGCAAGTCTTCTCCCCTGTGCACAGGTGGATTCCTTGGCGGCGGATTTCCCGTCATCGCCATCCTTCCCTCATCGTCGTCACTGGCTCAGCAGGACGCTGTCTCCTGGGCTTCTCCCTTGGCCAACGCCAGCCACCCGTCACCTACAAGGTTGCCTGGCTGTACGGTGTTCTGCTCTGTTTCCTGTGCATCGGCGTTCACCCACATCAGAATCAGAATCAGAATCAGAATCAGCTTTATTGGCCAAGTATGCACAACACATACAAGGAATTTGACTTTGGCTAAAAACTTGCTCTCGTTGTTCAGGTGAAGGATTTAAATAAGGATTCAATGACAACCAGAGTATGTACAGTAAATTACAGTCTGTCCACTTTTCTATAAAAGGATGCAAATATATACAGGAATATATGCAGTTATTTACTCGGACTAACCACACTTTGCAGAAATATATGAAAAAATATACAATCACACAGTATTTCAATGTGGACTCAGATTCAGTGATATAATGTGAATGAAGTAAAAAGCAATGTGAGAGTTATGTGCAATGTAATAATGGATGAAAAGTCATGAGTACAGCAACAGGTAGGACTAGGTGAATGTTAGGAGTTCATCAGAGTGATGGCTTGAGGAAAGAAACTGTTCCTGTGACGGGTGGTTTTGACCTTCAGTGATCTGTAACGACGACCAGAAGATAGAAGTTCAAACAGTTTGTGGCCGGGGTGTGATGGGTCAGCACAGATGTTTCCCGCCCGTTTCCTGGTTATGGACCGATATAAGTTCTCAATGGAGGGTAGGTCAGTACCAATGATCCTCTCCGAGAGAGGATCATGTGATACATATCTCTCTGAGATATGTATCACATATACATATCTCATACATTCACCCATTCACACCTGCTTGTTGAATAAAGCTATTAAATCTTCTTTGAGCCTGCGTGTGTGTTTTCTGAGCCGGACATTATGTCAGTACGGCTCCAGCAGAGCGGCTCAGCAGACAGCGGGCTCGCACGCCACCTTACCACCCTCGAGGCTCGGGTGGATTTAATAGCCCACCAACAGCAGGTGATTTTGAACTAATTGACTAACATCACTCACCGGTTAGACCGTGTGGACCCCCAGCAGGTGTTCCCCCCAGCTCGTCGGGGTGGGGGGCAGCTCCAGCCCCTTCCGTGGCTGGCCAGTCTGCCGCGGGAATGCCAACCCGACTCACGCCAATTCCAACCCCCGCCCACTTTAGCGGTAAGCTCGGCGGAGCGCGGGGGTTCATCATGCAGTGCGAGTCCGTGTTTCTGCGCGTTCCTGGGGATTTTCCCTTGGACCACAGCTGAATTGGCTATATTGGTAATCTCCTGGAGGGGCAAGCGCTAACTTGGGCTTACGCCGTCATTGCGAAGCCCAGTTACGCGAACCTCTCCTACGGCCAGTTCGTGCAGAGTTTTCTTGAGGTGTTTGACCATTCTCGGCCTATCTCGAGATAGCATCCTCGCTGACCGTCTCCTTGGCCTCCAACAGGGAAGCCAGTCAGCAGCGGATTACGCTATCGACTTCCGGGTCGCAGCGGAGGAGGTGGGCTGGGGTGAGGTGTCACTCTGTAGCATCTTCATCCGCAGCCTCAACTCTGGTCTGAGGGATGAGCTGGCCAGCCGAGACCTTCCGGAAAGGCTGTCGGAGCTAATCTCACTGGCAATTAGCTTGGATAACAGGCTGCGGGAGCGATCCGCCGAGCGGAAGTTAATCGGCTGCTCGCGCGGAGGTTCAGTCCGCACGCCTCAGGCTCGCCCCCTGGCGTTACCAGCCCCGGAGCCCTCCGAGGAGTTGGAGGCAATGGTAGTTGGCTGGTCAAGGCTCCCCCTAGCGAAGAAACAGCGCCGTCGGGAGCTGGGCCTCTGCATGTATTGCAGAGGCGATCAGCATACCGTGGAGCATTGTCCGGAGAAGCCAAACGGGTTGGTCCGCGAGTCACTGTAGGGGGCCTCACGGACTCTAACCGGTCGAATCCCCTCACAAGTTTGTCGCTGCCCATACGATTCTGTCATAATTCCACAGGGCACCTCACACACGCACTGGTGGACTCAGGAGCAGAGCAGAGCTTCATTTCTAAGAGCCTGGCAACCCAATTGGGCATCCCTTGCCACCCTCTGGCCGCTCCCCTCAGCCTGGTCACCCTCTCCCGTGCGCCCCTTGGACAAGTGACTCATCGTACCCAGCCGGTCCCTGTAATAATCTCAGGTAACCACCGAGAGGATCTCACCTTGTATGTCCTACCTTCTTCCGTGTCACCTGTCATCCTAGGCTACCCCTGGTTGCGCCTGCACAACCCAGTTCTGGATTGGCAGAAAGGAAGAATCGCCGCCTGGAGCTCCTTTTGTATGGGCACCTGCCTCCAGTCCGCAGCTTGCGCCCCATCCTCCCCTCCTCCGGCCTCGGACGCCGCACCTCCGGACCTCACCCTGGTGCCCTTGGAGTTCCATGATCTGGGCCTCGTGTTCAGTAAATCCAGGGCAATGTCTCTCCCTCCTCACCGGCCCTACGACTGCGCCATCAACATCCGCCCGGGGTCTCCCTTACCATCCGGACGCCTCTACAGCCTGTCAGCACCGGAGCGGGAGGCCATGGACAGTTACATCAAGGAGTCGCTCAACGCAGGAATCATCCGCCCTTCCTCGTCTCCGCTCGGCGCAGGGTTTTTCTTCGTCTCGAAGAAGGATGGGTCACTCCGCCCCTGTATTGATTTTCGGGCCCTGAATGACATCAAGGAGAAGGACCGCTACACCCTGCCATTAATGGACACTGCCTTCCACTCCCTCCAGGGGGCGACCTGGTTCACTAAGTTGGATCTCCGCAGTGCTTATCACCTCGTCCGGATCCGGGAGGGGGATGAGTGGAAGACGGCCTTTCGTACGCCTAGTGGTCACTTCGAGTACCTGGTAATGCCGTTTGGGCTGACCAACGCCCCTGCTGTGTTTCAACGCCTTATAAACGACGTCCTACGTGATTTCCTGGGCCTCTTCGTGTTTGTGTACCTGGATGACATTCTCATCTTCTCCAGGTCACGGGAGGAACATCAGGTCCACGTGAGGCGGGTCCTACAGTGGCTACTGGAGAACAGGCTGTATGTCAAGGCGGAAAAGTGCGAGTTTTACGCCAAGACCACCTCCTTCCTAGGGTTCATAATCTCGCACAATCAAGTCCTTCCCGACCCCGCGAAGGTTAAAGCGGTGGTTGAGTGGCCCACGCCGACCTCCAAAAAACAGGTGCAGCAGTTTATTGGGTTTGCCAACTTTTATCGCTGCTTTGTGCCCAATTTCGGTGCCATCGTTGCCCCTTTGACCCGCCTCACTTCTCCCAAGAACCCCTTCCGGTGGACCAAAGAGGTTGCAGCGGATTTTGAGGCGTTGAAGACGGTGTTCTCCTCCTCCCGGGTCCTAACCCAGGTTGACCCCGCGCTGCAGTGCTTGGTCGAAGTCGACGCGTCTGATACGGGAGTGGGGGCGGTGCTGTCCCAGCGATCACCCACCGATGGGGTCAAGCGACCCTGCGCCTTCTTCTCATGGCGTCTGTCTCCGGCTGAGCGCAACTACGACGTCGGGGACAGGGAGCTTCTCGCCATCAAGCTCGCACTGCAGGAGTGGCGCCACTGGTTGGAGGAGGCTGCCCAGCCGTTCGTGGTGTTAACGGACCACAAGAACGTGGAATATCTAAGATCTGCCAGACGACTGAATGCCCGCCAGGTGCGCTGGTCCTTGTTCTTCGCCCGGTTCCATTTTACCATCACCTACCGTCCTGGTTCTAAGAACGGCCTGCCCGATGCCCTGTCCAGGCAGTTTGCCCCTGAGACCTCGGAGGAGCCGGGTCATACCATCTTGCCCAGCTCATGTGTTGTGGGGGTGATTTCCTGGTCCATCAGGGACAAGTTCCGGAGGGCGCAGGAGACCGAACCGGACCCTGGCGGCGGACCGGAAGGGAAGCTGTTTGTTTCATCGACTGTCCAGGGGGAGGTCATCCATTGGGTTCACACCTCCAAACTTGCCTGTCACCCTGGTGTCTCCCGGCTAGTGGATCTCCTCCAGCGTTCCTTTTGGTGGCCGGGTCTCCAGAAGGACGCCACCAACTACGTCCGGGCGTGCCCTGTGTGTGCTACCGGCAAGTCAAGTAATTCCCCCCCCCCCCCCCCCCCCGCGGGCCTGCTCCAGCCCCTGCCGGTCCCAGGCAGGCCCTGGTCCCACATAGCCCTCGACTTCGTCACTGGCCTTCCGGTCTCTAACACATACGACGCTGTGCTGACCATCGTGGATCGGTTCTCCAAGGCTGCCCACTTCGTGCCACGCCGGGGCCTCCCTACGGCGCAGGAGACAGCGGACCTCCTTGTCCAGCACGTAGTCAGGCTGCACGGGATACCGGTGGACGTCGTCTCTGATCGGGGCTCCCAATTTGTCTCTGAGGTATGGAGGTGTTTCTGCAACGCTCTGGGGGCCACGGTAAGCCTCTCCTCCGGCCACCACCCGCAGTCCCAATGGGCAGTGTGAGCGTGCCAACCAGGAACTGGAAGCTGCCCCACGCTGCGTCACCTCCTCCAACCCGTCATCCTGGAGCACGCAACTGGCCTGGGTGGAGTATGCCCACAACATGGCACGGTCTTCTGCCACGGGGATGTCCCCCTTTAAGGCATCCTTGGGGTACGACCCACCTTTGTTCCCGGAGCAGGAGGGCGAGCTGGCCGTTCCCTCCATCCAGGCGCACCTGAGATGCTGTCAGAGCCTTTGGACCAAGGCGCGCGATGCGCTATTACGCACGGCGGCGCGCAACAGCTCCACGGCGAACCGCCACAGGAGACCGGCCCCTGCCTACCAGGTGGGCCAACGAGTCTGGTTATCCTCTCATGACATTAACCTCAAGGCTGAGAAGAGGAAGCTGGCCCCACGCTTCATTGGCCCTTTTACCATCTCAAAAATCATCAACCCGGTGGCTGTGCGTCTGGCCCTCCCCCCCTCCCTCTGCATATGTCCCACCTTCCACGTGTCAAAGATCAAGCCCATGGTCTCCGATCCTCTCTGTCCCCCGCCCACGGCGCCGCCCGCGCCTCTGATGATCGACGGCCATCCGGCCTGGAGAGTCACCTCCATCGTGGACTCCCGGCGCCGAGGTCGCGGGCTGCAGTACTTGGTGGACTGGGAGGGATTCGGTCCTGAGTGGAGGTCTTGGGTGCACTCTTCCTTGGTCTTGGACAGGAGTCTCATCACGGAGTTCCACCGGGCGCATCCGGACAAACCAGCACCAGGAGGCGCTGCTGGGGGGGAGTACTGTCACGACTCGCCGCTCATCATCTGCCTCAGCTGCGCGCACACCTGCGCCTCGTCAGCCACAGGCTATTTAGCCCACTCAGCCCAGTGCAGCGGTCTGGAGCCGTCTGTTCACATCGGCACTTCTTCGCAGCTGGATCATCTCCCTACGACAGCTGAGCTACGCTTCACGTAAGCATCATCCTACCTTTTGCAAGTCTTCTCCCCTGTGCACAGGTGGATTCCTTGGCGGCGGATTTCCCGTCATCGCCATCCTTCCCTCATCGTCGTCACTGGCTCAGCAGGACGCTGTCTCCCGGGCTTCTCCCTTGGCCAACGCCAGCCACCCGTCACCTACAAGGTTGCCTGGCTGTACGGTGTTCTGCTCTGTTTCCTGTGCATCGGCGTTCACCCACGTCACATATACATATCTCATACATTCACCCATTCACACCTGCTTGTTGAATAAAGCTATTAAATCTTCTCTGAGCCTGTGTGCGTGTTTTCTGAGCCGGACATTATGTCAAAAGTAAAACTTTCATAATTTACAATAATCCCAATTTAAATTTAGCTATTATGAGATTGTTTTGTTTGAAATTTGGATGAATATGTCTGAGCTATTTGATATATAGTGCATCCGGAAAGTATTCATAGCACTTCACTTTTTCCACATTTTCTTATGTTACAGCCTTATTCCAAAAGAGATTAAATTAATTTTTTCCCTCAAAATCCTTCACACAATACCCCATAATGACAATGTGAATTTCTTTTTTTGAGATTTTTGCAAATTTATTAAAAATAAAAAAAAAAACAACTAAGAAATTGCATGTATATACTGTAAGTATTCACAGCCTTTGCCATGAAGCTCAGAATTGAGCTCAGATGCATCCTGTTTGCACTGATCTTCCTTGAGATGTTTCTACAGCTTAATTGGAGTCCACCTGTGGTAAATTCAGTTGATTGGACATGATTTGGAAAGGCACACACCTGTCTATATAAGGTCCCACAGTTGACAGTGCATGTCAGAGCACAAACCAAGCATGAAGTGAAAGGAATAAGCAACTTTCGCATTACGAGTGCGCATGTGTGGACTATGTGAGTTCAAAGTTCACGACTACCAAACATTCTGGTAGCCGGCTTGCTTTTGTATACAAACAGTACTGTCACACCTGAACAATTGCCACTTCAAGTCTGCTTTAAGCTTTAAATCTCCATTATGCCAGGTGTACATTGTGCCGTAGTGAAGTGTGGGAATGGCATGTATCATCTAGAGCGGTGGAAAAAGAAAACTTGCAGCATACATGCGTGTAACTTTGGGGCCAGCATGTGTACATGTCCGCAGCCATTCACGTTATATACATTCCCCATGGAGCTTAAGGATCCGGACGGACGTAATGGTTGGATTAAAGCAGTAAGTCTATATTATAACATAATTAAATAGTGTTGTGTATTGTTCAAGTTCTACCCTAACTGACACGAGTCTAAACCCTGAAGTACTAGGTATGGACAGGCAGGCCTGGATCTAAGATATAGTTCTTTGTATATTGGTAATGAAGCTTGATCTGCACACACACGTAATTAAATCCATTGATAAGTAGGCTGGCATAAAATAAAATTGCAACTCATTGAAAACGTGTGGTACTTAAACTATAGTAGTATCGACCTATAGATCTAAGTAAGCAGGCTATGCCTTGTAGTGAAATTTTACTCAAAATGACAAAACCAAAGTTGAGCTGTCAAACCACTTGCTTACCTTCTTTGTAGTCGTTTCAGAGTCTTGCAAGTAAGGGTGCTTGGTCCTTTGACAACAAAAAATCTGCTATGTCAGCGTACATACAGGGGGGCCATTTTGGCCAATTTCTGCAACGTGGCCACGAGTGCAAGCGCAACTAGTTCCTCCTTGCGTTTGTGGGTACAACCGGGAAGACCCCTACGCATACAATATGCTCGTAGATCAGGAACTTTCCATAAATTAAATGTATCGAGACAGCATGTTTGGTAGCCATGTTCCCTTGATGCTTTGCGCGAGCCGAGATGCAAAAGTCGCTTATTGTCTGTAGACCTCTGAGACAGGATTGTCTCGAGGCACAAATCTGGGGAAGGGTACAGAAAAATTTCTGCTGCTTTGAAGGTCCCAATGAGCACAGTGGCCTCCATCATCTGTAAATGGAAGAAGTTCAGAACCACCAGGACTCTTCCTAGAGCTGGCCAGCCGTCTAAACTGAGCGATCGGGGAAGAAGAGCCTTATTGAGAGAGGTGACCAAGAACCCGATGGTCACTCTGTCAGAGCTCCAGTGTTCCTCTCTGGAGAGAGGCGAACCTTCCAGAAGAACAACCATCTGCAGCAATCCTCCAATCAGTCCTGTATGGTAGAGTGGCCAGATGGAAGCCACTCCTCAGTAAAAGGCCCATGGCAGCCCGCCTGGAGTTTGCCAAAAGGCACCTGAAGGACTCTCAGACCATGAGAAACAAAATTCTCTGGTCTGATGAGACAACGATCGAACTCTTTGGCGTGAATGCCAGGCATCATGTTTGGGGGAAACCAGGCACCACTTATAACCATGCCAATAGTGGTGGCAGCATCATGCTATGGGGATGTTTTTCAGCAGCAGGAACTGGGAGACTAGTCAGGATAGAGGAAAAGATGAATGCAGCAATGTACAGAGACATCCTGGATGAAAACCTGCTCCAGAGCACTCTTGACCTCAGACTGGGGCGACGGTTTATCTTTCAGCAGGACAGCGACCCAAAGCACACACCCAAGATACCAAAGGAGTGGCTTCAGGGCAACTCTGTGAACATCCTTGAGTGGCCCAGCCAGAGCCCAGACTTGAATTCAATTGAACATCTCTGGAGAGATCTGAAAATGGCTGTGCACTGACACTTCCCATCCAACCTGATGGAGCTTGAGAGGTACTGCAAAGAGGAATGGGTGAAACTGCCCAAAGATAGGTGTGCCAAGGTTGTGGCATCATATATAAAAAAAACTTGAGGCTGTAATTGCTGCCAAAGGTGCATCAGCAAAGTATTGAGCAAAGGCTGTAAATACTTCTGTATATGTGATTTCTTAGTTTTTTTATTTTTCATAACTTTGCAAAAATCTCAAAAAAATTGTTTTCATGTTGTCATTATGGGGTATTGTGTGTAGAATTTTGAGGAAAGAAATGAATTCAATTCCTTTTAGAATAAGGCTGTAACATAACAAAATGTGGAAAAACTGAAGCACTGTGAATACTTTCTGGATGCACTGTAGATCTGAATGGTGATGTGCTAATTTTGTCATGATTGTGAGAAGGAAAAAGCTCATGTGCAGGCTGCTAACATCAGAGAATGCACATGACACACGGGGGCAACATTAAACACAACTTTATTGAAAATAAACTCAACAGTAGATAAAACGTCACTCGCCAGAGGACCACACAGCCTGTGACGAGAGGGGGACAAGAGCGGGTTAGGAATACGGAGGGAGGCTGGAAACAATAGATAAACAAGAGTAGCTCTTACAGTAGGTGAGCAGAGAGCCCAGCAGAGGAACCTAGTGGAAACGGAGGAACCAGCGAGGCAGAGCTAGCAGGAAGTGGGAGAGGAATGGAGCTGGGACGAGAGTCTGACCGGGTGGAGAAGGCAGTATGGAACGGAGATGATGATGGAGCAGGTGAGCATGCTGCAACCACGGAGATGCACCACGGAGATGGCAGCAACCTGAGGAGAGAGGAGGAAAAGGAGAGTGTTAGGCTGAGTTCCCCAAAATGCGTACAATTCTAGTTCTTGTTTGAGACAGCTATACCCAACGAGCCAGTGCCAGAGCGTTCACAAACAGGTCCTTTTAAGCACTGGCAGAGAAGAGGCAGCGGGTGCGTCCACTCACGCAGGTGTGTTGATGACTTGCGGAGCCAGGAGCCTGATGGAGAACTTCCCACAGAAAGGGAGGGGGAGTGCGCTCACCTGATCATAACAGTGCCCCCCCCCACCTTAAGGGGCATCTCCTGGCAGCCCACCGGGCTTGTTGGGATGGGCTTGGTGAAAGGCACGGACCATCCCCCTGTCATGAAAGTAGGAGCCGGGGATCTGTGACCTCTCTTCTGGTCCGTAGCCCTTCCAAATAACCAGGCATTGCAAACCCCGGCCCTGATGGCGAACATCCAAAATCCTCTGAAGGGTGTAGGTGGTGTGGCCATCGAGGATCTGAGGAGGAGGAGGCGGCTTCGGGGGAGGGGGCTTGATCTTGGAGAAGAGGAATGTAGGGTGGATGCGGAGTGTCGGCAGCAGCTCCAGGCAGACCGTCATGTCATTAATGATCCTGGAGATGGTAAAAGGACCAAGGAAGCGAGGTGACAGTTTCTTGGACTCCGTCTTCAGAGGAACTTGGTCCGCTGACAGCCACACGCTCTGACAGACTGCATATTTGGGTGCCGAGACCCTCCTGCAGTCCGCGTACTGGTGATTCTGCTTTGTTGAACGAAGAAGGGCAGCCTGGGTGGTCCTCCAAAGGCGGCGGCAGTGGCAAGCGTGGGCCCCCACAGATGGCACGGCTACTTCCCTCTCCGCCATAGGCAGCGGGGGGTGGGGTGGGGGGGTGTTACCCCATGGATGCTTCAAAGGGCGTCAACCCGGTGGATGAGGAGATGGCAGAGTTGTGAACATACTCCACCCAGGTCAGATGGGTGCTCCAGGTGGTCAAGTTGCAGGATGCCATGCATCTGAGGGCGGCCTCCAGGGACTGGTTCGCACGCTCAGCCTGCCCGTTACTCTGCGGGTGGTATCTGGAGGTGAGGCTGACCATGGTGCCCAGGGAGCAGCAGAAGGACTTCAAAACTTGGGAGGTGAATTGTGGACCCCAGTCAGACACAGACACAATGTCCGAAGGAATGCCATGAAGGCGGATAACGTGGGTAGTGAGCAGGTTGGCAGTCTTGGAGCCGGAGGGCAACTTGGAGAGGGGCACCAAATGGATGGCCTTTGAAAAGCTGTCAATGACAGAGCACCAAGAATGCAGGAGGAGGGCACTATGGGTTTGGGGAGTGAAGAGGAGGCTGATTGGTCAGGGGCAAACTGGCGGAAGAGAGCGTCCAGCTTGATGTTACAGGAGCTGGGCCAGTAGGTGATGGTGAGATTAAACCTAAGAAAGAATAGGGCCCAGCTGGCCTGCCTGGCATTTAATCTGCGGGCCGACCTAAGATGCTCTAAATTTTTATGGTCGGTCCACACTATGATGGGATGGACCACCCCCTCCAGCCAGTGCCTCCACTCCTCAAGGGTCAATTTAATGGCCAAAAGCTCTCAGTCCCCTATGTCGTAATTCCTCTTGGCTGGCGTGAGCTGTCGCGAGAAATATGCGCATGGGTGGAGCTTCTGATCTGAAGCTGAGCACTGTGAAAGGATAGCGCCCACCCCCGAATCAGAAGCATCCACCTCTACTATGAACTGGAGCTGAGGGTTGACCTGGGCCAAGATGGGTGTGTTGCAAAACCGGGCTTTCAATTTGGAGAAACCCCGCTCCACTGCCTCAGACCAGGCAAAAGGCACCTGACCGAGGTCAGCTGGATCAGAGGCTGTGCAACCCCGCTGTAGTTCTTGATGAACCTGCGATAAAAATTCGTAAAATCATAAAGTGCTGAAGCTCTTTGCGGGACTGTGGGGTAGGCCAATCGAGCACAGCCTTCACCTTGGCTGGGTTGGCCCTCAGTTCCCCCTCAGCAACAATAAACCCCAGGAAGGAAGTGGAGCGGTTGGAAAACACACTTCTCAGCCTTCACAAAGAGTTGGTTTTCCAGGAGCTACTGTAACATGGCCGGGACATGTACTGTGTGCTCCTCTAGCATGCAGGAAAACATCAAAACGTCATCAAGGTAAACAAAAATGAATTGGTTGACCATATCGCGGAGGACGTCTTTAATCATGAGCTGGAAGATGGCCGGGGCATTAGCGAGGCCAAACGGCATCACCAGATATTCAAAATGCCCCAGGAGTGTTTTGAAGGCCGTCTTCCACTCATCCCCCTCGTGTATACGGACCAGATGGTATGCATTGTGCAAATCCAGTTTGGTAAACACCCGCATGCACTGAAGGAGCTCAAATGTGGAATTGATCAGAGGCAGAGGGTATTTATCCTTAACTGTAATAGCGTTTAGCTCGCGGTAATCGATGCACGGGCGCAGAGATCCGTCCTTCTTCCTGACAAAGAAGAACCCCGCCCCAAGAGGAGCGGAAGAGGGCCGAATGAAGCCGGTGTTTAGTGAGTCTTTAATGTAGCTTTCCATTGCCTCCCTTTCCGGCCCAGAAAAGCTGTAGAGCCAGCTGGACGGCAGCCGCGCACCCGGGAGGAGGTCGATAGCACAGTCGTAAGAGCGATGAGTTGGCAAAGAAAGTGCTCTCGACTTGCTAAAGACCTCCCCAAGGTCATGGTAGACCTTGGATACAAGGCTGCGGTCCGGCGGCTCCACTGGGAGGGAGGAGATGGGAAGGGACGCCGAACACGTGGCTGAACAGAGGCAGGATGCTAAGTAAAAGGGGCTCCAGGAAGAGATTGAATTTTGTGCCCAATTGATAATGGAGTTGTGTTTCTGGAGCCAAAGGTACCCCAGAACCACCGGAGAGGACGAGCGAAGGAGAATCAAGAACAGCAAAGTCTCCCGGTGGTTCCTGGAAAGGAGGATGGAGATCAGCACCGTGCATTCGGTGACGGAAACCAAACTACAGCCAGAGAATGCTGCAATGTTTAATGAAGCTGGCAATTTAGTCGTGGGGATGCCTACCTCCCACACGAGCCGTGAGGAAATTAAATTCTGCTCTGCCCCTGAATCAATTAGTGCTGACACCTTCCTCTTGACCCCCGGCAACTGGATGAGAGCCGAAATGGAAAAGTTACTGGGGGATTAATGGAATTCCAGCCCGTCAGACCCCCCACGGCTATTGATGGGTCGCATCTTTTGGCTTAAGGTGGCAATTAAACAGTTTATGCTCTAATGGGCCACAGTACATACACGCACCAGCTTTCCTCCATCGCTGGTGCTCCTCCAGAGTCAAACGGGCTCGGCCAAGCACCATAGCTTCAGAGGAAGAGTTGGATTCACCTGTGCCAGCAGCCGGGGGAGACGTGCGCGAAGCGGGTGGGCCAAAGGAAGTCTTCCACTCCTTCGTGAGCTCACGATACCGGTTGTCCAAACTGATGGCCCGATCAATAAGCCCATCCAGAGAGGGGGGAATCGCATGAACCTCCAGGTCATCGTGAATGTTGGCGTTCAGACCCTGGAAGAAGGTGTCGCATAAGACCATGGCATTCCGCCCAGAGTCCGCCGCGACGACCCGTAATTCCACAGAGAAGTCGGCAGCAGACCGGCTCCCTTGACGGGGAGACATAAGGTGGCTCATAATGTTCCCCACACTCTCCGAACGGTCAAAAGCCCAGGAACACTCACCAACAAATCGGTCGAAGGTGTAATTAGGGCCCTCGGTGCTGTCGAGAATAGACTTAGCCCAGCTAAGATCCCGGTCTTGCAGCAGGAGGGTCAAAAAATGGATCTTGGAAGTTTTGTCCGGGTACTGCCCACCCACCTGCCCCAAATACAGCCGAACATGGAGCAAAAATCCCTTGCATTTCCCCACCTACCCTGTGTACGGGGCCGGTGAGGGAACGGAAGTAGTACGGCAGATGGTAGTAGACACTGGGATAGCAGGTGGGGGGGGGGGGGAGGGCCCAGACGAGATATGTGGCAAAGATGATCGGTGACCGTGCTCAGAGGCTGAGTAATAGTCTGCAGCTGCTCCATGAGCATGGCCACCTGCCGCTCTGTGACGTCTAAGCGGTAAAGGACGGAGTGCTCCGCTGATGCAGCGTCTGCTGAGCTTAAATCATGGCTGGCTCATTCTGTCAAGATTGCGAGAACGAAAAAGCTCACGTGCAGGCTGCTAACACTAGAGAATGCACACGACACAGAAGGGCAACGTTAAACACAACTTTATTGAAAATAAACTCAATAGTAGATAAAGTGTCACTCGCCAGAGGAACACACAGCTTGTGAAGAGAGGAAGACGAGAGCGGGTTAGGAATGAGGAGGGAGGCTGGGAACAATGGATAAACAAGGGTAGATCTTACGGTAGGTGAGCAGAGAGCCCAGCAGAGAAAATCAGTGGAAACGGAGGAACCAGCGAGGCAGAGCTGGCGGGACATGGGAGAGGAGTGGAGCTGGGAGGAGAGTCTGACTGGATGGAGAAGGCAGTATGGAATGGAGATGATGGAGCAGGTGAGCGCACTGCAACTCCGGAGACGCACCGCGGAGATGGCAGCAACCTGAGGAGAGAGGAGGAAAAGGAGAGTGTTAGGCTGAGTTCCCCAAAATGTGTACAATTCTAGTTCTCATTTGAGGCAGCTATACCCAACGAGCCAGCGCCGGAGTGTTCATGAACAGGTCCTTTTAAGCGCTGGCAGAGAAGAGGCAGCAGGTGTGTCCACTCACACAGGTGTGCTGATGACCTGTGGAGCCAGGAGCCTGATGGAGAACCTCCCACAGAAAGGGAGGGGGAGCACACTCACCTGATCATAAAAAATTTTTGGAGCTGCAGTACTGTTTTTACACAATATTATTTGAAAAAAGATTATTATTCCACCATAAATTATTTCCAGTTTCACAAAGGATTATTGATTACAATGTTATGTATATCTAATACATACAGTATATATATGTATACATATACGTATATGTATTCTTGTTAATCACTGCATTATATAAAGGTTGAAAATACTTCAGTTTTGCAGAGGTGAGGTAAACTATTACTTTGTGAATCTGTCACACTGACTAAACAATAGATTTCATCTTCTAAAGGTAATTGAAAGTGTGCAAATGAATTCAGGCATCCAGCGCAGAGCTGTACAATATGAGAGTTGCAACACTCCGATAGACTTCTATAGAAACTGTAGAATGCCGAAGTCACGTGGGTCATGGAGTGACGAATAGTTCCAAACAATGAATTTTTTCCCCATAGACTGTGGGGAGACTTGAATAACGAAACCGAATTGTCTTTCATTCCAGTTTATTCAAGTAATCATTCCACTGTCTGCTCTCATTCTTGAGCAGCGAACAAAGAGAGTGAACACACCAAAGTTCTCTCATTTAAACATTCTGACATCAAACCATTTCCCTCGCGGGGGAAATCACACATCTCTCTCAAAATCTCTTTATTCACATTCATTAGCCTTTTATTTACATAACTCCCCCTTCTCTCTTCCCGAGCCTCAGTGGTCAGGAAGTCTTCTGTCCCCTGTCCTCCGCAGGGGGTCCAGGCTCTGTGGCTCCGCACCGCAGGGGGCTGGCTCTCCTTCATTGTGGTTAAATCACATATGCAGTGTCCAACATATACATGTCTCACAACACAGCCATATAACCCCCCCCAAACGATGAAGAACAGACTAATTCCTAAAATTAAATAGCACCTTACTCACTACTGAATAATCAACACCAACATTCAGTCTGTGCGCCGCTTGGGCTTCAGCCGTCTGCCGAATCTGCTGTGCGTTGGCCCCGCCTTGCCTGCAGTGCGTTTCTGCTTCGGGTCTGTTGACTGAGGGAGAGAGTGATTAATTGCCCCCTGCGGGGGCCTGCCTCGTCGAGGCGCCACTGCGACCGGTACAGACACGTCCTTCATGACAAAAGCAGGTTTTAGTCTGTCAATACTGACTGTCTCTTTTCTGTCTCCAAAATCTAGCACAAATTGCTTATCACCTGCCTCCAGCACTCGAAATGGCCCTTCGTAAGGTGGTTTGAGCGTTGCTTTTAGGGCTTCGCGCCTGACAAAAACGAAATCGGCATTTTTCAAAGCCTTGGGGACGAAAACTCGTGGAAAAGCGTGATGAACCGGACCCGGGAGCGTGTCTGCCCCTGTGCCGACTAACGGTCCCAGAGCCGAGAGAGGTGGGGGCTCTGAGTGCTCTGGTAAAAACTCGCCCGGCAGCCTCAGAGTTTGTGCGAATACCAGCTCCGCTGGGGAGGCGTCTAAGTCCTCTTTAGGCGCAGAACGCAACCCAATAAAACCCATGGAAGTTTATTCACTCAATCTGCATCCGTGAGCGACGCTCTGAGTGCTGCCTTCAAAGACCTATGAAAACGCTCGCATAAACCATTGGCCTGAGGGTGGTAAGCCGTAGTGCGGTGAATTTTGGCTCCTAAGCCATTGGCCATCGCTGACCACAGCTCAGAGATGAATTGCGGTCCTCTATCGGACGTAATGTCCGACGGAACCCCGAAACGCGCCACCCAAGCCGTTAAAAAAACGCGAGCCACCTCCGCGGCCGTGGTCGTCGCAAGTGGGACCACTTCCGGCCAACGTGTGGTGCGGTCCACCATTGTCAAAAGATACGTGAACCCCTGTGATGCCGGTAGGGGGCCCACAAGGTCGACGTGCACATGGTCGAACCTTCTGGCCGGAATACGGAACGGTTCTAACGGGGCTCTTGTGTGCCTGTGAATTTTGGCCCGTTGACAGGAAATGGAGGTTTTTGCCCATTCCTTCACGTGCTTGCGCAGGCACGGCCAAACAAACTTTTCCGCCACTAGTTTCACCGACGCGCGCACCCCCGGGTGCGCCAGTGAGTGGACCGAGTCAAAAACACGGCGGCGCCACGTGGCCGGAACCACCGGACGCGGGCGCCCCGTCGACATGTCGCAGATCAGGGGGGGCATACCGGTTTGTAAACACTTGCTCTCCAGCCTCAACCCTGTTGGTCCAGACTGGAGCGCGCGCACGTCTGCGTCCGCCCCCTGGTCCGCTGCCATGGCTGCGTAATCTATACCCACGTGCACCGGGGCTGCGCGCGCCACCGTGCCGCTCTCCTGCGGCGCGGTCACGGTGGCCCGTTCTGCCTCTGCGCGTGTTGGGGTCGTGAACGCGCGTGAGAGACAATCCGCTACTACATTGAATTTGCCCGCGACGTGCCTAATGTCAGTGGTAAATTCCGAGATTGCGGCCAGCTGCCTCTGCTGCCTGCTGGACCACGGGTCTGAAATTTTGGCCATGGCGTATGTGAGCGGCTTGTGGTCCACATAAGCGGTGAAGCACCGTCCTTCCAGCCAGAACTGGAAATGACGAATAGCCAAATGCAGCGCCAACAGCTCTCTGTCAAACGCGCTGTATTTTCGTTCAGCCGCGCTTAAAGATTTGCTAAAGAAAGCCAAAGGCTGCCAAACTCCGGCTACCTGTTGCTCAATAACGGCCCCTATGGCTAAATCTGAAGCGTCTGTCGTCAGCGCGATACGTGCTGCAGGGTCTGGGTGGGCCAGGAGCGCAGCGTCAGCCAAGGCTTTTTTAACCTCTGTGAACGCGCGCTCCCGCTCCGGGGACCATTCGACCGCCTGGGTCGTTTTTTGTTTTTTGAGCGCGGCATATAACGGTTGCATGATTTGAGCTGCGTGGGGCAGGAATCGGTTATAAAAATTCACCATCCCCAAGAATTCCTGTAGTGATTTGACCGTTTGTGGACGGGGAAAATCCGCTACCGCGCGTACTTTCTCTGGTAACGGAACCGCTCCCTCCGGGGAGACGCGGTGACCCAAAAAATCGATCCGCTCGACGCCGAACTGGCACTTGGCTGGGTTAACTATTAAGCCGTGCTCTCCCAGCCTCCTAAAAACTGCTGTGAGGTGCGTTTCGTGTTCGTCCTCTGAAGTACTCGCGACCAAAATGTCGTCGAGGTACACAAACACGAAAGGGAGATCGCGTTACACGGCATCCATCATCCGCTGAAATGTTTGCGCCGCCCCTTTGAGACCAAACGGCATGCGTAAAAATTCGAAAAGTCCGAACGGGGTTATTACCGCTGTTTTAGGAATGTCCTCCGGTTGGACCGGGACTTGGTGATAGCCGCGAACTAGATCAATCTTTGAAAAAATGCGCGCCCCCGCCAGGTGCACCGAAAAATCCTGAATGTGCGGGATGGGATAACGATCGTGCGCCGTAGCGTTGTTTAGCCTGCGGTAATCCCCGCACGGTCTCCAGGAGCCATCGGCTTTCGGTACCATGTGCAGCGGCGAAGCCCACGGGCTCTTCGACCTACGAACGATGCCCAGCCTCTCCAGGCTGGCGAACTCCTCGCGCGCAATGGCGAGCTTAACTGCATCCAAGCGCCGAGCTTTTGCAAACACGGGAGGACCAGAAGTGGGGATAAAGTGTTTCACCCCGTGCTTCGCGACCGTCGCTGAAAAAGTGGGCACAGTGAGCGCTGGAAATTGGGTGAGGAGTGTGTGAAACTTACCACCTGCTGTAGCGACGTGGGTCTGTGCTGGTGGCGGGGACACTCGAGCTGAACAGGGGAGAGAGTAAAAAGAGAGTGCATTTACCAGCCGTCTATTAGCAAGATCAACTAACAGATTGTGTGAACACAAAAAATCCGCGCCCAACATGTTGAAACTCACCGCCGCTATCACAAAAGTCCATTCATATGTGCGGCCATGTAAGCATAAAGGCAAGGTCCTTCTCCCGTAGGTGTTGATGTTCGAGCCATTTGCCGCTGTAGCTCCGCTACCGTGGGGTCCAGCCACCCAGTCCGCGTATGTTGGGGTGATGAAGCTCACTTGTGCTCCGGTGTCGATGAGGAACTCTCGTCCGGAGCGCGCATCCGTGATGTAGAGCAGCTTGTTGCGTTCTCCGAGGGTCGAAGCTGCTAGCGACCCCCGGTCTTGCCGTTTCCCGAACTCCTGAAGATGCAGGGCGGCACACACCTGCGTGCCTTCTCTGCGAACCTCCGATGGTAAAAGCAGAGATCTTCTCCTCCGCTGTGTCGTGCCCGCGCCTCTGCCGCCGGGCTATTGGCTCCCCCTCGTCGCGGCCGTGTTGCCGCCGTCGTCGGCCAGTCTGGTTCTGCCGCCTCTGGCTCCCCGCTGTCTCGGGTCGCTGCTGTGGTTGCTTGCCCGCCGCAGCCGTCCAGGATCCCATCTGCCTCCTGGGCCAGCTCCCGGAACTCCTCCAGGGTGTGACACTTTTTGCCGGCCAGCGTGCTTCTCGCATGCGCCGGGAGGTTGGAGAGGAAGATGAACTGAAAAATGAAATCATCGTTGTCCAACCCTCTCAGCTGTATCATCTCCTCCATCAGGGCGCTCGGCCTGTGTCCACATTGGTCTAGCAAAGACAGGATCCTCCTCGCCCTCACTTCAGCCGAGGGGGTGAAAAACTTGATGAGGGTGGATTTCAGCTTGCCGTACCTGTCGGTCGCGGGTGGCTGCTCCACCAAGCTTTGCACGCACCGAGCTGTGCTGTTGTCCAGTTTAGCGATGACATGGTGGAACTTAGCGTCATCCACCGTTACTCCTGCGAGCGCGAACTGCGACTCTGCTTGCAGAAACCACGACCGTGGGTTATCCTGCCAGAAATCAGGCAGCTTAACGGCCACTGCGCTCGCCAGCTCTGAGCGCTGTGAGTCCGGGACCCTGAGAATTTCTTCGTTCATTCTCAACGTCGTCAGTCACCAATGTGGGGAGACTTGAATAACGAAACCGAATTGTCTTTCATTCCAGTTTATTCAAGTAATCATTCCACTGTCTGCTCTCATTCTTGAGCAGCGAACAAAGAGAGTGAACACACCAAAGTTCTCTCATTTAAACATTCTGACATCAAACCATTTCCCTCGCGGGGGAAATCACACATCTCTCTCAAAATCTCTTTATTCACATTCATTAGCCTTTTATTTACATAACTCCCCCTTCTCTCTTCCCGAGCCTCAGTGGTCAGGAAGTCTTCTGTCCCCTGTCCTCCGCAGGGGGTCCAGGCTCTGTGGCTCCGCACCGCAGGGGGCTGTCTCTCCTTCATCGTGGTTAAATCACATATGCAGTGTCCAACATATACATGTCTCACAACACAGCCATATAGACCACCGTTCATTTCACTGAGTGTCTACTTAATAATCCCGGGTAAGTTAATGAATGGCCATTGTTTTGGTCATTTTACCACTTAAGTTAACACTTAGATTCTGTAGTCTATGATCTTGTTTTATTTTATCAGCTTTTTTCTTCTTTATGTGCAGTAAAAGCTTAAACTTGCAGTTGTTATTAGCCTGTGCTAGCTTAACTAGCTAGCCGGGTCAGCCCTTATTTCAAAAATCTGTTGTACAGTTATTGGGTGAAAGCACAGTTCCTGAGAGACAGAGATTGGTAGTAGCATTACATTATGGGACATGGCACGGAAACCTGTGACAGAGCAGATGAGACTTATTATTTTGTTCACAGCAATTGTAGTAGCATTAGCAGCATAACAGGACTATGGTGGTGGATTTAAAAGACGGCTTACAAAAATGAAATTGTTATTTTTTTTTTATAGAGGAAAACATGAAACCATGAGAGACTGACATGTTTACCAGCAAACCTGCTTTCTGCAAGTGTCAAGATTTGCCCCTCGGGGCAGTGAGAGTCAGATCCACACGCCGACTGCAGTTTGTGGTATTTATTAACAAAAAACGCACAAAGTGCCAGGGTGCATCAAAGCAAAAATCCAAACACAGAAAATAAGGTAAACTTACATGCAGGAATGAACTTGGAGTAAGTTCACCAGAGCGGGGAAAGGGCTCTGGTGGCGAGGAGGAGGAATCACTAAGACTGTGGCAGTGAACAGAAAAAACAACAGTCTATAAATACTGAGGACATAATTGATGGCAGGTGTGGATTCACGTGAGTGGGCAGGTGATCTAGTGGCTAACACAAAACACATGGATGAGATAATGACAAAGTGGGAGTGTCTGGAACAGGTGTGAAACTCATGCCACGAGGAAATGAAATATAAACACTGAGATCCAAAATAAAACAGGAATCTAAAAATACTGACAGAATCATTGTCATAACAATAAGGGCAAGAAAAACATCATCAAACTACTGACAGCCAAGAACACATCTAGAATCAATACACAGAAAAATAATACAACGCTGGGAAAATACAGAAAAATACTTAAGAGCCTGACCCCGGTGATGCACCGCGCTCAGCCTCGTGACAGAGCCCCCCATCCTTAAGGGGTGGAATCCAGACACCCCAAGGTAACACAAAAACAGAAAAGCACCCCCCATCCTCCAAAAAAAAAAAGGTATAACAATAGACCACTCCAGGTGGGAGGTGGGGGTAACAGGATAGGAGGGAACAAGAACACAAACCCCGCTCAGGATCCACACCCACACAAAACCAGGCCCCTAGGCCCCCCAGGCCAAAGAACTAAACAGTTCAGGTGACCGGCCAAAGTCCCAGGCCTGACAGACAGTGAGGCGGTACGAGTGGGGTGGCCTGCCTGAGAATATGGACCACCTAAACAGATAGGGTGGCCCAGGAGGTGGCTCCCCCATGGGGACGCCCAATGAAGGGAAGGACACCAGAGGAGAGGGAACCACAACGGTGCCTGGCAGAGGAGGGGGAACCACGATGGCGTCTGGCAGAGGAGGGGGAACCCCAAAGGCATCTGGCAGAGGAGAAGGGACTATGACGACATCCGGCAGAGGAAGGGGAACCACGACAACATCTGGCAGTGGAGAGGGAACCATTATGGCATCTGGCAGAGGAGAGGGGGCCACGACGGCATCTGGCAGAGGAGAGGGGACTATGACGACATCTGGCAGAGGAAGGGGAACCACGACGACGTCTGGCAGAGGAAGGGGCACCACAACGGTGTCTGGCAAAGGAGAGGGGACCACGACGCCCTCGGACTGGTCACCAGCGCCCTCGGTGGTCCTGGACTGGGACATTGTAGGACCCTTGGTGGCTCCAGACTGGAGCAAGGTTGTACCCGTGGTGGCCCCGGACTGGGACACAGCTTCACCCACGGAGGACCCAGACTGGGCCAAGGCTGCACCCTTGGTGGGCCCGGACTGGGCCAAAGCCGCACCCTTGGTGGGTCTGGACTGGGCAAAAGCCGCACCCTCGGTGGACCTGGACTGGGTCAAAGTTGCACCTTTGGTGGACCCAGACTGGGTCAAAGCTGTACCCATGGTGGCCCCTGGCCTGGAGCATAACACCCATGGCGGGCCCACACTGGAGCGCAGCACCCAAGTTGGTTTTAGGCTGGGGCGCAGCACCCACGACGGTCCCCGACTGGGACACAGCACCCACGTAGACCCGGACTGAGGAGGAGCTGCACCCACGGAGGTTCCGGACTGGGACGGAGCACACACAACGACCTCAACAGAAGAGGGAGCAGCACCCATGGAAGTCCTGGGCTGGGACGAAGCACCTGCAACAACCTCAGCAGGGGCAGCTGGACCCAAGGTGATCTCAGGCGGTGAGCCTGGACCCATGCAGACATCTGGTAAAGCTGGAACATCCTTGGTGACCCTGGGGGAGAGCTCAGACAAGACAGGCAGAGAAGCAGGGTCAGGGTCACCGGCAGCAGTGGAGCTCGGCGAGGTGAGCTCAGGTGCAGCTGATGGTTGCACCCGGCTCTCCCTACCAAGAGCCAGACAAGATCTCTCCAAAATAGATACAAGAAAAACAAAGGAGAGTACTTGCCTGAGCTCGAGCTCCACCACCGTCCAGGACTCCGTCGATCCAAACGATGGTTCCTCAGGCCCGGCCCTCTGGAGATCCACTTCTGGCTCTGCTGTGGCGGCCCCTGCAGCAGACATGGTGGTCAAAGCACCCCTGGGACCCCCCAGTGAGGTGGCCCATGCCGGTGGTTCATCCAGCATGGATTCAGGAGGTCGATTTCCTGCTGATGCTGGATTCTGCTCAGCTGAGGCTAAGGGACACTCCTTCGTTGGTGCAGGCGTCAGCTTGGTCTCCGTCTCCTCCAACATCCGGCGGCATAATTCTGGGGCTGGTGGACACTGAGGGAGAGTAGGAAGAGACAGGGAGAGGGTTGGTCAAAAATTGGCTGCAGCAGGTGGTGAGGGCTCAGAGGGCTGCAAACACTGAGCCTCACCACTGGGAATCATGCAAGGCACATTATCATAAAATGTTGAAATATGAAAAGACACTTGTCTGTTTTCCTGGCTTACAATGTTTCCTGCTGCAGATGGTCTGAAGTCACCCCTCTCCATGGCTACGGTGGACATGGGCCCCTCAGTGAATTGTGGAGGAGCCGCCTCTGCCAATACGGAGAGGGGCAGAGACGGGAAGGACACAGCGGGCCTCTCAGCAGTGGGAGGAATTGCCGAGGGGAAGCAGGGAACAGCAGCTGTGCAGAGGGAGGAAGCTGACGATTCAGCTGGAGAAAAAAGGCACTGAGAGCGCACTGCTGCAGGAGTCTTCTGCCTCGGTGAATGAGAAACTACTGCCTGAGAGGTGGAGGCAAAATTTCCCTGGATGGTGGCGTTCCAGAGCAGGTGGAGCAGAAGCGGGAACAGATGTCGGAGACTGGTGAGGCACCGATACTTCAGAGGCCTGGGAACGCCTCTCCTTCGGCACCGGCCCAGATTTGCTCGGGGAATTCCTCACCATCTCATTGTTATCTTGTTGCAGCGCCGCCACCAGAGAAATCCTCTCCACCCCTTCAGCATCCTCTCGAAGCTGGGGGCACTGGCGAACAGCTGCCTTCGTGATGCCCAAGTACCATAAAGCATCTTTCGGTGCAAAACGGCTGCGCGCTACGGAGATTAGCCCATAAATCTCCATTAGGGCTTTGCAGCACTCCCACCCCAGGCTCAATGGGTAACTGCACCCCCCTGTAGAGTCTGACATGACGCGCTCTGGGGAACCAGATGAGTGAAGACAGAAGAAAGGAAAAATCCACAAACTGCAGCAGCTCGGTCTTTGACTGGCCGCAGTCTTCTGTCAAGATTTGCCCCTCGGGGCAGTGAGAGACAGACCCACACGCCGACTGCAGTACTTAATAACAAAAAAACACAAAGTGCCAGGGTGCATCAAAGCAAAAATCCAAACACAGAAAATAAGGTAAACTTACAAGCAGGAATGAACTTGGAGGAAACTCACCAGAGCGGGGAAAGGGCTCTGGTGGCGAGGAGGAGGAATCACTAAGACTGCAGCAGTGAACAGAAAAAACAACAGTCTATAAATACTGAGGACATAATGGATGGCAGGTGCGGATTCACATGAGCGGGCAGGTGATCTAATTGCTAACACAAAACACACGGATGAGATAATGACAAAGTGGGAGTGTCTGGAACAGGTGCAACGCTCATGCCATGAGGAAATGAAATATATACACTGAGAGACAAAATAAAACAGGAATGTAAAAATGCTGACTGTCATGGTCTGAGCGCCGATATCACCCGCGCTCGGGTCATGCAGTATTTTCCTCCCGTTCTGTAGTAGTTTTCCTTCTGGGCCTCTCTGAGCTTTTATTCTGACAGCGTCTTGGAGGGGCTTCCGGCTGTTAGTGCCGAGCTCAGCAGTGACAGCTGATGACATTCTCATCAGCTGATTAATCCTCTTACCCTATTTAAGGGAGCAGCTTCTGTTACTCTGAGCTGCAACCTCACATACGCATAATGCTGGTTTCCCCAACGTTCGGCTGAAGCTCCTAACCTTGGCTTCAGTCACTCCCTTGATCCTCCGTGTTCCCAGTAAGTTTCTGCTTGTTCTCAGGATATCGTTAGTGTGTCCTAGTCATAGTCTTTATTTGTGTTTTGCCCCACGAGGCTCATTATTTTGTACCTTGTATCATTGTTCCTTTTCTTAATAAATATACAAACTCTACAGCTGCCTATAGCGTCTCAGTAGTGGTCCGCCAGGACTGCACCATGACAGACAGAATCATTGTCATAATAATAAGGGCAGGAAAAACACCAAACTACTGACAGCCAAGAGCACATCTAGAATCAATACACAGAAAAATAATACAATGCTGGGAAAATACAGAAGATACTTAAATTAAGAGCCTGAGCCTGGTGACGCACCGCGTTCAGCCTAGTGACAACAAGGAAACGTGGAACAAGGTAGGAAATTACCAAATACAGTTCTTTACATCCTCCAAAGTCCTCCTCATCAGTGTCAACCCTGATAATGGCAATGTTATTTTTAACATCCATAAATTAGCACTATTAATATTTTAGGATTCTGATGAAATAGTCTATACTTATTTAAACAAACTGTTGTGAGAAACACGATAAGAAAGATCCTCAGGATGAAGACTGGTTTAATTATTTAATGCAGTTGTAAACCAAGTGGAAACAACTCAGTTCACAACTTAATGGAATAGAAGCAATGGAAGTTGTGTTAATGATGTGTGTGTATTTTAACAGTAAATCAAGAATTGAATGCTAAAATCAATCAAAAATATTCTGGAAACTTCGTCTTTTAGATTTGAATGGCAGTTGGCAACCAGCTTACAGGTGCATTACCGCCACCTACTCTACAACCTCTTCTTCTTTTAGATTTGATTGGTGGTTGGCAAACAGTCCACAGGTGCATTGCCGCCACTGACTTCACTTTATATCATCACTCTATATATCTTGTACTCGACTCCTTAACTCCTTAAGCTGGATTCATGCTGCACCTGGACTCATGCTGCACCTCTGCTACAACTGGCATCATCACTCTATATATAATTCAAGAAATCTGTGTGTGTGTGTGTGTGTCTGTGTGTCTGTCACGATCGTAGGACTCGCTAAAAGATCATAGGACTCGCTGTGACATCATCAAAGATCAAAGGCAGGCATCACTCACGATCATAGGACTCGCTATGACGTCATCAAAGATCATAAGACTCGCTATGACATCATCAAAGATCAAAGGCAGGCGACACTGAACAAGTGGTGACGTGCTTGCTTACACCTGCTTTCTACGGGCATGCAGAAATCCTTGCCTATTCTTCTTCTTTTAGATTTCATTGGTGGTTGGCAGCCAGCTTACAGGTGCATTACCGCCACGTACTTCACTCTAAATCATCTCTATATCTTTGTATAAGGAGTTGTTGGTTTCTACGAGCATGCACAGGTATGCACGGGCATGCACAGGTATGCACTAGTATTTATAAATGTAAAGTATTCGGAGTGGTTAGCATTGTGGCAATACAACAACTCACCCTTGGCCGGGGGATCCTGGGTTCGATCCAGGCCCCCGACCAACAGTAGGGATGTAACGATATTGACGTTATCGCGATATTGCGGTAGTAAAAGTGTCTCGATACCGTCGTGGTCGTGTTACGATATTAAGAGGGCGGGTATCTGTCAAAAAACAACAAGAAATAAGCAGGTTCCCGCGCAACAAAGCATTGTAAACGACACAGACCATGATCCTTTGCGCTGCGTCGTCACAAGAACTGTTGTTGAGCCAATAGGAGTGCTTGCTGCACGCTGTCCACACAACAAACATGGCGGCGGACAAAGTTCGGCTCACGTAAATACTGAAGAAAACTCCCCCGAAGTTGAGATTGTGCAAGCCCCAGCAACTTTTAAATCAGATGTGTAGAAGCATTTTGGTTTTGCCGTGTCTAAAAACATTAAAGGAGAGAGGGTGGCGGACAGACAATGGCCTCATTAGCAAAGACCTACCTATGTATACCCGCTACCTCAGTGCCCAGTGAGAGAGTATTTTCTACAGCAGGGGATATTAAATGCCCAGAGGTCCCTTCTTCTCTCTTGCAATGTAGATCTTTTGATCTTTCTTTTTTTTTTATTTAAGTTTTTGTAAAGGGTATACAGGTCGTTACAGCAATGCAGTGTTTACATTTTCATCACATGTTCCCTTATTTTCTGATATCTGACAACATTGGAAGATTAATTCTTACAACACCCCCTTTTTTTTTTTTAAAGTGAAAGAAAAAGTGAAATTAAAGAGAAAAAAAACAAAAAAACAAATAACAAAAAAAAACAAACAAACCAGTAAAAAAACAAACAAAAAGAAAAAGTAAGTAAATAAAGATAAAAGAGCATCTGAGTAGCGTTGGAACAAAGAGCGGAACCATTATTGAAATGGTATTTGTCAAAGATTAGATCTAATGGAAGACACATATGCGGTCCAGGGTTGCCAAAAGTTCATGAACACATCCATGTCCTGTCTCAGTGCGAATGTCAACTTTTCCATCGAGTAAATGTCTTGGATCACGTTAGTCCAATCTTCAAGACGTAACAAACTAATAGTTTTTTTTTTTTTTTTTTTTTTTTTTTTTTTGAATGCAAAAGATGCAATAGACTTACACAATGGTCCTCTCCGGCATACAACTAGGAACATACCGGTCGCTATGGAGGGTGAGAATATGTATGGGCACATAATCATACCATGTAGGATAACTAAATAGACGGTTATGCTGTTTCATCCCACCTAGCAACAATGCTCTGCACTGTGTGTGTTTATATATTTACATATTTATTCCATCTAGCTACAATGCTCTGCACTGGGTGTGTTTATATTTATATATCTATATATTTATTCCATCTAGCTACAATGCTCCGCACTGTGTTTTTATATATCTACATATTATTCCATCTAGCTACAATGCTCCATACTGTGGGTGTTTATATATTTACATATTTATTCCATCTAGCTACAATGCTCTGCACTGTGTGTTCATATATTCATATATTTATTCCATCCAGCTACAATGCTCTGCACTGTGTGTCTGTGTGTGTGTGTGTGTGTATATATATATTTTATAGTAATATGTACATATGTATATTAGCTGCTCTTGCTTGCTTGTTTTTTCTTGCCTTCTGATTGTTGCTCTGAGTGTTGCTATCCCTGTGCTGTTGCAATCCTGGAATTTCCCCGTTGTGGGACTAATAAAGGCTTATCTTATCTTATCTATCTTAGGTGTAGGACAGTCCTTCAACATCCATTTTTTAGTTAGAGCTTTTTTGCTTGCCAATATTAAAACATTGAATAAGTATTTTTCTCCTCGTCTTTCCAGTGAGTCCGGTAGTAAACCCAAATACAAAGTTACAAAAGAAAAGGGAACTGTAATTTTGAATATTTTCCCCAATATTGTCTGTACCTTGGTCCAATATTGGTGGATAACTGGGCATGACCAAAACACATGAAAATGATTTGCAGTCTTTTCACCACACAAGCGCCAACAGTTCAATCCCTTATGGGTAAATTTGTTTTGTGCAGGTGTTCTGAAAAATCTTGCCAAGTTTTTCCATCCAAATTCTCTCCACTGCAGGGATGAGGTACTTTTCCATTGCTGTTTATTTAGCTTTTCCCATATTTCCAGTTGTAAAGTGAAATTCCCCTCTTTTTCCCATCTCTCTTTTATATAAGATGTGTTGTCTCCTTTTAAGTCTTGAAGACCTTGGTATATTTTAGAAATGTATCTGATCCCTGGGATCCCTTTATATGCCATTAAGAAGACCTTCAGAACACCTGACTGGGCCCTTTCCAAAACCTCCTTTTTAAGTATATTGTTTATGTGGTGTCTAAGCTGGAAGAACCTGTAAAGGTCTTGATTTATTAGGCCTTGTTTTTTCAAATCTTCAAAACTTCTTAAGATTTGCCCTTTAAAAAAATCGTAATATTTTATCAGCCCTTTCTCCTTCCACTTTTTAAATCTGGTGTCTGTTTTATTAGGAGTAAAGTCCTGATCATAGGCGATCCATTGCAGAAGTCGATAGGGCTCTTTAGTTTGATTCTCTCTGACTATCTTAAACCAAATTTTTAGCGGGGTCTCTATCCACGGGTTAGTGTTATTCAAAAGCTTAGGTAAGACATTGTTCCCTATTATCGCCTGTAGGGGGATGTCACTTGTTATTTGGCATTCGATCTCCTTCCATTGTGCAGTGTAGACTGGGTTACATATCTCTACTAAAGTTTTAATTTGTGCGGCTTTAAAGTAGTCCCTGATATTTGGCAGCGCGAGCCCACCTTTGTCTTTGTTTAGCTGTAGGGTTCTATATCTGATTCTAGGTCTCTTGCCCTGCCATATGAATCTTGAGATCCTTCTGTCCAGCTCCTGCCATGTTTTTTTGGGAGGTTCTACCGGTATTGTTTGGAAAAGGTATAGAAGACGTGGAAGTATATTCATTTTGACTGCTTCAATTCTTTGTGCAGTACCCAAGAATGGTATCATATTCCATCTTGCTAGGTCAGATTTTATTTTTGTCACCAGTGGATCATAGTTTAGTGATATAATTTTGTTGAGTTGTTTCGGGATATTGACCCCCAGATATTTCATAGATTCCGACTCCCAGTTAGTTTTGAGTTTGCTTAGTGAATAATGATTTGGGTCATAGTTGAATGTTAAAACTTGGGTTTTATGCATATTTAATTTGTACCCCGATAAATCTCCATACTCTGAAAAAACTGAGGTTAGTTCTGGTAAAGAAGTGTCCGGCTGCCCTAGGTATATTAAAATGTCATCAGCAAAGAGTGCTATTTTATGTTCCTTCTGACCAAGTGTAATACCTTGAATTTTTTGGTTTTGTCTTATCCATTGGCTCAGAGGTTCTATGAAGATTGCAAAGAGCAGTGGAGACAGGGGGCAGCCCTGACGACATCCTCTTTCCAGTTCAAAAGATGATGATAAATTACCGTTAATCCTTATTTTAGCTGTTGGTTTTTTATATAATGCCTGTATAGTTCTAATGAAGTTGTTATGAAAATTGAAACTGGATAAGATTCTATATAGAAAAGACCAGTCAACCGAATCGAATGCTTTTTCAGCATCTAATCCCAATATGACTGCATTTAAGTTATATTTTTTTATATGATGAATTATGTGTAAAGTGCGTCGAATGTTGTCTTGTGTCTGTCTTTGTCTTATAAAACCTGTTTGGTCTAAATGAATTAGGTCTGTCAGTATATTTTCTAACCTTTTGGCAAGGATAATGGTAAAAAGCTTATAGTCCTGATTTAGTACACTGATTGGTCTGTAGTTGGAGCACTCTAGTTTATCCTTTTCAGGTTTAGGTATAACTGCAATGACCCCTTCTCTCCAGGAGGGGGGGATTTCCCCTGTGTGGAGGACATAATTAAATGTTTTCAGGAGGAGAGGAGATAGTTGCTGTTTAAAGGTTTTGTACCACTCTGCTGTATAGCCATCAGCTCCTGGGGATTTGTTAGCTTTAAGTTTCATAATTGCTTTTTCCAATTCTTTAGGATGTATTTCTGACAGTAGTGTTTTATTTTGTGACTCCGTAAGTTGGGGAAGGTTTAATGTATTTAGGAATGCCTCGGATGCGTTTTTATGTTTTTTGTGGGAGTATAAGTTCTTATAGTAATTCTCGAAGTTTTTAAGAATATCCTGAATTCTGAATTTTATTTCCTTTGATACTGGGTCTCTGATTTTGTAGATTGCTCTTTCTGTTTGATGTTTCCTCAATTTATAGGCTAGCAATTTTGCCGATTTACTGCCTGCTTCATAGTATTTTTGTTTCAGAAATGTAAGTTTCTTCTGGATTTCTATTGTGTAGATCTCATTTATTTGGTTTTTAATTTCCTTAATCTTGAGCGAGTCAGTAGAATGAGTGTTGCCTTTGTGTTCTTTTTCTAGGTTCCTAAGTTCTGACTCTAATGTGGATAGTTTTTCTTGTCTTAGTTTCTTTTGGGTTGCCAGTTTTGCAATAATCTTTCCTCTTATTACAGCTTTACATGCATCCCACAGTATTAAAGGGGATACTTCTCCATTATCGTTATCTTCCAAATATCTGAGAATATCTGATTCCAATTCATCTTTCAATGGTCCTTTCAGGATATTTGAATTTAACCTCCAAGAAAATGTATTATTTGTGTATTTTTGGATATTTAAGTCCATGTAGATCGGACTGTGGTCGGAGAGATCCATCAGTCCTATTTTACATGTTTTTACTCTTCCAATGTCTCTATTAAACATAAAAAAATTAGTCAATCCTTGAGTAAGATGAATGTGGAGTTGAGTAAAATGTATAGTCTTTTACACTGGGGTTGAGTTCCCTCCACACGTCACAGATTCCCAATTCTTTTAGTAGCATCCGAGTCTTCCTGTTTTGGGTGTTATTTTGATGTGGGGAATTACCAGAAGCATCCCAGTATGGATTCAGTCTAAGATTGAAGTCCCCACCACATATCACTAAACCTTGAGCTTTAGTTATCATTAGGTCGAATACATTTTTATAAAATTTCCAGTTAGCCCCTGGGGGAGCATACACATTCAGCAGGGTGATATCTTCTCCCTCTAGCCGCCCAGTTACCAAACTGTATCTCCCTTCTTTATCTTTGTGTTCTGATTTTTTTTTCAAATGTAATTTTGGTTGATATCAATGTCGCTACTCCCCTCCTCCTCCCTGATTTATATGAAGATGAAGAGATCATTTTAAACCCTTGTCTACTGAGTTTATTGTGTTCCACGTCTGTTAGGTTGGTTTCTTGTAAAAGTATTATTCCTGCTTTGTCTTTTTTCATTTTGCCTAGAATCTTGGATCTTTTAACTGGATTCAGGATTCCTTTTACATTATATGAAATTATTTTGGTTACACCCTGTTTCTCCATTGTGTTGTTTTGTTTAGTATAACTGTGTGGTGGCCCTCTTTTGTGCTACTCAGAAACTGAAAGAACATTAAAAACAAGAAAAACATTAAGAACATAGTGTAAAAAACTTTAAAACAAAAAGCTGTCATAAGAACTTCCTGAGCTGAGGTCTTTTTAAAGACCCTGTAAGAGCCTTGATGGAGTGAAGGCTCTGAGGGAAATTCCTCAGACTCTGTTACGTGTTGAGGGCCCTCTCTTACCACTGAAAGTAGTCCCATGCTTTTAACGTGAGTTTCAGAACCCAATCCAAACTTGTAATGATTTTTTTTTTTTTTTCCTTTTATGCCTAAACCCTGTGAAATTGTGTGCACCCTCCCACCCCCATCACATCAAACATTCACGCAAAAACAGTATTTGTTAGTATGAGGAGAACATGTGGATTATTGTCACATTTCTATTTTAACAAGTTTTTTTTTTTTTTTTTTTTTTTTATTACAAAGACTTATTTGTTTCAAATAATATGATTGTTCCATGAAATGTTTTACCACATGCTGAATATGCATCTCCTTTAATGTTTGTTACCTTGTATGAGGGGGGTTGGATGTGCGGATTGATTCAAGAGAAAAGAAAAAAAAAAAAAAAAAAAGGTCGCTATTCCAACCTGAAAACGGATAGTTTATCCGCGACGCTCTGGTGCTGGGTTTCCCGCTGCTGGTCCGTGGATTTTGAAGGTCTTTGTGTTGTCCATGTTTGCGCTTTGATCTTCTCACTCGGGTCTGCTGCGGGTTTAAATACCGTTACCGGGAGCCCTCTTTTCGCCATGTCAGCTGTTGCTTCTTCCGCCGAATTATAGAGACACGTTTCATCGCCGTAGAAGACCCTTAACTTCGCAGGAAATGGTGTCTGAAAGCGCAATTTCTTCTCTCTTAACACCTTTTTCGCGTCATTGTATTCCCTGCGCTTTTTAAGGACCTCCGGGGCGTAATCGTGTTCCACGTAGACTTTTCTCTCCTGGTGCATAAATCCTTTTTTCTGCCAGGCCAGTCTTACAACCTCTTGTTTTATTTTGAAATTGGAAAATCTTACCAACACCGAACGTGGGGGCGCTTCCGCCGCCGGCCTAGCGGCTAATGAACGATGTGCCTTTTCTATCTTCAAGTCGGTGGTTTGTGGAATATCCAGTTTCTCTCTTAGTAAGGATTCCACGCATTCTGCCATTGAGTTAAAACCATTTTCGGTTCCTTCTATCAGACCATGAATTCTTATGTTGTCTCTTCTTTGTTTTCCTTCTTGGTCGGTTAGCTTAGCCTCTATAGCTGCTTGTCTTTTGCGTAGGTCTAGCACAGAATCTTCGAGCACTTTTATTCGATCCTCTGTTTCCAAGATTCGGTTCTCGGCCTGGTCCACTCTGCTGTTTGTCCTTTTCAATTCTTCTCTGAATTCCCGAAATTCGGCCGTAACATCTCGGCGAAATCGTCGTAGCTCCTCAAATAGTGATTTCAGGCTAACCCTTTTGTTAGCTATCACCAGTTCCTCGTCTTCTGAACGGAGATCTTCCAGTTCGGATTCTCCGGCCGATACGTGTCCTGGCCTGGAGAATTTCAGTTTCTTCTGTTTTCCTTTAGACATGATGATTTTGTCTTTTGATTTTCACTCCTCCAAAAATCCGTTAAGTTTGATTTTCAAGGTGTTATCCTGGATTGGGTCTGAGAACTTCAGTGTTAAGCTGCAGTCGCCATGGCGTCCAGACCGGAAGTCCAGATCTTTTGATCTTTCTGAAGAAAAACTTGAACATAAGCTAAAGGATAGGTCTGTCACGCCGCGCCATTCATCAACGGCGCCACCTGCTCACGCACCTGACAATCATCAGCGGCGAGGGATAAAGGCCGTCTCGCCCGGAGGCTCGGCCTGAAGCCGTCAGACTTCGTCCCTCACCGTTGTGAGCATACTTCCCTTCAGCGTCACCATTTTGGTAAGAAGATTGCTTACCTCTTTTCTTCAGTCTTCTCCCCTGTGCACAGGTGGATTCCCCAGCGGCGGACATCTCCACTCCATCGCCCAATCCTCGCTGCTGTACGGAGCTCTCCAGGTGGCTGTCTTCCGGGCTTCGCCCCCTTGTTGTGCCAGCTGTCCTGACCCACCAAGTAAGTCCTTCTCTCGCCATAAATTCCTCCTGTGTTGGTGTATGCCCGTCACCCTCTCCCTGTGCTCTCTCCATAGGGTTGCTCGGCTGTACGGTCACCTGCCTCTGTGCCTGGAGCAGACACCATCACCAACACATTTACATCCCGCAGACACGCACTCATTCACTCCTGCTGTTAATAAACTCTTTGAACTACTCTAAGCCTGTGTGTGTGCGTCTCCTGAGCCGTGCGTTATGTCAGTACGGCTTCAGCAGAGCGGCTCGGCGGACGGCGGGCTCGCACACCGGTTTTCCACTCTCGAGGCTAGAGTGGATCAAATAGCTTATCAACAACAGGTGATCTTTAATCAATTATTGAATTTAACTAACCGGTTGGGCCGCTTGGATCCTCAACAGCCGTTCCCCCCGGCTCGTCAGGGTGGCGCGGCTCCTGCTGTTCCAGCGGCCGTCCAGCCGGCTCCAGTGGCACCGGTTCGGCTCACACCGATTCCGACCCCCGCCCGCTTTAGCGGTAAGCTCGGCGGAGCGCGGGGGTTCATTATGCAGTGTGAGTCCGTGTTCCACCGTGTGCCCGGAGATTTTCCCTCGGATCACAGTCGGATTGGTTACATAGGGAATCTTCTGGAGGGGCGTGCGTTAACTTGGACCTACGCCGTAATGGCGAGGCCCAGTTATGCCACCCTCACCTATGACCAGTTCGTGAGGCGCTTTCTGGAGGTCTTTGACCATTCTCAAACCGAGACGGTCCAGGTCGATCGGCTCCTCGCTCTCCAGCAGGGAGGCCGGTCGGCAGCGGACTACTCGGTCGACTTCCGGGTAGCGGCGGAGGAATTGGGCTGGGAGGAACGCTCCCTCTGTGGCCTGTTCCTCCGCAGCCTCAATAGTGATCTGAGGGATGAACTGGCTGGACGGGATATCCCTGGGACGCTAGCGGAGCTGACATCCTTAGCGATAAGTTTGGATAACAGGCTGCGCGAGCGCTCCTCGGGGCGGAAGTCTTCTTCTTCTCGCCCTCGTGGAGTCTCGCCGCACCTGTTCCAAGCTCGCCCCCTGGCGGCGCCGCCAGCATTGTGCCCCGAGGAGTCGGAGCCGATGGTGACGGGCTGGACCAAGCTTTCCCCTGCGGAGAAACAACGCCGCCGTGAGTTGGGCCTCTGCATGTATTGCGGAGGTGACCAACACACTGTGGAGCGTTGCCCGCGGAAAGCCAGTCGGCGGGGTCCGCGAATCGCTGTAGGGAGCCTCGCGGGTCCCAACCGGTTAGACTCTCTCACTCAATTAAAGCTGCCCATCCGTTTTTGCCACAATCCCACTGGGCACCTCACCCACGCACTGGTGGATTCGGGCGCAGAGGGCAGCTTCATTTCACAAGGCCTGGCAACCCGATTGGGCATCCGCTGTCAGGCATTAAAACACCCCATCTCCCTGGTCCATCTCTCCCGTGCCTCCCTTGGGAGAGTTTCTCACCAAACCATGCCTGTCCCAGTCATCATCTCAGGGAACCACCGGGAGGAGATGGTATTTTACGTCCTGCCCAACTCTGTGTCGCCCGTCATCCTGGGGTATCCCTGGCTACGCCTCCACAACCCTGTCCTGGACTGGAGGTCCGCTGGGGTATCGGCATGGAGTACCTTCTGTATGGGCACCTGCCTTCAGTCCGCCGCCTGCTCCCCGTCCGCGGCTCCCCCTGTGGCGGATACAGCACCTCCGGACCTGTCACTGGTGCCTCCAGAATTTCACGACCTGGGTATGGTATTTAGCAAATCGAAAGCTATGTCTCTTCCCCCGCATCGACCATATGACTGTGCCATCAACCTCCGCCAGGGGGCTCCCCTGCCATCTGGTCGGCTCTACAGCCTGTCGGCACCGGAGAAGGAGACCATGAATACATACCTGAAGGAATCTCTGAGCGCTGGGATTATTCGCCCATCGTCGTCACCCGTGGGGGCAGGGTTTTTCTTTGTCGGGAAGAAGGACGGATCCCTCCGCCCCTGCATAGACTACCGAGCGCTGAATGACATCACTGAGAGGGACCGTTACACCCTGCCCCTCATGGACACTGCCTTTCACTCCCTCCAGGGGGCGACCTGGTTTACCAAGCTGGATTTACGCAGCGCTTACCACCTCGTCCGGATCCGGGAGGGAGATGAATGGAAGACAGCCTTCCGTACCCCGAACGGCCACTTTGAGTATCTCGTCATGCCGTTCGGGCTGACCAACGCTCCTGCCGTCTTTCAGCGCCTCATTAATGACGTCCTCCGGGATTTCATCGGCCTTTTTGTGTTCGTCTACCTGGATGACATCCTTATCTTCTCCAGGTCCAGGGACGAGCACCAGGTCCATGTGAGGCGGGTCCTCCAAAGACTGCTGGAGAATCGTCTGTACGTGAAGGCTGAGAAATGCGAATTCTACGCTAGGACCACATCCTTCCTGGGATTCATCATCGCTCAAGATCAGGTGCTCCCAGACCCAGAGAAGGTGAAGGCGGTGGTGGAGTGGCCTACTCCCGCATCCCGGAAGCAGGTGCAACAGTTTGTTGGCTTCGCCAATTTTTACCGCCGCTTTGTCCCAAATTTCAGCTCGATCGTCGGACCGCTGACCCGCCTCACGTCCCCGAAGGTCCCGTTCCGGTGGACTGAAGAGGTCGCTGCTGCCTTTAGGGCGCTGAAGGCGGAGTTCTCCTCCTCCCGGGTCCTTCGCCAGGTCGACCCCGCGCTGCAGTGCATTGTGGAGGTGGACGCATCGGACACGGGAGTGGGAGCAGTGTTATCCCAGCGGTCACCTGACGATGGCGCCAAACGGCCGTGCGCCTTCTTCTCCCGGCGCCTGTCCCCGGCGGAGAGGAACTACGATGTGGGGGACAGAGAGCTCCTGGCCATTAAACTCGCCTTACAGGAGTGGCGCCACTGGCTAGAGGGGGCGGACCTGCCGTTTGTGG